>QNTS01001513.1:195068-219800 GCA_003317085.1 Hucho hucho
CTGAGATTAGGAGCACACTCTTAAAGGGAGTGCTCCTAATCTCAGTTTGTTACCTGTATAAAAGACACCTGTCCACAGAAGCAATCAATCAATCAGATTCCAAACTCTCCACCATGGCCAAGACCAAAGAGCTCTCCAAGGATGTCAGGGACAAGATTGTAGACCTACACAAGGCTGGAATGGGCTACAAGACCATCGCCAAGCAGCTTGGTGAGAAGGTGACAACAGTTGGTGCGATTATTCGCAAATGGAAGAAACACAAAAGAACTGTCAATCTCCCTCGGCCTGGGGCTCCATGCAAGATCTCACCTCGTGGAGTTGCAATGATCATGAGAACGGTGAGGAATTAGCCCAGAACTACACGGGAGGATCTTGTCAACGATCTCAAGGCAGCTGGGACCATAGTCACCAAGAAAACAATTGGTAACACACTATGCCGTGAAGGACTGAAATCCTGCAGCGCCCGCAAGGTCCCCCTGCTCAAGAAAGCACATATACATGCCCGTCTGAAGTTTGCCAATGAACATCTGAATGATTCAGAGGACATCTGGGTGAAAGTGTTGTGGTCAGATGAGACCAAAACGGAGCTCTTTGGCATCAACTCAACTCGCCGTGTTTGGAGGAGGAGGAATGCTGCCAGTGACCCCAAGAACACCATCCCCACCGTCAAACATGGAGGTGGAAACATTATGCTTTGGGGGTGTTTTTCTGCTAAGGGGACAGGACAACTTCACCGCATCAAAGGGACGATGGACGGGGCCATGTACCGTCAAATCTTGGGTGAGAACATCCTTCCCTCAGCCAGGGCATTGAAAATGGGTCCTGGATGGGTATTCCAGCATGACAATGACCCAAAACACACGGCCAAGGCAACAAAGAAGTGGCTCGAGAAGAAGCACATGGCCTAGCCAGTCTCCAGACCTTAATCCCATAGAAAATCTGTGGAGGGAGCTGAAGGTTCAAGTTGCCAAACGTCAGCCTCGAAACCTTAATGACTTGGAGAAGATCTGCAAAGAGGAGTGGGACAAAATCCCTCCTGAGATGTGTGCAAACCTGGTGGCCAACTACAAGAAACGTCTGACCTCTGTGACTGCCAACAAGGGTTTTGCCACCAAGTACTAAGTCATGTTTTGCAGAGGGGTAAAATACTTATTTCCCTCATTAAAATGCAAATCAATTATAAAAATGTTCACATGCGTTTTTCTGGATTTTTTTGTTGTCATTCTGTCTCTCACTGTTCAAATAAACCTACCATTAAAATTATAGACTGATCATTTCTTTGTCAGTGGGCAAACGTACAAAATCAGCAGGGGATCAAATACTTTTTTCCCTCACTGTTAGTCATGTTTTGCAGAGGGGTCAAATACTTATTTCCCTCATTAAAATGCAATTCAATTTATAACATTTTTCACATGCGTTTTTCTGGATTTTTTTGTTGTTACTCTGTCTCTCACTGTTCAAATAAACCTACCATTGATCATTTCTTTGTCAGTGGGCAAACGTACAAAATCAGCAGGGGATCAAATACTTTTTTCCCTCACTGTACACCCAGGCCGTGAGCAGGCAAACAGGCCCAACCCCCACTTTTACACTAACCCAAGCCAATGGCATGTACCAGATGCTCAGCAGGCTCTGCTCACACTTACTGGTATGAGGCCAAACCACACGATTAACAACATTGCACACTTTATGGAACAAAAAGTCTTCACTATCTCATCCTGGATATCCAAGGCCTGATGTCATCTTCCTTTGGCCTAAAGAGCAGGAACCTGGACTTGGAACCTGGAAATCAGAAAAACAGACATTGTCATCAAACAAGAAACATGGTATAGAGGAGATGGACCCACTGGTTGCCCTCTAGGTTACAGAAAGCTGGTAGTCCCATCCACCAAACTACCAGGTGTGAAACAGGGAAGGGATGCTAATTTGGTATAGAGCAGACCTAACTCACTCTATTAAATTAATCAAAATAGGAACATATTACATTTGGATAGAAATTCAAAAGGAAATTATCTCAACAGAGAAAAATGTAATCCTGTGTGCTACCTATATCCCCCCACTAGAATCCCCATACTTCAAGCCTAGAGGGGGAAATCAATCATTTCCAGGCCCAGGAACATGTACTAGTCTGTGGCAAACTAAATGCCAGAGCTGGACAAGAACCTGACACACTCAGCACACAGGGGGACAAACACCTACCTGGAGGTGACAGCATTCCCTCCCCCATTTGCCCCCCTAGGCACAACTATGAAAACATAACCAACAAAAACGGGTCACAACTCCTGCAACTCTGTCGCACGCTGGGTATGTACATAGTCAATGGTAGGTTTCGAGGGAACCCATAGCTCATCTCTTGGCAGTAGTGCTGTAGACTACTTTATCACTGGCCTCAAAACATAGTCTGTCAGAGCATTCAGTCAGCCAACTGACACCTCTATCAGATCACAGCTAAATCACATTCTACTTGAACAGAGCAATACTCAATCATGAGGCATCAAAGCCAAAGGAACTGAGTAATATTAAGAAATGCTATAGATGGAAGGAAAGTAGTGTGGAAACCTACCAAAAACCAATTAGGCAACAACAAATTCAATCCCTTTTACGCAACTTCCTGGGCAAAACCTTTCACTATAATGGTGAAGGTGTAAACTTTGCAGTAAAAATCCTGAACAGTATATTTGACCTCTCAGATTCTTTATCAAATTTCAAAAAGAAAACCAAAGAAAATGAACAGCAATCTCAAATGGCTTGATGAAGAACGCAAAAACCTAAGAAAGAAATTGATAAACCTATCCAACCAAAAACAGACAGACCCAGAAAACCTATGGTGAATCACTAAAACAATACAGAAATACACAATGGAAAAAGAAGGAACAGCGTGTCAGAAATCAGCTCAATGTAATTGAAGAATCCATAGACTCTAACCACTTCTGGGAAACACTAAACAAACAACAACACTAAGACTTATCTATACAAAACAGAGATGTATGGGTAAACCACTTCTCCAATATTTTTGGCCCTATAACAATGAACAAACAGCAGAAACATTTACTTGCTCAAATACAAATCTTAGAATCAACTATTAAAGACTTCCAGAACCAACTGGATTCTTCAATTACATTGAATGAACTAGAGGACAAAATACAAACCTTCAAACTCAAAAAGGCCTGTGGTGATGGTATCCTCAATTAAATGATAAAATATACAGACCGCAAATTCCAATTGGCAATACTTAAACTCGTTAACATCATCCTTAGCTCTGGCATCTTCCCCAATATTTGGAACCACCATTTTCCACAAAAGTAGAGACATATTTGACCCCAATATCTACCGTAGGATATGCGTCAACAGCAACCTTTGGAAAATACTCTGCATTATCACTAACAGCAGACTTGTACATTTCCTCATTTCCTTTTTTTAACCAAATTACCATACGACAGACCACGCTTTCACCCTGCACACCGTAATTGACAAACAAACAAACCAAAACAAAGGCAAAGTCTTCTCATACTTTGTTGATTTGAAAAAAGCTTTTGACTCAATTTGGCATGAGGGTATGCTACACAAATGTATGAAAAGTGGTGTTTGGGGGAAAAATATACAACATTATTAAATCCATGTACAAAAAGCACACACATTTCTTTCCACAGGGGCATGGGGTGAGACAGGGATGCAGCTTAAACCCCACCGTCTTCAACATATATATCAACGAATTGACGAGGGCACTAGAACAGTCTGCAGCACCCGGCCTCTCACCCTACTAGAAGTCAATTGTTTCTGTTTTCTGATGATCTGGTGCTTCTGCCCCCAACCAAGGAGGGCCTACAGCAGCACCTAGATCTTCGGCATAGTTCTGGGCCCTGACAGTAAATCTCAGTAAGACAAAAATAATTGTGTTCCAAAAAAGGTCCAGTTGCCACAAATACAAATTCCATCCAGACACCAATGCCCTAGAGCACACAACTAAACATACCTCGGCCTAAACATCAGCGCCACAGGTAACTTCCACAAAGCTGTGAACCATCTGAAAGACAAGGCAAGAAGGGCATTCTATGCCATCAAAAGAAACATACAATTCGATACACCAATAAGGATCTAAATACTTGAATCAGTTAAAGAACCCATTGCCTTTCATGGTTGTGAGGTCTGGGATCCGCTCACCAACCAAGAATTCACAAAACGGGACAAACACCAAATTGTGACTCTGCATGCAGAATTCTGCAAAACTGTCCTCCGTGTACAATGTAAAACACCAAATAATGCATGCAGAGCAGAATTAGGCTGATACCCGATAATTATCAAAATTCAAAAAAGAGCCATTAAATTCTACATCCACCTAAAAGGAAGCGATTCCCAAACCTTCCATAACAAACCCATCACCTGCAGAGACATGAGCCTTGAGAAGTGCCCCCTAAGCAAGCTGGTCCTGGGTCTCTGTTCACAAACACACCCCACAGAGCCCCAGGACAGCAACACAATTAGACCCAACCAAATCATAAGAAAACAAGATGAGAATGACATGACACATTGGAAAGAATTAACAAAAAAACAGAGCAAACTACAATGCCTGACCACTGTGACTGACCCAAAATTAAGGAAAGCTTTGACTATGCACAGACTCAGTGAGCATAGCCTTGCTATTGAGAAAAGCCGCAGTAGGCAGACCTGACTCTCAAGAGAAGACAGGCTATGTGCATACTGCCCACAAAATGAGGTGGACACTGAGCCGCACTTCCTAACCTCTTGCCCAATGTATGACCATATTAGAGAGACATATAGTATTTCCCTCAGATTACACAGATCCACAAAGAATTCGAAAACAAACCCAATTTTGATAAACTCCCATATCTACTGGGTGAAATACCACAGTGTGCCATCACAGCAGCACGATTTGTGACCTGTTGCTAGAAGAAAAGGGCAACTAGTGAAGAACAAACACCATTGTAAATACAACCCATATTTATGTTTATTTACGTTCCCTTTTGTACTTTACCTATTTGCACATAATATGACATTTGAAACATCTTTATTATTTTGGAACTTCTGTGTGTGTAATGTTTACTGTTAATTTTTCTTGTTTATTTCACTTTGTTTATTATCTACTTCACTTGCTTTGGCAATGTTAACACAGGCCAATAAAGCCCTTGAATTAGAGGGACAGAGAGAGACAAAGAGGGACAGAGAGAGACAAAGAGGGACAGAGAGAGATAAAGAGAGACAGAGAGAGACAGACAGAGAGAGACAGACAGAGAGAGAAAGAGAAGGAGAGCGAGACAGAGAGAGAAAGAGAAGGAGAGAGAGACAGAGAAAGAGAGAGAGAAAATTTAAAAGAAAGACAGAGAAAGAGAGATTAGTAAAAGATGTGCAGCAATAGGAAAGTTGGGTATGAATGCAAATCTGATCTATTGTGTCATAGCTGACTGGGAAATAGTAACATTGATGGGGGTCAGACTTGCGTGTACTAGTTTGTGTGTGTCAGACCGTAGCTGTGCTCAGGGATGGCTCCCCGTTGGAATGGCGACATGTACTGACCCCAGTCTAGAGGTTAAGGATCAAGCTGGGTTTTTTGGGAGGACAGTGACCATTGACATTGGGACATCCGAGAGTCTAGAAAGAGGAGGGAGGAGGAAAGGAGAACGATGGGGACAGAGAGAGGGGGGTGATAGGGAAGGAAGGAGACAGACAGACAGACAGACAGACAAGGGGGGGTCAAATAGGGACACGGAAGGCTTTAGTTTAGGCAGCCACTGCTGACTGTGTCAATATCTCAGTTTTCCTCTGTGTCCACAACCGCGTCTGTGTGCTCTCTCTCTACTTCTCTGGAAAAGTGACCTGTAATTTTAATAGAGAATCTGACTACATCACATCACAAAAATACACGGTTCTTAAACTGTCATTTTGCATTTAAAAGCACTTATCAATTTCATGAAGCAGTATACATGTCAGGTTTGAGTTACAGACAGAAGTTATACTGTGTGGTTTTTAAGTGAGCCGTCAAAGGAGCTTGTCGTAAACACAAGTGGTGTTTGATATATATCGCCAGGTATTGATCAGGTGTCTGTGTGTTGTGGCTTTAAATTCACTAAGAAGGTTAGTGAGGCCCAAGCAAAGACCTCTTATAAGATCTTATAAGTCATTATAACACTTTAACATGATGCATATGCCTGTCTCTGTCTAATAATACAGTGTGCTTATATCACTCAGTGATTGTGTTCTTTGATGGTCCATTAGTTTGACAGCATTGTATCTTGCATTCCTGGCTGTAAAGGCAGCATTAGCTGTGCTTCTATTTGTTCAGTTTCACTGCATGTGAAAGTGGGTAACCTGTACGAGCGTGAGGTGTGAAATAGAAATGCTTTCCCTTGAGACACCCTCGGAGAGTGGGGTCACGGCCAGGGATCAGTCATTATTGACAGCGACCTTGGAGAAATTTGTGTTAAGTGCCTTGGTCAAGCGCACATGGATAGATTTTTCACCTAACCGGCTTGAGATTTGAACAAGCAACCTTTCGGTTACTGTGTCAATGCTCTTTAGCGCTAGGCTACCTGCTTCCCATTGTCAAGTCCCTCTCCGGCCTCTATGTCATCAGGCTTCTGATTATCCCGCACACCTGTCACCATCGTCAAGCGCACCAGCGACTCATGACACTCACCTGGACTCCATCACCTCCTTGATTATCTTCCCTATATCTGTCACTCCCTTTGGTTCTTTCCTCAGGTGTTATTCACTCTATTCACGTCGGTGCATTGTTTGTGTTTCGTGTTTATTGTTTATTTATTCATAAAAAAAAACACTCCCTGAACTTGCTTCCCGACTCTCAGCACAGAATAACAGAATAACAGTGTTTTTTTTGTTGTGTCAGTGTAAATGACGTCGGGTCCGGGAGCTGCTACAGGCTCTCATGCCTCAGCCAGATCGCCAGACTCCCCTGCCTCAGCTGGCCCGTCTGGCTTTCATGCCTCAGCTGGATCGCCAGGCTCCCCTGCCTCAGCTGGCTCGTCGGGCTTTCATGCCTCCACCGGATCGCCAGGTGCCCCTGCTTCCACCGGATCGCCAGGCTCCACTGCTTCAGCCGGTGTGTCAGATTTCCGCGCCAGATTCACCTCCTTGATTATCTTCCCTATATCTGTCACTCCCCTTGGTTCTTTCCTCGGGTGTTATTGACTCTGTTTCATGTCGTGTGCGTTTGTGTTTTGTGTTTATTGTTTCATTTATTTATTTAAAAAACACTCCCTGAACTTGCTTCCCAAATCTCAGCGCACGTCCTTACACCCATTATGGGAGAATTAAGGCAGAGAAAGCGGGAGAGAGATTGAGAGGAGGAAAAGTGGGGAAGAGGTGACAGATGAGTAAAAAAACAGATTGGATGGAGTTCTGATCATAACCCTTGCCAGTGGCCAGCCCAAAAACACACTCCGTCCAAGTTTTAAATGGAAATTCTGTCAGCCGATCAGCATATAAAATCTATTTTATTTGTCACATGCGCCGAATACAACAGCTGTAGAACCTTAACAAACAATGTTTGAAAAAAAAGAAAAAAGTAAGAGATAAGAATAACAAATAATTAAAGAGCAGCAGTAAATAACAATAGCGGGGCTATATACAGTGGGAACCGGTACAGAATCAATGTGCGGGGGCACCGGTGTCAAGGTAATTGAGGTAATATGTACATGTAGGTAGAGTTATTAAAGTGACTATGCATAGATAATAGCAGCAGCGTAAAAGTAGCAGCAGCGTAAAAGGGGGGGGCAATAAAAAATGTCTGGGTAGCAATTTGATTAGCTGTTCATGAGTCTTATGGCTTGGGGATAGAAGCTGTTTAGAAGCCTCTTGGACCTAGACTTGGCGCTCCGGTACCACTTGCCATGCGGTAGCAGAGAGAACAGTCTTACTAGGGTGGCTGGAGTCTTTGACAATTTTTAGGGCCTTCCTCTGAAACTGCCTGGTATAGAGGTCCTGGATAGCAGAAAGCTTGGCCCCAGTGATGTACTGGGCCGTACGCACTACCCTCTAGAGTGCCTTGCAGTCGGAGGCCGAGCAGTTTCCATGCCAGGCAGAGATGCAACTAGTCAGGATGCTCTCGATGGTGCAGCTGTAGAGCCTTTTGAGGATCTGAGGACCCATGCCAAATCTTTTCAGTCTCCTGAGGGGGAACAGGTTTTGTCGTGCCCTCTTCACGACTGCCTTGGTGTGCTTGGACCATGTTAGTTTGTTGGTGATGTGGACGCCAAGGAACTTGAATCTCTCAACCTCTTCCACTACAGCCCTGTTGATGGCTCCACTCCTTTTCCTGTAGTCCACAATCATCTCCTTTTTCCTGATCATGTTGAGGGAGAGGTTGTTGTCCTTGCACAACACGGTCAGGTCTCTGACCTCCTCCCTATAGGCTGTCTCAGCATTGTTGGTGATCAGGCCTACCACTGTTGTGTCATCAGCAAACGTATTGATGGTGTTGGAGTCGTGTTTAAAGGTCTTACTCATATCGGCTGCGGAGAGCATGATCACACAGTCTTCCGGAACAACTGATGCTCTCATGCATGTTTCAGTGTTAATTGCCTCGAAGGAACTAAATAAATTATTTAGCTCATCTGGTCGGCTCGTGTCACTGGGCAGCTCTTGGCTGTGCTTCCCTTTGTAGTCTGTAATAGTTTGCAAGTCCTGCCACATCCGACGAGCGTCGGAGCCGGTGTAGTGCAATTCCATCTTAGTCCTGTATTGACACTTTGCCTGTTTGATGGTTTGTCGGAGGGCATAGCGGGATTTAGAGGGTTAGAGTCCCGCTCCTTGAAAGCTCAGTGCGAATGTTGCCTGTAATCCATGGCTTCTTGTTGGGGTATGTACGTACAGTCACTGTGGTAATGATGTCCTCGATGCACTTATTGATAAAGCCAGTGACTGATGTGGTGTACTCCTCAGTGCCATAGGTAGAATTCCAGAACATATTCCTGTTTGTGCTAGCAAAACAGTCCTGTAGCTTAGCATCTGCTTTATCTGACCACTTTTTTATAGACCAAGTCACTGATGCTTCCTGCTTACATTTTTGCTTGTAAGCAGGAATCAGGAGGAATCAGAATTATGGTCAGATTTGCCAAATGGAGGGCGAGGGAGAGCTTTGTACACGTCTCTGTGTGTGGAGTAAAGGTGGTCTAGAATTCTTTCCCCTCTGGTTGCACATTTAACATGCTGATAGAAATGAGGTAAAACTGATTTAAGTTTCCCTGCATTAAGGTCCCCGGCCACTAGGAGCACCGCCTCTGAATGAGCGTTTTCCTGTTTGCTTATGGCGGTATACAGCTCATTGAGTGTGATTTTAGTCCCAGCATCGGCCTGTGGTGGTATGTAGACAGCTGCAAAAATACAGATGAAAACTCTCCAGGTAGATAATGGGGTCTACAGCTTATCATGAGATACTCTACCTCAGGCTAGCAAAACCTTGAGACTTCCTTAGATATCGTGCACCAGCTGTTGTTTACATATATCCATAGGACCCCGCCCCGTGTCTTACCAGAGGCTGCTGTTCTGTCCTGCTGATAGAGTGTATAACTCGCCAGCTGTATGTTCTTAATGTCGTTGTTCAACCACGACTCCATAAAACATAAGTATTGAATGTCCCAATGGTAGGATATACGTGCTTTCAGTTCGTCCCATTTATTTTCCAGCGATTGAATGTTAGCAGGACGGAAGGCAGGCAGATTAGCCACTCGTCTCCTGATCGTCACAAGGAACCCTGATCTTTTTCCGAAAAATCTCAGTTTCCTTCTCCAGCGAATGCCGGGGATCTGGGCCTGCTCGGGTGTCTGTAGTATCTCCCTCACGTCTGACTCATTAAAGAAAATAAATCACAGTTATGATGTTCAGAAGCTCTTTTTGGTCATAAGAGACGGTAGCAGCAACATTATGTACAAAACAAGTTGCGAACAATGTGAAAAAACAAACAAAATATCATGTTTGGATAAGATCTGATAAGATGGCAGCCATCCACTCCGGCGCCATCTTCACAATGATAACTTGTTTAATATCTGATTATGTTGACCGATTTTTTTTCTTCTTTGTGACTAACAATGTTAACGTAATTACACTGTTATGTTTTTAGGTGAACATGCGTCTGATTTTTCTGCAGCGTTGTAAGAATGTTTTGGGGTCAGCAGGCTTCAGTCATTGAGGCTGTTACACCCAGTATGAAACACCACATGTTTCATATGTTCTCCCTTTTTCTGTTCAGTGTTTTTCTTTACTTGTATTTCTCCCAGACCCATTTGTATGTCTC
Organism: Hucho hucho; assembly: GCA_003317085.1. NCBI lineage: Eukaryota > Metazoa > Chordata > Actinopteri > Salmoniformes > Salmonidae > Hucho > Hucho hucho. The sequence continues at coordinate 205,336 of QNTS01001513.1, forward strand.
TGTCTGTTTTCCGCCTACAGGCAACACAGAGAAGAGCACTGGGTCAAAGTCACAACATTTATTAGTCATCATTCAATAATTTTGTATTAATACCATGTAAATGTCTGATGGTTTGTTTATCCTGTTTCTAAATCCAAGCAATTGTCTATTATATAATGTCAACAACACCTCTATTTAAGATATGTTACTTGACTTCATTAAATATACTTGATTAAATAAATGAGCAAGATTTGCTATGTGAGTGGGTAGTATTGTATTTTCAACAATACATGCAAAGTGATTTAACGTTTTCAAAACTGAACCAAATCTTAAAAGGGATATCCTAAATGTAGTTTTTAGAGTTGTAAAGAAAAACATTCACCTGCTATATCTCTGGGTATATTCCTGTTAGTTCCATCCCAACGTCCCAGAATACCCTACAACACACACACTCATGCACACACGCACATACCACACTCACACACACACAGACACATACAAACACATCACACATACTAAACAAACCAAACACACAAAGGCACACTAGGGATTTATGCTACAGCTGAAGAACAGTGGGTAGGCTGGTACCTGGAGGGGATGTCATACTATAGTGTATGAGGGAAAGAGAGGGTTAAAAAAGAGGGAGGGAGGGCGAGCGAGCGAGCGAGCGAGAGAGAGAGAGAGAGGGCAGAGGGAAGGGCGGGCGGAAGAGAGGGAGGGCCGGCGGGCCCTAGAAGTTGCTATTTTTTTATGTTTTCTTTTCCTCATTTGTTCGGGATAATCTCTTGTTGTTTGTGAAATGAGTTTAATGACAGGCGGTGAAGCTGAACCTGACACGCTGGCTGAGTGTGTGTAAAATAGAGAAAGAGTGGGAATGAATGGTGTGTGACTGGTAAAGCAGTGTGGAGTGTCAGGGTTGTGTAAACAGGTTGGTGTGTGTGTGTTTGATTAGCCCCTCTACAGTTGGTTAAGGGTTCCCAGGATTAACCCCTGTGTGACTTGACACAGAAGCAGAACTCTAAAAAGCCTCTAAAACAGCGAGGGGTCATGACCTCCGACGACCACTTGTGACCTCTCCCCTCTGATGGATCAGCCATTAGATTTAATTTATGGTTCAGGGTGGGGGGACAGAGGGAGTGAAGGAGGGCAAGAAGGAAGGAGTAGGAGAGGATGAGAACTGATAGAGCGGTACTGGTCAGAGATGGAGGGGGAGGACTGGTAGAGGGGTGCTGGTCAGGGATGGAGGGGGGGGACTGGTAGAGGGGTACTGGTCAGAGATGGAGAAAGGGAGTAATGGTGGGATGAGAAGACTGAAGGGGTCAGGGAAGGAGGGAAGGAGGGAGGGAAGATGAAGGGACTGGTTAAAAGGCTGTGGGTAGAGGGTCTGTGTGATGGTATGCTAACCTAATATTTCATGAGCCAGTAGACTGTCGCTGGTTCCTTTAACAATAGCTGCCTCTGTGATGTCATATCCATGCACCTATGACACAACGTTTCAGTCGGGTTCATGACTCACTGCATACGTCCTTTAACCCAATTGTAAAGCCATTTCATTTGTAAACATTAGCTAAGTGCCTTGCTTGAGGGCAGGGAGGCAGTAGCTCAACCACGTCTAAATACTGGCTGCCTCTGAATGGGAATGTCCTTTCTACTGATTCTATTTCTATTGCTCGTTCTCACTGAGTGACTCCAGTCGTCACGGAGACACAGTTCTAATGGTTCTGTCTGGGGGAAGAAGGAACAGGAAGTGTGCGTCTGGTTAATGAGTCCCCGCTAGCTAAAAGGGACAGATGCTGTACACGACTGCAGATAAGAGAGAGAGAGACAGACAGTTCCACTGCTAAACAATGATGCAATCAGTACAGCCTATGAGGAGATTGAACCTCTCTCCATGAATAATTATAGATCTTTACATGGGAGAATAGACCACTAAGTATCCTGCTGTGTGAGTGCACCGTCCTAATAAGAGACCTTTAAGAGCTAGCAAAGATAGAATGACTATATGGGGAGTATCTGACTGATTATTTGAGGTCTCATAGTGAAATGACTGTTTGCTATAGAAAGGCCTATGGAGAATGGGGGTTGGTTAGTGGCTCCACAACAGCTTTAGACCAGATCAGTGCTGATTTTGGAATGGAATCCTGGTCTTGATTGCATCAGGTGATTCTGGAATCAAATTGTATTAGTCACATACGCCAAATACAACAGGTGTAGACCTTACAGTGAAGTGATTACTTATGAGCCCCTAACTACAATGCAGTTAAAAAAAATATGAGTAAGAATAAGAAATAAAAGTAACAAGTAATTAAAGAGCAGCAGTAAAATAACAATAGCGAGAATATACACGGGGGGTACCGGTTAGTTGAGGTAATATGTACATGTAGGTAAAGTTATTAATGTGACTATGCATAGATGATAACAGAGAGTTGGGTAGTTGAGTCTGGGAAGCCATTTGATTAGATGTTCAGGAGTTTTATGGCTAGTGGGTAGAAGCTGTTTAGAAGCCTCTTGGACCTAGACTTGGCGCTCGGGTACCGCTTGCCGTGCGGAAGCAGAGAGAACAGTCTGACTAGGGTGGCTGGAGTCTTTTGCCAATTTTTAGGGCCTTCCTCTGACACTGTCTGGTATAGAGGTCCTGGATAGCATGAAGCTTGGCCCCAGTAATGTACTGGGCCGTACGCACTACCCTCTAGAGTGCCTTGCGGTCGGAGGCCGAGCAGTTTCTATGCCAGGCAGAGATGCAACTAGTCAGGATGCTCTCGATGGTGCAGCTGTAGAACCTTTTAAGGATCTGAGGACCCATGCCAAATCTTTTCAGTCTCCTGAGGGGTAATAGGTTTTGTCGTGCCCTCTTCGTGACTGTATTGGTGTGCTTGGACCATGCTAGTTTGTTGGTGATGTGGACACAAAGGAAATTGAATCTCTCAACCTGCTCCACTACAGCCCCGTCGATGAGAATGTTGGTGAGGTCCCCTTTTTCCTGTAGTCCACAATCATCTCTTTTGTCTTGATCACGTTGAGGGAGGGGTTGTTGTCCTGGCACCGCCGATGACACCTGTTGTGTCATCGGCGAACTTAATGATGGTGTTGGAGTCGTGCCTGTACTCCTTGAGTGAACAGGGAGTACAGGAGGGCACGCACCCCTGAGGGGCCCCCGTGTTGAGGATTAGCATGGCGGATGTGTTGTTACCTACCCTTACCACCTGGGGGAGGCCCGTCAGGAAGTCCAGGATCCAGTTGCAGAGGGAGGTGTTTAGTCCCAGGGTCCTTAGCATATTGATGATCTTTGAGGGCACTAAGTTGTTGAACACTGAGCTGTAGTCAATGAATAGCATTCTCACATAGGTGTTCCTTTTGTCCAGGTAGGAAAGGGCAGTGTGGAGTGCAATAGAGATTGCATCATCTGTGGATCTGTTTGGGCACTATGCAAATTGGAGTGGGTCTAGGGTTTCTGGCATAATGGTGTTGATGTGAAACATGACCAGCCTTTCAAAGCACTTCATGGCTACAGACCTGAGTGCTACAGGTCGGTAGTCATTTAGGCAGGTTACCTTAGTGTTCATGGGCACAGGGACTATGGTGGTCTGCTTAAAACATGTTGGTATTGCAGTTTCGGACAGGGAGAGGTTGAAAATGTCAGTGAAGACACTTGCCAGTTGGTCAGCATGCTCACAGTACACAAGCTGCTAATCCGTCTGGCCCTGCGGCCTTGTGAATGTTGACCTGTTTAAAGGTCTTACTCACATCGGCTATGGAGAGCGTGATCACAGCTGGTGCTTTTGTGCATGTTTCAGTGTTATTTGCCTCGAAGCGAGCGTAGAAGTAGTTTAGCTCGTCTGGTAGGCTCGTGTCACTGGGCAGCTCTCGGCTTCCCTTTTTAGTCTGTAATAGTTTACAAGTTCTGCCACATCTGACGAGCATCAGAGCTGGTGTAGTAGTATTCGATCTTAGTCCTGTATTGACGCTTTGCCTGTTTGATGGTTCGTCTGAGGGCATAGCGAGATTTCTTATAAGCTTCCGGGTTAGAGTCCCGCTCCTTGAAAGCGGCAGTTGTAGCCTTTAGCTCAGTGAGGATATTGCCTGTAATCCATGGCTTCTGGTTGGGATATGTACGTACGGTTACTGTGGGGATGACGTCATCGATGCACTTATTCATGAAGCCAATGACTGATGTGGTGTACTCCTCAATGCCACCGGAGGAATCCCAGAACATATTCCAGTCTGTGCTAGAAACAGTCATGTAGCTTAGCATCTGCTTCATCTGACCACTTTTTTATTGATCGAGTCACTGGTGCTTCCTGCTTAAATTTTAGCTTGTAAGCAGGAATCAGGAGGATAGAATTATAGTCAGATTTGCCAAATGGAGGGCGAGGGAGAGCATTGTATGCGTCACTGCATGTTGAGTAAAGAGTTTATTTCCCTCTGGTTGCACATTTAACATGATGGTAGACATTTGGTGGGACAGATTTAAGTTTCCCTGCATTAAAGTCCCCGGCTACATGGAGAGCCGCCTCTGGGTGAGTGTTTTCCTGTTTGCTAATGGCGGAATACAGCTCATTCAGTGCTGTCTTAGTGCCAGCATCAGTCTGTGGTGGTATTTAGACAGATACGAAGAATACAGATGAAAACTTTGTAGGTAGATAGTGTGATCTACAGCTTATCATGAGATACTCTACCTCAGGCTAGCAAAACCTTGATACTTCCTTAGATATCGTGCACCAGCTGTTATTTACAAAAATACATAGTCCCCCTCCCCTTGTCTTACCAGACGTCGCTGTTCTGTCCAGCCAATAGAGCGTATAACCAGACAGCTATATGTTCAGCCACGACTCCATGAAGCATGAGATTTTACAGTTTTGAATGTCCCGTTGGTAGTTTAATCTTTCGCGTAGGTCATCGATTTTATTTCACGTTTGCTAGCAGAATGGAAGGAAGTGGGGATTTATTCGATCACCTACGAATTCTCAGAAGGCAGCCCACCCTCTGGCCCCTTTTTCTCCGCCTTCTCTTCACGCTAGTGACGGGGATCTGGGCCTGTTGCTGGGAAAGCAGGATATCATTCACGTCAGGCTCGTCAGACTCGTTAAAGGAAAAAAAGGATTCTGCCAGTCCGTGGTGAGTAATCGCAGTCCTGATGTCCAGAAGTTATTTTTGGTCATAAGAGACGGTAGCAGCAACATTATGTGCAAAATAAGTTACAATCAACGCAAAGAAACAAACAAAAAAACACAATTGGTTAGGAATACGTAAAATGTCGGCCTTGTTCTCCGGCGCCATCTTGGAATGGAGATCATCCTCTGTAATTAGGCTGAGACTGGTGTGGGTTTGTATGGGTGGGTGTGTGTGGGTTTGTATGGGTGGGTGTGTGTGGGTATGGGTGTGGATGGGTGTTTAGGGGTAAATAGAGAGAAGCATGCCATTAGATAACACTGTTAACCACTGTAGACAGTGTCATGGACAGGGGTCCTGCTTTACGACGGGGGACACAACGTTGTCTCACACACACACACACACACACACACACACACACACACACACACACACACACACACACACACACACACACACACACACACACACACACACACACAGCTCACTCTCCAGATCCTAATCACCTGAATTGTAGTCACCTGTTCACACACCTGTATGTCATTATCACATACTATTTAGTTCAGTTCTTTGCACCCCATCACTGTGAGGTATTGTTTGTTTTGTAACACAGGTCTTTCAGAGCTCTGTTTTTCCCTGTGATTTTCTCCTCCCGTGTATGATCGTTTTTGCCGGCCTCACTAACGATGCCTTTTGCCTATTCCCTACCTGTACTTTACCATATCGGATTTCCTGTTATCTACCTATTGCCTGATTTCCCGGACTACGCTACTGGCCTTTTCACTGCCTGTACTGTTGCCCTTTTGGACGCGATCCTACCAACCATATGATCTTAAAAAGTGTAATACCTGAAATTGAAACAAGTGTATCCAGGGTACAGTATATGTAATACCTACAACTGTAAGAAGTGTATCCAGGGTACAGTATATGTAATACCTACAACTGTAGCAAGTGTATCCAGGGTACAGTATATGTAATACCTACAACTATAACACGTGTATCCAGGGTACAGTATGTGTAATACCTAAAACTGTAACAAGTGTATCCAGGGTACAGTATATGTAATGCCTACAACTTTAACAAGTGTAACCAGGGTACAGTACGTGTAATACCTAAAACTGTAACAAGTGTATCCAGTGTACAGTATATGTAATACCTAAAACTCTAACAAGTGTATCCAGTGTACAGTATATGTAATACCTAAAACTGTAACAAGTGTATCCAGGGTACAGTATATAAAAATACCTACAACTGTAACGTATCCAGGGTACAGTATGTGTAATACCTACAAGTGTATCCAGGGTACAGTATGTGTAATACCTACAACTGTAACAAGTGTATCCAGGGTACAGTATGTGTAATACCTACAACTTTAACCAGCGTACAGTATGTGTAAGAACAGCTTGTTTTGGAGATGTCTGGATGAGATCAGAGCGTGTAATTACCTTGAAGACGTTTTCTCTACGCTACAGGATTAGCCCAAATCCATAAGCATTAACACGGCCACGCTTCGCAGCCTTTCTGTGTCAGACATCCTCTCCTCTCTCTGCTCTCCTGATGAATCACTGTTGTGTTGCTTTTCTCTTGTCTGGTGTATCTGTCTGGAGAGATCTGTGGGATCAAATCAAACTTTATTTGTCACATGCGCAGAATACAACAAGAGTATACTTTACCGGTTAAATGCTTACTTACAAGCCCTTAACCAACAGTGCAGTTCAACAAGAGTTAAGAAAATATTTACCAAGTAGACTAAAATAAAAAGTAATAATAAAAAGTAACACAATAAGAATGACAATATTAGGCTATATACAGGGGCACCGGTACCGAGCCAGTGTGCGGGGGAACAGGCTAGTTGAGGTAAACTGTACTTGTAGTTGGGGGGGAAGTGACTATGCACAGATAACAAACATCGAGTAGCAGCAGAAAAAGGGAGGGGGGAGGGGTCAATGTAAATAGTCCGGTGGCAATTTTATTAGTTGTTCAGCAGTCTTACGGCTTGGGGGTAGAAGCTGTTGAGGAGCATTTTGGTCCTAGACTTGGCACTCCGGTACCGCTTGCCATGCGGTAGCAGAGAAAACAGTCTATAACTTGGGTGACTTGAGTCTCTGACAATTTATATGGCTTTCCTCTGACACCCCCTATTATATAGGTCCTGGATGGCAGGAAGCTTGTCCCCAGTGATGTACTGGGCCATTCGCACTACCCTCTGTAGCGCCTTACGGTCAGATGCCGAGCAGTTGCCATACCATATGGTGATGCAACCGGTCAGGATGCTCTCAATGGTGCAGCTGTAGAACCTCTGGGGATCCGGGGACCTATGCCAAATCTTTTCAGTCTCCTGAGGGTGAAAAGCTTTTGTCGTGCTCTCTTCAAGACTGTCTTGGTATGCTTGGACCATGATAGTTTGTTGATGATGTAGACACCAAGGAACTTGAAACTCTCGACCAGCTTCACTACAGCCCCGTCAATGTTAATGGGGGACTGTTCGGCCCGCCTTTTCCTGTAGTCCAAAATCAGCTCCTTTGTCTTGCTCACATTGAGGGAGAGGTTGTTGTCCTGGCACCACACTGCCAGCTCTCCGACCTCCTCCCTATAGGCCATCTCATCGTTGTCGGTGATCAGGCCTACCACCATTGTGTAGTCAGCAAACTTAATGATGGTGTTGGAGTCGTGTTTGGCCACGCAGTTGTGGGTGAACAGGGAGTACAGGAGGGGACTAAGCACACACCCCTGAGGGGCCCCAGTGTTGAGGATCAGCGTGGCAGATGTGTTGTTGCCTACTCTTTCCACCTGGGGGCGGTCCGTCAGGAAGTTCAGGATCCAGTTGCAGAGGGAGGTGTTTAGTCCCAGGGTCCTTGGCTTAGTGATGAACTTCGTGGGGACTATGGTGTTGAACGCTGAGCTGTAGTCGATGAACAGCATCCTCACATAGGTGTTCCTTTTGTCCAGATGAGAAAGGGTAGTGTGGAGTGCTATTGAGATTGCGTCATCTGTGGATCTGTTGGGACGGTATGCGAATTGGAGTGGGTCTAGGGTGTCCGGGAGGTTGCTGTTGATGTGAGCCATGACCAGCCTTTCTAAGCACTTCATGGCTACCAACGTGAATGCCACGGGGCGGTAATCATTTAGGCAGGTTACCTTCTCTTCCTTGGCACAGGGACTATGGTGGTCTGCTTGAAACATGGAGGTATTACAGACCCGGTCAGGGAGAGGTTGAAAATGTCAGTGTAACACTTGACAGTTGGTCCACGCATGCTTTGAGTACACTTCCTGGTAATCCGTCTGGCCCCGTGACTTTGTGAATGTTGACCTGTTTAAAGGTTTTGTTCACATCGGCTACCGAGAGCGTGATCACACAGTCATCCAGAGCAGCTGGTGCTTTTGTGCATGCTTCAGTGTTGCTTGCCTCGAAGCGGGCATAAAAGGCATTTAGTTCGTCTGGTAGGCTCGCGTCACTGGGCATCTCGCGTCTGGGGTTCCCTTTGTAGTCCGTAATAGTTTTCAAGCCCTGCCACATCCGACGAGCGTCAGAGCCGGTGTAGTAGGATTCAATCTTAATCCTGTTCTGACGCTTTGCTTGTTTGATGTTTCGTCTGAGGGCATAACGGAATTTCTTATAAGTGCCTGGACTAGTGTCCCGCTCCTTGAAAGCTGCAGCTCTAGCCTTTAGCTCGATGCGGGATATGTACGCTCAGTCAGTGTTGGGACGACATCGTCGATGCACTTATTAATGAAGCCGATGACTGAGGTGGTGTACTCATCAATGCCATTGGATGAATCCCGGAACACTTTCCAGTCTGTGCTAGCAAAACAGTCCTGTAGTGTAGCTTCTGCGTCACCTGACCACTTACGTATTGAGTGAGTCACTGGTGCTTCCTGCTTTAGTTTTTGCTTGTAAGCAGGAATCAGGAGGATAGAATTATGGTCAGCTTTGCCAAATGGAGGGCGGGGGAGAGATTTGTATGCATCTCTGTGTATGGAGTAAAGGTGGTCTAGATTATTTTTCTCTGATTGCACGTGACATGCTGGTAAAAATTTGGTTAAACCGATTAAAGTGTGCCTGCTTTAAAGTCCCCAGCCACTAGGAGTGCCACTTCTGGGTGTGCATTCTCTTCTTTGCTTATGGCCTTAGAGTTGGTTGAGAGCGGTCTTAGTGCCAGCTTCATTCTGTGGTGGTAAATAGACGCTACAAATAACACAGATGAGAACAATCTTGGTCGCATCTCTCTCTCTTTTTACTTCTCTCTCTTTCTGACCACATCTCTCTTTTCATCTCTCTTTCTCTGTGGTCACTGCTCTCTCTCTCTCTCTCTCTCTCTCTCTCTCTCTGTCTCTCTGGTCACCTCTCTCTGGTCACCTCGCTCTTATATTTTAAGAGAGGCTCTCTATCACTTTCTCTCTCTCTCTTTCTCTCTTTCCTTCTCACTCCCTCTCGCACGCGCGCACACACACACACACTTTGGTTCTCTCAATCTGTTTACAACTCCACCTTCCACAACGAAGGTTATCCCACAGGAACTCAATCTTTGTGTGTGTGTGTGTGTGTGTGTGTGTGAGCGCACTTGTTTGGACAAACATAAAATACATCAATCATTTTTTATCCACCCTGCCTCGCTAGTTCGGCTTCTCAGGGCATGGATATTGGTGCGCACACGCACACGCACACACACACACACACACACACACACACACACACACACACACACTAGCAGAGTGAGAGAGGGCAGGGGCATTCTCTTGGTCAGCCTCTGATCTAAATTAAAGCAGCCGACCCAGTGTGTGTGTGTGTGCTCCTGCCCTCTTTCTGCCCTCTAGTTAATGATTTTCCTTGATTGTGTCCCTCCTAAACTGTTCCCCCTCTCTTCGGTGTCGCAACCAATCTGCTCCCCATTTCCATGTGCCTCTCCAGCTCAGCCACATATTAGTGCCTGGCTCATTTCTGTTCCCCTTCCTTTGATTCAGTTTGACTGAAGCGTGAGATCAATAAACCTCACCTCACATAACCTCTCCTCTCTCTCCCCTCTCTCTTTCTCTCTATCCAAATAGAAAGTCTAATAGTTAAAACATATCCAGACTTATGGTAGATGGAATATCTTTTAGATTTTCTCCACACAGACTTCAAATGGTATGTCCACTTTTTAGCTACAAACACAATTAGAAGAAGCTGCATTGTGTAACCTTGTGTCACGGCATAACAAGGTCTTCTTTACCCATACGATTCTCACACAGTGACAGATGTTCTCTACTGGCCTGGTCAATTAGTCCAGTGTGGTATTTATTGAACATGATATTGTCCCTAGTAACCTGGTTGCTACTTTACAGTGTACATGACCCCAGTCAGGTGACCTGCTCCCTTTGATCATTACTGTCCCTCTCTCCCACGTCAATCAGTGGTCCCATGCTGTTGGCTCCGGCTGAGGCCTCAGATGTTTTGTGGCTGTTGATATGGGGGTCCCATAGCTTCTATGTAATCTCTAGGCCTATTAACAGACATGTTCTGTGTGTGGTTGTTCTAGATAACTACATCAAGGGGCAGTTATACTGTGTCTGTTACTAGGGTACCGCTACAGTCCGCTTCATACTGTTTGGCTGTAGTGTGTGCACCTGTGTCTGCTGATGCTGCAGGTTTGAGCCAACAGCACCATCTAACTCACTCATTCACTCAGCCAGAATACTGAGAACATACCCAGCTCCATTCTAAAGGGGTTTGACCAGAACATACCCAGTCCCGTTCTAAAGGGTTTTGACCAGAACATACCCAGTCCCATTCTAAAGGGTTTTGACCAGAACATACCCAGCTCCATTCTAAAAGGGTTTGACCAGAACATACCCAGCTCCATTCTAAAGGGTTTTGACCAGAACATACCCAATCCCATTCTAATGGGTTTTGACCAGACATATTTTCTGGTTCAGTAATGAAAGGTGTATCTGTGATGGCTTTACAGATGGGAACCAGAAGTGGCTTACACTGGGGTTTGATCATACTGCGGCCTGGGAGGAGGGACACTAGACGCGACACAAAGAGCAGACCTGCTTAAGATTATAGACGTGACAGATAGACCTGGAAAATATCAGCTAGGGTCTTCTGTTGTTACTGGGGTATATATACACACACAGACACACACCTGGTTAGGATGGTGTATAGGGTTACAGCAAGAATGGGAATGGATTCAGAGCTCTCGGGTAATGACCTAACATTATTTAGGATAATTTAATAAGTGGATTCCATATCTAATATGCCTGTAAATAATGAGATAAGGGACTGTCATGTGTGTCTGTTACTGTGTGTCTGTGCATGTCTGTGTTTGAATATTCCATTTAATATGCCAGTAAATAATGGTTAAACCCTGACTGCTAGGGCAGATAGAACTAAACTAATTAAGTGTATATTTTTAAGTGCACTCCCTAGTCTCACAGAGTGGTTACAAGGTTGATCACTACTTGACCTCCTTCTCAAAAGAAGGAGAGCTGGCTATCAGATGGAATAAGTTGTTTAGATAAGAGTTAGAGGCTGGTGGGGGGTAGAGAGAGAGAGTGAGAGAGAGGGGAGAGAGGGGGATAGAGACCGAGTAGGAGGGTGAGATNGGGTAGAGACAGAGTAGGAGGTAGAGAGAGAAACCTGTCCAACCAAAAACAGAGACCCGGAAAACCTGAGTCTACGCCTTCACTATGGTGAATCACTAAAGCAATACAGAAATACACTACAGAAAAAGTAGGAACAGCACGTCAGAAATCAGCTCGATGTAATTGAACAATCCATAGACTCTAACCACTTCTGGGAAAATTGGAAAACACTAAACAAACAACAACACAAAGAATTATCTATCCAAAATGGAGATGTATGGGTAAACCACTTCTCCAATCTTTTTGGCTCTATAACAAAGAACAAACAGCAAAAACATATACATGATCCAATACAAATCTTAGAATCAACTATTAAAGACTTCCAGAACCCATTGGATTCTCCATTTACCTTGAATGAACTACAGGACAAAATAAAAACCCTCCAACCCAAAAAAGCCTGTGGTGTTGATTGTATCCTCAATGAAATGATCAAATATACAGACAACAAATTCCAATTGACTATACTTAAACTCTTTAACATCATCCTTAGCTCCGGCATCTTCCCCAATATTTGGAACCAAGGACTGATCACCCCAATCCACAAAAGTGGAGACAAATTTGACTACCGTGGGATATGCGTCAACAGCAACCTTGGGAAAGTCCTCTGCATTTTCAAAAAAAGCCTACTCTTACATTTCCTCAGTGAAAACAATGTACTGAGCAAATGTCATATTGGCTTCTCACCAAAATATCGTATGACAGACCACGTATTCACTCTGCACTCCTTAATTGACAAACAAACAAACCAAAACAAAGGCAAAGTCTTCTCATGATTTGTTGATTTCAAAAAAGCCTTTGACTCAATTTGTCATGAGGGTCTGCTATACAAATTGATTGAAAGTGGTGTTGGGGGGAAAAACATATGACATTACAAAATCCATGTACACAAACAACAAGTGTGCAGATAAAATAGGCAAAAAACATACACATTTATTCCCACAGGGCCGTGGGGTGAGACAGGGATGCAGCTTAAGCCCCACCATCTTCAACAAATATTTCAACATATTGGCGAGGGCACTAGAAAAGAGTGCAGCACCTAGCCTCACTCTACTAGAATGTGAAGTCAAATGTCTACTGTTTGCTGATGATCTGGACCTTCTGTCTCCAACCAAGGAGGGCCTACAGCAGCACCTAGATCTTCTGCACAGATTCTGCCAGACCTGGGCCCTGACAGACCAAAATAATGGTGTTCTAAAAAAGGTCATGTCTCAAGGACCACAAATACAAATTCCATTTAGACACCGTTGCGCTAGAGCACACACAAAACTATACATACCTTGGCCTAAACATCAGGACCACAGGTAACTTCCAAAAAGCTGTGAACGATCTGAGAGACAAGGCAAGAAGGGCATTCTATACCATCAAAAGGAACATAAAATTCGACATACCAATTAGGATCTGGCAAAAAATACTTGAATCAGTTTAAGAACCCATTGCCCTTTGTGGTTGTGAGGTCTGGGATCCACTCACCAACCAGTAATTCACAAAATGGGACAAACATCAAATTGACACTGAATGCATAATTCTGCAAAAATATCCTCAGTGTACAACGTAGAACACGAAATAGTGCATGCAGAGCAGAATTAGGCCGAACCTTCCATAACAAAGCCATCACGTACAGAGAGATGAACCTGGAGAAAAGTCCCCTAAGCAAGCTGGTCCTGGGGCTCTGTTCACAAACACACCCCACAGAGCCCCAGGACAGCAACACAATTAGACCCAACCAAATCATGAGAAAACAAAAAGATAATTACTTGACACATTGGAAGGAATTAACAAAAAAACAGAGCAAACTAGAATGCTATTTGGTCCTAAACAGAGAGTATACAGTGTCAGAATACCTGACCACTGTGACTGACCCAAACTTAAGGAAAGCTTTGACTATGTACAGACTCAGTGAGCATAGCCTTGCTATTGAGAAAGAACGCCATAGGCAGACCTGCCCACAAAATGAGGTGGAAACTGAGCTGCACTTCCTAACCTCCTGCCCAATGTATGACCATATTAGAGACACATATTTCCCTAAGATTACACAGATCCACAAAGAATTAGAAAACAAACCCAATTTTGATAAACTCCCATATCTACTGGGTGAAATACCACGGTGTGCCATCACAACAGCAATATTTGTGACCTGTTGCCACAAGAAAAGGTCAACCAGTGAAGAACAAACACCATTGTAAATACAACCCATATTTATGCTTATTTATTTCCCCTTTTGTACTTTAACCTTTTGTACATTGTTACAACACTGTATATGTACATAATATGACATTTGTAATGTCTTTATTCTTTTGGAACTTCTGTGAGTGTAACGTTTACTGTTCATTTTTATTGTTTAATTCACTTTTGTATATTATCTACTTCTCTTGCTTTGGCAAAGTTAACATGTGTTTCCCATGCCAATATAGCCCCTTGAATTGAATTGAATTGAGAGAGAGAGAGAGGTGGAGTGTGTCTTCATTATCTTCTCTGTAGTCACACCTCCTGCTAGAAAAATGATGGGATTCTTTCCTCTCCTCCCGTATCCCTCACTTTTTCACCTTACCTTTTCTTGCTTATCACTTCATCTATTTTTCAGACAGGAAATCATTATCAGTCAGGAAAGACAATTTCCTCCTCCTATGATCTCTACTTTGTGAAGTGTCTGTTGGAAGTGTGTGTGTGTGTGTGTGTGTGTGTGTGTGTGTGTGTGTGTGTGTGTGTGTGTGTGTGTGTGTGTGTGTGTGTGTGTGTGTGTGTGTGTGTGTGAG
>QNTS01001513.1:220776-239628 GCA_003317085.1 Hucho hucho
CATGTGTGTGTGTGTGTGTGTGTGTGTTAGAGTGAACGCAGGCATGCATGTGTGTGTGTGTGTGTGTGTGTGTGTGTGTGTGTGTGTGTGTGTTAAAGAGTGAATGCAGGCGTGCGTGTGTGTGCATGTATTTGTGTTGCTTTGCTTCTCTGAACCCTGTGTGGCAGGCCAAGTTGATCTGATCTGTAGTTCTCTCTCTCCATACAGTTGATGTGTACAGTACAATCTACAATAGCTTCAACTCAGGGCACAAAGAGAGTAAAGCAATTTTCACCCTGGACCAAATAAACTCCTACAGTTAACATAAATAATAAAAACCATACATCACCCACTCCTGGTTATCTGTAGCCTAGCGTTGTCTTTGGACAGATACCCATACATATAAATTGAGGCATGGACTACAAGGTGTCGAAAGCATTCTGCAAGGATGCAAGGCCCATGTTGACTCCAATGCTTCCCACAGTTGTGTGAAGTTGGCTGGTTGTCCTTTGGGTGGTGGACCATTCTTGATACACACAGAAAACTGTTGAGCGTGAAATACACAGCAGTGTTGCAGTTCTTACACAAACCAGTGCGCCTGGCACCTACTACCATACCCCTTTCAAAGGCACTTAAATATTTTATCTTGCCCATTCACCCTCTGAATGGCACACATACACAATCCATTTCTCAATTGTCTCAAGGCTTAAAAATACTTTAAAACCTGTCCCCTCATCTACGCTGATTGAAGTGGATTTAACAAGTGGCCTGGGTTCACCTGGTCATTCTGTCATGGAAACAGGTTAATTTTTTGTATACTCAGATACACACAAAGATACACACAGAGATATACACAGATATATGCACACAGAGAGATGCACACAGATAGATACACACTCATGGATTCACAGTGTAGCCTAGGATCGGGTAAGAGAGCAAATTAAGGGGGATAGTGTATAATATGGTTGTGTACATGCAATGCATTCTCGTGGGAGCAGTGTTCCTCTACTGTGTAAGAGAGATGGTTGAGCTCAGAGAGCTAGTCCACACACTCCAGACAGAACAGACCCACAAAACAGAGTAGCACAACAACACCCCCCCCAATGAGACCCTGAGGGCTGAAGGTCGAGATAAAAGGCTGTCTGCACTACGGACTGAGGTGAGATGTTTTTCAGCAGCAGGGACTGGGAGACTAGTCAGGATCGAGGGAAAGACGAAAGGAGCAAAGTACAGTGATCCTTGATGAAAACCTCAGACTAGGGTGAAGGTTCACCTTCCAACAGGACAAAGACCTTAAGCACACAGCCAAGACAACACAGGAGTGGCTTCGGGACAAGTCTATGAATGTCCTTGAGTGGCCCAGCCAAAGCCTGGACTTGAACCCAATCGAACATCTCTGGAGAGACCTGAAAATAGCTGTGCAGGAACGCTCCCCATCCAACCTGACAGAGCTTGAGAGTATCAGCAGAGAAGAATGGGAGACAATCCCCAAATATATGTGTGCCAAGCTTGTAGTGTCATACCCAAGAAGACTTGAGGCTGTAATCGCTGCCAAAGGTGCTTGAACAAAGTACTGAGTAAAGGGTCTGAATACTTATGTAAATGTAATATTTCAGTTTTTCTTTTTAATACATTTGCAAAAATGTCTAAAACCCTGTTTTTGCTTTGTCATTATTGTGTGTTGTGTGTAGATTGATGAGAAAAAACAATCAATTTTAGAATAAGGCTATATGTAACAAATGCGGAAAAAGTCGAGAGGTCTGAATACTTTACGAATGCACTGTATATTTATGAAATGGAGAGGTTGACATGAGGGCATGCTTTATTGTGTGCATGCCTGTGTTGTGTGTGTTGTGTGTGTGTTTGCCTGTGTGTGTAATCTGTGGTATTGATTCTGTTAGTGCAGCTCTGATAGGTTGAAATGACGTTTACTTAATACATGGCAGCTCATCTCATTGAGACTGGGCCAGTCTCAAGCTTTGACCTGACCAGCACCTGACCTCATGCTCCACTTCTAGAGACAGTTATGCATTTACGCCACTACACTATATTTAGCCTCACATACGTATATTTCAACAAGATCTCACAGATTGACACGTTTTGACTTCAGGGGCATGGGATGAACCCCAAATTCTGCCATTTAAGTTTAGGCATTAATTCCAAATGGTTAAGGTAAGGGTTGATGTAAGGGTTATGGTAAGCGTTAAGGTAAGGGTTAAGGTCAGAATTAAGGTAAGGGGTAAGAGTTAAGGTAAGGGTTAAGGATTGGCAAAAATAAATAAAAAGAACAAGTGCCGCTGGGATTGAACACACAACCATCGGAGCCAGGGTTACACCCAGCCGCCATCCGCGTCCCCAACACCCTAGCAAGCCTACTTGATGCTAAAAGTGCTCACGTTTGCCCCTAGTTTTGAATGCATCACTCGATGTCCTGGGGACCTGGACGAACGTCGAATATCGCATTGGATCTTTAGTGACCTGGTTGTTTATTTAGGATCCTGGGGATCACCTTTGCAAGAAGATCTAATAGTTTATTTTTTAAATTTGACTTATTATGGATGAACACATTAATTCTGCGTGGTCACCGGGTTATTTCTGAATGGTTTCAGAGTTAAAAGAGAAACAACTCAAAGGTTAATAGTTTAGGCGTGAATTCTGAGTGGTTAAAGGTTAGTGCTGTGGTTTGGGTAAAGTTTAAATCAAATTAATGATAAACAACGTGCCGTTTCCATCAACCATCATCAATTATTCTCACGGCTTGCTAGAGCATTGTGATCTGTGGTGGAGCAGTGATGTAAGCAGCACACTCTGGATCCGAGCATCACGAGTTCACGCACAGTGATGGGCAATCGATTAAGTGTTGTTTTGGTGAGCGCAGAGGAAGGCAATTTAGATCAATGTTATTCAGGGAAACAACATTAAGGCTAAGTACATAAGAGAGCGTGCAGTCAAAGGCTGACTGTCTTTCACCTCCTCTTTCATCCCTCTTTTATCCCCCTCTCATCCTTCACTCATTAGTGATGGCGTGAGTGTGTTGAGAACAAAGCCAAGACCCTCCTAATCGGTCACAGAGCAGCACTCCACTTCTCCATCTGCCCAGAAATTGACAGGTTGGGGATTGATTGGAAAGGACAGGCCTTGCTTGTGCGTGTGTTTGCGCGCACATACATGTTTGTTTCCAAACACACTGAAACTATTCAAACTGTGCTAGTAAGAAACAAAAAGGGCCATGGTCCAAAATGAGAGGTATGTGTTTCGCTACAAACACAGTAATACACACACATGTAGGGACACAGTGGATCACGCAGCGACATCCTCTGATCAGTGGTGGAAAACGTACCTGCTCTTAAAGAGCTTCTGTCTCCATGTTTTTTTTAAACTATTTTTAGTATAAGTAAAGATAACTTAATAGAAAATGACTCAAGTAAAAGTGAAAGTCACCCATTAAGATACTACTTGAGTAAAAGTCTAAAAGTATTTGGTTTTAAATATAATTAAGTATCAAAAGTAAATGTAACTGAAAAAAGATACTTAAGTATCTAAAGTAAAAGTACAAGCATAAATCATTTCAAATTTCTTGTATTAAGCAAACCAGATGGCACAATTTTCTTGTTTTTTAAATGTATGGATAGCCAGGGGCACACTACAACGCGAATACATAATTTCCAAACTAATATTTTTTGTTTAGTGAGTCCTCCAGATCAGAGGCAGTAGGGATGACCAGGGATGTTTTCTTGATAAGTGTGTGAATTGAGCCTTTTACCTATCCTGTTATTTTCTTTAAGGAATGTAGTGAAGTAAAAGTGAAAGTAGTCAAAAATATGAATAGTAAAGTACAGATACTCCCAAAAACGACTTAAGTAGTACTTTAAAATATTTTTACTTAAGTACTTTACACCACTGGGACCCTGTCCTTAGCTTCTCAGGCCTCTTTTGCTCTCTCTCTCTCTCTCTCTCTCTCTCTCTCTCTCTCTCTCTCTCTCTCTCTCTCTCTCTCTCTCTCTCTCTCAATTCGTAACTCAATTCAGAATTGGCCCAAACCCTGCTTAATTCACTATGAATTGTCCTAGTTTTATTTTAGAGGAATCTGTGTGCCTGTGCATGCGTGGGTTTGTTTGTGTTACTTGCATGCGTGTGTGTAGTCTGTTCATAATCGTCATCATGTCATCTATGGATTCAGCTGTGGTACAGTAGACAGCTTTCTGTTTCTGTCCATAACTTTCTGTCCATACCGTCACCCAGAAGAAACCAGAGGACTGATCATACATTCTTACTCCTCTCAATTCAATTCAAAGGGCTTTATTGGCATGGGAAACATATGTTAACATTGTAAAGCAAGTGAAATAGATAATAAACAAAAGTGAAACAAATAATACAAAATTAACAGAAAACATTACACTCACAAAATTTCAAAAAGAATAAAGACATTTCAAATGTGATATTATGTCTATATATAGTGATGTAATGATGTGCAAATAGTTAAAGTACAAAAGGGAAAGTAAATAAACATAAATATTTTTCTCTCTCTCCCTATCGTTTCCTCTCTCTCTCAAGTCAAGAGGCGTGCATTTCTTCGACGTCTCCATAGCTCTGATAGCGATCGTTCTGTACAGCAGTACCATAGAGACAGTGGATGCAGACTGGTGTGAAGAGATCACTGACCAGGGAGCTACACAGATCGCTAAGAGCAAATCAAATTAAATCAAATGTTATTTGTCACATACACATGGTTAGCAGATGTTAATGCGAGTGTAGCGAAATGCTTATGCTTCTAGTTCCGACCATGCAGTAGTATCTAACAAGTAATCTAACAATTTCACAACAACTACCTTATACACACAAGTGTAAAGGAATGAATATGAGTATGTACATATAAATATATGGATGAGCGATGTCCAAACGGCATAGGCAAGATGCAGTAGATAGTATAGAGTACAGTATATACATATGTGATGAGTAATGTAGGATATGTAAACATTATATAAAGTGGCATCGTTTAAAGTGGCTAGTGACACATTTATTACATCAAATTTTTAATTATAAAAGTGGCTAGAGATTTGAGTCGATGACCGAACGGCATAGGCAAGATGCAGAAGATGGTATAGAGTACAATATATACATATGATATGACTAATGTCGGATATGTAAGCATTATATAAAGCATTTGTTTAGTGGCTAGTGATACATTTGTTACTTCCAATTTTAACTTATTTAAAGTGGCTAGAGATTTAAGTCAGTATGTTGGCAGCAGCCACTCAATGTTAGTGATGGCTGTTTAACTAGCATAAATTCATAAACCATCGCGGTTCACACAAAACCCATTTCACAGCGAAAACAAATCCCTTACTTTTTGAAGAATTTCTGCTGAGGGCTTCCCAAGTGTCCAACGAAGACATCCAATGGTTCTTTTGTTAGAAAAAGTCATTTATTATATCCATAAATCTCAGTTTGGTTGGCGCGTTATGTTCAGAAAATCCAACGTCGAATCGTCTATTGAAACGTGAAGAGAACGCGTTCAAATATACCTATAAACTTTTCCTAAACAAATCAAATACCAGTTATAATATATCCTTAGCTATCCTTTTATGAATATTAGCCATAATATTTCACTCGGATGGTCACCTAAATGTTATGAAAGGAAAATAATGTGGGGCGCGCACCCAGACTCGCGCCCAAGAAAACTTGTTGACATTTCAGGTCCCCTTACCATTTCCTGTTCCTATCAGTTCATCTTACTCCATTCACTCCCAGTCTTTGTATATAGACTGTTGACATCTAGTGAAAGCCATAGGTACTGCAATCCAGGAGCTGGATTGCCTTAAAGTCAATGGGGAGAGTGTCAAACAGAGCAAAGGTCACCAAAAACTGCATTTCCGGATGGATTTTCCTCTGGTTTTCGCCTGCTATATCAGTTTTCTTATACTCAGAGACATTATGTTAACACTTTTAGAAACTTCAGAGTGTTTCCTATCCATTCGTACTAATTATGTGCATATCCTATTTTCTGAGCCTGAGTGGCAGGCATTTTACTTTGGGCACGCCAGACTCTCCAAAACCGTCACCTCTGCTGCCGCTCCCTAAGAAGTTAAAGTCATTATTGTAAAAGACAATTTGTTCTCAATGACTTGCCTGGCTGAAGAAAGGTTCAATACTTCAACTCTTCTGACAGAAACATTGTCTTGAAGACGGAAATGTATGTAAATGAGTCAGAGTTCCCTGCAAACAATAATAAGTCATGAGGACGTCCCCAGGACGTCACAAAATGGTCACCTAAAGTCAGGTGGTGTTTTAAGGTCCCCTGGAGGTTTTGTATAGTTTCCAGTTGGTCCCGTAGACATCCCAGAGGACATTTTTAGGACGTCCTTGGGACGTTGTATAATTTTTACGCCGTTCTTGGGACGTCGTGTCATGTTCCGCTGGAGGTTTTGTCTAGTTCCCAGTTTGCCCTGGGAACTTTCTTAGGATGTTATATCATGGTCCCCTGGAGGTTTTGTCTAGTTCCCGGTTGGTCCCGGGATGTCCCCGAGAACGTTTTTAGGACTTTCTAGCAATGTTTTGTCATGGTCCCCTGAACGTTCTTGGGACTTGATGTCATGGTCTTCAGGAGGTTTTTGTCTAGTTTACGGTTTTGTCTAGTTCCCGGTCACCTGATGGTCGCAAAGAAACGTTCTACCCCCAAAAAATGTTTTACCAAGGGCACACGCACCCTGGTTTCATTACACATTACCTGTTGTTATTGTTGCCAAGCCCAAATCTCAGGTGGGGTCGTATTGAAAAGTCAGTACTACGTGATGATGTCAAATGTAATCATATTGTCAATGATTATTGATTTTTACACTTTTTTTGCTGAACAGAGTACCACTTACCTTAAAACCCCCATACGATTTAATTACTTTACTTTTAATGTTTTGGGACACCTGTGACCATCACGTGACAAAAACTTCCAGGGGTCCAGGGCACAGCGTCCAAAGAGTGTCATAAAAACTTACTTGAGGACGTCCAGGAACTAGACAAAACCTCCAGTGAACCATGATACAACATCCAAAAACATTGGGAACTGTAAAAAAGTCCCCCAGAGAATGTTCCCTTGGGACCATCACATGACGTACTAAGGACTAGTAAAATGAAAATCCTGAGAACGTCCAAAAAAGGTCCTGACATGGTCCTCTGTGACATCCTGGGAACATACAGGGAGCTAAACAAATGTCCCCCAGAGAAAGTTCCCTTGGGACCATCATGCAGCGTCCTAAATACTAGTAAAATGAAAGTCCTGAGATTGTCCTAAAAGGTAACGTACAGGGAACGTACAGGGAACTAGACAAAGGTCCAGTGGGATAACATTCCGTCCGAAACCCTTAAGGGACCTAATAAGAACGTCGCCGAATGTCCTCAGGACGTCCCCTGTTTGCTGGGTTTGTAGTGTCCTCTCTCTCTCTCTCTCTCTGATGATGTATATTGTACCATTAGGATGGTGCAATAATCAATGGTTTGGATTGTGTCGGCTGAGAACGTTCAGTGATTTACACGGTATTTGTACATTACCATGGGATTTTATGTAACCTAATATTGGTTTTGTTTGAGCATATATTTGCAGTATTAGTTATGTAGCCATGCATTTACGGTATATCTTTGTTAGCAATAGGATCTAAGATTCTGGCTCAGAACGTATAATCATGCCCTTTTGAAAACAGTCAATGTTAATTTATTATGCAAATAACCAGGGTACTTTTCTATGGTGTGAACCAACTGGACTATTATTCTAGAAGCTGTCACTCGACTGAATACACTAGTACTTTCTTGAGCATAGCGGTTTGAAGTAGCACGCTAATCTTTTACAGAAACATAGAGATTTGGGACAATTAAGAACTTATCCGTTTTACCCTTGTCAGGACATGTAGACTTTCAGATCGAGTCCTCGTTGACCTTTTTTGTAATCCCAACATGCACTTTCTTTTTCTCTGCTTGATGTTGACACTTGATCCCTGATTTGTTAAGGAAACCGTAAATGACTGGATTTACATACAGATGAATAAAACACCCCTACTTATAAAGCTCTCCCTTTTTCTCTTATTTCAGTATATTTTTTTGCTCTCTGTGTTTGATAGAAGAAAGAAACATTAAAAGTGACATTTGAAATGAATCTTTACCCATGCTACATGAAGTGTTTTCCTCCTCAACATCAAATCAGAATATAAATGAATGCATAACCAAGTAGATTTTTGTTGCAAGTCAAAATCCGGGAACCATCCAGTCTGTTACGATATGTATTACTACAGTTGCATGCCAAGGCCTAGTAGCTGAACTGGATCCATTCCTCAGGGAGTGACACCTTGATACTGTGAATATTCAGCAGCTCCCTCACATCTCAATCAACCTGTCTCTCTCTCGTTGCAGGGAAACTTGTGATTTCAAGGTCAGCACTTTGTTAGTATCACAGCAGTCATGAATCAGAGACAAGGCGTCGGCTTTCCTCCCAGCACGCTAGTGACACGCTCAAAGCACTAAAAGCTGTCATTCAATACGTCCCCCGTCTTTGACGATCAAGAGGAGGATATTGTCCCTTTGGTATTTGGTGTTTTATTAGATCCCCATTAGCTGTTGCAAAAGCAGCAGCTACTCTTCCTGGGGTCCACACAAAACATGAAACATAATACAGAATGACATAATACAGAAGGACAGAACTACGTTAAAAAAATTTAAAGGCACACATAGCCTACATGTCAATGAATACACACAAACTATCTAGGTCAAATAGGGGAGAGGTGTTGTGCCGCAAGGTGTTGCTTTATCTATTTTTTGAAAACCATGTTTGCTGTTTATTTGAGCAATATGAGATGAAAGGAAGTTCCATGCAATTAGGGCTCTATATAATACTGTACGCTTTCTTGAAATTGTTCTGGATTTGGGGACTGTGAAAAGACCCTTGGTGGCATGTCTGGTGCGATAAGTGTGTGTGTCAGAGCTGTGTGTAACTTGATTATGCAAACAATTTGGGATTTTCAACCCATTGATGTTTCTTATGAACAGAAGAAGTGATGCAGTCTCCTCAACTCTTAGCCAAGAGAGATTGGCATGCATAGTATTTATATCAATCCTCTGATTACAATTAAGAGCAAAATGTGCCGCTCTGTTCTGGGCGAGCTGCAGCTTAACTTCTTAGGGAGCGGCAGCAGAGGTGACGGTTTTGGAGAGTCTGGCGTGCCCAAAGTAAAATGTCTGCCACTCAGGCCGAGAAAATAGGATATGCACATAATTAGTACTATTGGATAGGAAACACTCTGAAGTTTCTAAAACCGTTAAGATAATGTCTGTGAGTATAACAGAACTGATATAGCAGGCGAAAACCCGAGGAAAATCCATCCGGATTTTTTTGTAAATGACCTTTTTCTCCAAGCTGCCTATTGCATACAATGTTATGTAGGACTGAGACTGCAGTACCTATGGCTTCCACTAGATGTCAACCGTCTTTATACAGAGTCTGGAAGGTCTAGCAGTAAGCAGAACAGATAGGAAGAGGAAGTAGTGCCAGGAAGAAGGGACCACTTTTGTTTACAACGTTTGACGGGCGCGAGATTGTGAGCGCGCCCCACATTATTTTTCTTTCCTATTGTTCACGTTATCGTCCGGTTGAAATATTACAGTAAATATACATAAAAGGATACCTAAGGATACATTAAAAATGATGTTTGATTTGAATGTAGAAAGTTTATTAATTTGAACGTGTTCTCTTCACGGTTCAATGGGCGACTCAACGGTGGATTTTCTGATCATAACACGCCAACCAAACAGAGATTTATGGATATAATAAATGACTTTCTCTAACAAAAGAACCATTGGATGTCTTCGTTGGACACTTGGGAAGCCCTCAGCAGAAGTTCTTCGACAGGTAAGTGATTTCTTTTAGCTCTTATATGGGTTTTGTGTGACCCGCGCTGGATATGAATTTATGCTAATGTGGAAAATATGTGGGGTGCTATCCTCAAACAATCAAATGTTGTGCTTTCGCCGTAAAGCCTTTTTGAAATCTGACAACGCTGTGATATTGCCAAGAAGCAGAGCTTTTGATGACTATGCAACACTTGTATATTGATGAATGTTTAATAATTCTACTTTTGGATTTTGAATTTGGCGCCTTACATTTCACCGGGTAGTGTCGGGAGTGGCCCGCTAGCGCGCCGCTACTCCCTAAGTAGTTTTAATAAATAAATTAGGCACATTTGGGCTGTCTTGATACAAACTTTTGAACAGAAATGCAATGATTCATTGGATCAGTCTAAAATGTTGCACATACACTGCTGCCATCTAGTGGCCAAAATCTAAATTCCACCTGGGCTGGAATAATACATTATGGCCTTTCTCTTGCATTTCAAAGATGATGGTAAAAAAAAAATACAAAAGAATGTTTGGTTTTTTCTTTGTATTATCTTTTACCAGATTTATTTTGTTATATTATCCTACATTCCTTTCACATTTCCACAAACTTCAAAGTGTTTCCTTTCAAATAGTACCAATAATATGCATATCCTTGCTTCAGGGCCTGAGATACAAGCAGTTTGTCAGTTTTGTCATTTGTCATTTCAGGGGGAAATTTTTTAAAAAGTTGGCGGATCCTTAAGAGGTTATCAGAGATAGAGATAATACTGAAAAGAGAAAAAAAAGCAAGAGAAAAAAATACAATAGGCTTTACGGCAAAAGCATAGCATTTGATTATCTGAGGACAGCGCCCCGCATACTTCCTGCAGATAAATATATTTCAAACCAGCACAGGCGTCACAAAAATATAAAATAGCGATAACATAAATCATTTACCTTTGAAGATCTTCCTCTGTTTGCAATCCCAAGGGTCCCAGCTACACAATAAATAGTTTTTTTTGTTCGATAAAGTCCCTCTTTATATCCCAAAAACTCAGTTTGGTTGGCGCGTTTTGTTCAGTTACCCACCCGTTCCACTCGTTCAACATGCAGACAAAAGAATCCAAAAAGTTACCGATAAACTTAATCCAAACAAGTCAAACAATGTTTCTAATCAATCCTCAGGTACCCTTGTATGTAAATAAATGATACAATTTAAGACGGAATGTAGTATGTTCAATACCGGAGATAAATAACAAGAAGTGCGCCCTCAGTCAAGCGCGCCACAGGACTACAGACCCAAAGAGGAACCCAATGATAAACTACAGCTACTTGTTCATTTTTCAAAGAAAAAGCCTGAAACCTGGTCTAAAGACTGTTGACATCCAATGTAAGCCATAGGTACTGCAATCTGGGAGCTATTCTTTTCATTGTGCAATAGGAAACCCTACCAATTGCATGGGAGCTCAAAAAAGAAAAGAAAAAAAAAAGCAATTTTTACAGATGTATTTTCCTCAGGTTTTCGCCTGCCATATCAGTTCTGTTTTACTCACAGACATTATTTTAACAGTTTTAGAAACTTCAAGGGGTTTTCTATATGCATATCCTAGCTTCTGGGCCTGAGTAACAGGCATTTTACTTTGTGCACGCCAGACTCTCCGAACTTCCGAACACTGCCCCTACCCTGGAGAGGTTAAAAGATCCTTCACTTGTGATAGAGAGACACCACCATTCTCAACGGTACTCCCGCCGGCTTTGGTCTTTGTCATGGTAGTTAGCAACTTAGGTTATGCTGTTACTCCCCACAGTTCCAGGCAGTACAGGTCACAGCAAAGATTGAGAACAACAAACAGCAGGGATCTAGACAGCCACAAACCCAGGACAATCCGCGGTCCCAGCCACAATGGCTAAACGTGCCACGGGCTGCGTTCAAGAAAAACCTGCTAGTTTGATATGCAGCTAGCTAGGCTAGCTGCGACGCCAAATAACTTCTCAGACCTGTCCTTGGTCGGCAGGATCACTGGAAAGAGACATGCAGTCCCAGCAACTGATGCCAACTGCGTCGCGAGATCCAAACTAAGAAGCTAGCTTGCTACCAAGAACTTTCCAATTCACTTTCAAATACATTTTTCAAACAAACAAACTTGAGCTTTCCCTCATTCTGCACTCTCAGGGTGTTGTTTGTTTGTTTCATGTGGGAGGATGAAACCGGGAAGCTATCCAGGCGTTGTAAGGTCTGGCTTGCGTCAGAAACGCCTGGGCAGAGGAACGCGCCCTTTAACTGATCTGCAGCTTTTTTGCTTCTGCTGCAAAGTCATCTGTGATTGGCCAGAAATGGATAGTATTTTTATTTTGTTCATTTGTTGTTTATTCATTATTTTAGATGATACAATATTTCTGCGGTCTTAGTCAATTATTATCCTAATCTTAATCAAATAGCTCATGTATTTTATACCCTTGCCAAAATGGCTGTACGTGACTATTGTAGTTCTTCGTTGTTCGTGGAGTAGGAAGCTGTTTAGAATGTGTGGCCAGTCTACAAGTTGGCCTGTGAGTGTGTGAGGGGCTTGCAGGCTAATTTCCTCAAAGAGCCTTTTTGTCCTCACCTCTTCCTGATATCACCTCTTCTTACACATCCCTTGCCTCTTCTCTTCATATCAGACTAACCCTGTTCAAGAAACAAATTGGTTCTTGCTTGTTTCCCAGTGGTGCTAAAGCCCCGACTCACCTGCCCTGCCCTCTCTCTAGAATCCATGTCATTGAAGAGAGAACCCCTCACACAATTATTCATCCCCCTTTGTTCATGCCATCTATCTTCTTCTATGTTTCTTATTGTTATTCACTGTGTTTAGAGACACACTTTCATTTCAGTGTTACCGATGATATTGACTTGACAGAGGCTCTTTTAAAAGCCGATGAGTCAGACGTTTTCTATAGTCAGAATGTTAAAAGTCTCACTCTTCAGGTCGAGTGCTTCTCTCTCTAGTTCTGTCTCATTATGAAACACAATGTTCTCAATATGCACAGTTAGTCTTCTGTTGCATTAGCCCTGGCAAGAATGGGCATTAATAATTTGGCCCTCTGGTTAGCTGTTGGCTGTAGAATGACAGTGGTTTCTAATGTCGCTGCTCTGCTCGCTACAAATAAGTCATTTCTCCCCCACCTCTATTTTCCCCACAGAGGTAAAATATACGGCCTACTGGGTTTTTACTGCCGCCAATTAGCGCCTAGGCAGATGTGAGTGTGTGCCATCGATTCACTCACTGATTGAGGTGGACTCCATCAACGTCTCGGCGAACCTCGGACCTCTGCAATATTCATCAAGGTGCGTTCGCTAGCCTCGAATGCCCACAGAGGAGCGGTACCCTCAGGAAGAGCCACCACTGAGTGGGGGTGGCCAAGCGGTCAGCGCTGAATAGCAATAGAGAAATGTAATTAAACTCAGTAAATATTTATGCCGTTTGTTAAATCTTTTATGAGGGGCTGAAAAGAATCAGCGATGACCATACAGGACATTTCTCATGTCAGTTGTCAAGGTCACTGATTAGGGTTGCAAAGATTCCTGGAATCTGGAAGAAATAAGCCGGAAATCCAGGAACCTTCCAACTGGGATTTTGGGAATTTGGGGAAAGTTACTAGACTTTTGCAACCCTAGCATTGATATTATCTAGCTAACAAACCAATAAAGTGGTGGTTTTCAAGGCTCATTTTCACTCTGTGTACAATAAGTCCCACCCTGGCTTCTTGCTGAAACTGGTCTAAACCAGTTTCATTATTTTGGGTAACCTCTCCCGGGCCTGCTTTGCTTTGGTTGTTGAGCTGTGTTCACTGTATCCCTTTACAGTTTTACTGTACTGTCACTCAGCTCTCTTTCTCCTTCTCTCACTCATTCTACCTTGTTCCTTTCATCCTTCCTTGTCTTTCTCCCTCCACCTTCCTATTCTCACTTTCTCTCTTTCTACCCCTCATCCACTCTTCTCTCAACATCCCTGCTTCTATTTATCTCTCCCTTTCTGTCTTCCTCCTACTCCCCCTCTTCCTCAGTCTGCCCCACAGAACAAAGGTTCTGTGTAGTGAAAGGAGGTCAATTGGTTTTGTTAACTAAGGCAAAAGGTCAAAGTTGATAGTGTTAACTAAGGGGGAAAACTCTAGAAAGTTGAGTGAAGTTCAATCTCATGCTTCTCTGCGTGCTGATATTTCTTCTGCGGGGCAGACATGGGAAGCTGCGCGCATGCACACAGCTTAGAGGGAACATTGCCCCTAACCCCCTCTAAAACCAACCCCTCGGCATTCCCCCAACTCACTTTTAACCCCCTCCAAAACCAAAGTCTTCCTTCCAACTGGAAATTATGTCAATCAATTGTCTACCCTTGGCCCGGCTAATCTCAAAATGTATCAACCTTTAAAAATGAACATGTTCTGAGGTATTTTGTTTGCCTTGCTACCTGTGGTATTTCAGCGCATAAAGTTGTATTGATTCTGCAGTAGGGGAAAGCAGGCTTGTGAATAGAGAAGATGTTAGTAGGTTTATTTTGTAATCAACACAGACTGACTCAGGTCTCCAGTGGAGTAGTGGAGTGTTGAGAGCCTATGAGCCTATCCATGAATCCAGAGGAGAACACTGGCTAGGAACCATACAGGCACTGGGAACGCCAGAGAGAAACTAGGAGCTGCACTAACTCCTCTACTTGTTTTGGATTGCTACACTTTGTTCCCAAATTGACCTCCTTTCACTACAGAAAACGTATGACTTACTTGACTAAATATGACTTTTCTTTCCACTCTTGCATCCACACTGACTCTGCCAGGTTTGGGCTGGCTTTTTTAGGATTAGTCTCTGACTCAGTACTATTACCGGAATATGGCCACCCCTGACCTGTTACTATAGAAAGCAATAGAGTAGAATAGAAAATAATTCTGTACTGCTTAATAACGGCTTTCAGACGAAGATTACATGGCTTAGAAAATAAACCCAAGCATTACTAACAGTTTACAGATGGGACACATACACCTTATCCAAAAAACAGACCTGGTTTCTCTCATCTCAACACCACCCACCCGGATCTCTTATTGGTTTACATGTCTCACTCTCTAGCTGAGTTATTGGTTCTGTCTCTCAGGGTGGTAATGGTGTTAACTGCAGTGTTTAGCCAGAGATGGGTTTATAGTCCCACATATCCACAAAGGTTAATTAGCAGCAGAAGGTACCTCTACCAGATATGTTGACATTTACATGTCATCTCTCTCCTAAAACCAGAGGCAGAACCCCATTTGGGGAAAATTTGAAGAAAAAAAATACTATTTTAAAAACATCCTAATTTCTATGCTAGGTCTGGTGTTGATATGCAGATTTGGCGGTGGGTGACATTTAAAAGTAGTTAATTGTGCAAATCTTTGTTTCAGGCTGTAAAGGTTGTGTGCTGGAAGTGGGTCTAAGCCCAGCTGCTTTGGTAAAGGGAGGGAATGAAGGCCTGTCTCTATTGACTGGGGCTACAAAGCCCTCTATGCCTTTTCAAGGTGGGTTATGAATATTTATACACACAAACTGTTTGCCAAATTAAAATCAATCTACGCCCGTTGGGAGATGACTCAGACTATCTATTGTCATGTAATTTTTGTTTTACTTATCCCTCGAATGCACAGGAGGTTGGTGACACATTAATTGGGGAGGACGGACTCGTGGTAAAGGCTGGAGGTGGAATCGTATCAAATACATTAAACACATGGTTTCCATGGTTTCCATGTGTTTGATGCCATTCCATTTGCGCCGTTCCAGCCATTATTATGAGCCGGCCTCTCCTCAGCAGCCTCCACTGCGTCGCATGGAAGGTTTTATTTTCCCAACAGCTAAATATAAACATCAAATTGAACACTGTGTACTAGCATCACAATACAAGCAAATTGTATTGTATTATAATGTGATGTTTTGATATTGTACATTGTCAAAAGCATCTTATCCCAAAGCATGGGAGGCATGGAGAGGCAGCCTTTAG
Organism: Hucho hucho; assembly: GCA_003317085.1. Classification (NCBI taxonomy): domain Eukaryota; kingdom Metazoa; phylum Chordata; class Actinopteri; order Salmoniformes; family Salmonidae; genus Hucho; species Hucho hucho. Next base: position 236,601 of record QNTS01001513.1, read on the forward strand.
TAATTATGCCCCCAGCCTCTGGAATAGACTGCCAGAGAACCTGAGGGGGGGGCGAAACTGTGGATATATTTAATAGATGTTGTGGAGTAAATATTTAATTTTTTTTGTTCTTTGTTTTTTCCTGTAAAGCACATTGTATTGCATTCCATGCAGTGGAGACTGGTGGGAGGAGCTAGAGGAGGAAAGGCCCATCATAATGGCTGGAATGGAATAAATGGTATCAAACACCAAGTTTGACTCCATTCCTTTAATTTCATTCCAGACATTACAATAAGCCTGTCCTCGTATAGCTCCTCCCCCGCAGCCTCCACTGGAACCATGTCTGAAATGTCCTGTATAAGTAAAGTTTGATTTTATTTTATTAAGGCAAAGTTCAATGTTAGAACCATAAAATTCGAAAATTAACTTAGCCTCAACTACTTAGGGAGCAGTGGGGCGCTAGGTCTCCCGAAACTACCCGGTGAAATGTGAGGCGCCAAATTCAAAATCCAAAAGTTGAATTATTAAACATTCATAAATATACAATTGTTGCATAGTCATCAAAAGCTCTGATTCTTGGCAATATCACAGCGTTGTCAGATTTCAAAAAGGCTTTACGGCGAAAGCACAACCTTTGATTGTTTGAGGGTAGCACCTCTAATATTTATGCATTAGCATAAATCCATAACCCAACACGGGTCTCACAAAACGCATAAAATCGCTAATATAAAATCACTTACCTTTGATGAACTTCTGCTGAGGGCTTCCCTACATAAGGGACACGGATGGCATTTGCTGTATGTTTGATGAGAAACTGAATATTGCAAATGTACGGTCCTTACTAGACGTCCGAAATTGTTTCTAAAATAGGCCGACGGCGTCGGGCCGTGCCCCAGGGCCAAATCTTCCAGGAAGTCATCAAACGAAGTTTCTCGGACATTCTGAGTCCGTTTAATAAAATAAATTCATTTTTGTCATTTTTCCGCCCTTCAGGTTAATCCCACCAGATGGCGAATGGCTTCTTATTGCAAATGTACAAAACATACAACCTAATTGACCTGGCTTTTTCTCCTAAACGGAAAAGACTTCGAAGACGAAACTTGGTGGGCATGGGTTTGGCCAAATGGGCTGTTGGCCCCGAAACAGGATGGCGTCAGGGACTCACGTTTTTTGAGTTAAGGCCCATTTTCTGGGATTAAAGGTGAAAAATGGAAATAGAGCGCTAATTTGACAGCTTCACGTCAAAGTACATGAACCTACGGTGTAAGGAAAAAAAGAACCAGACATTTATCTGTTTTAATTTTCGATAAATTGTAAAATGTACAATTCGTAATGTTGAGAAAAATATATGTTTTTCCCCAAAAAGTTATGGATCCAGTTGCGGCGTGTTCAGACGAATCCGTTAACGTGGGTTTCGGAGCTCTACGTGATTTCTGTGATTTTCTGTGATTTTCTGAAATCACACACACGCACTGTCAATGGGGAATGACACAGTGAGGGGCTTACAGACAGACACTGCCTGCAATAGTTACTTTTGTTCGAACTATAAAAGAACCGTCAGACCTAGAGCTCTGAAACTTTAGAAACCCATTCTAGACCTTTAGTCGATAGTGCACGGTGAGTTACGGGGCTCTAGAAGGTTCTCAGGCCGAAACAGCCTCGTACATTTGCAATATTTTCAATTCATTTTTACATCGCGAAAATTACAAAATTTCTAAAAGTCCCAGAGTCACAAGGCTAGGTGCATTAGAACCGCCTCGGCCCATAGAGACGGACCCTAACGTTTCTGTCCGATAGCTCATTCAAGGACCCCGTAGCAACGCCCGGAAAACGTGGATTTTCAGCACCAATTAAGGTCGCTGCTCGGACTCCAAATGACCTATCGAGCCGAAACTCGAGATTCGGGGTCGCCTCAGCTAGGCCTACACATAATGTCGGAACTGGACCCGCAGCTACAACGTAACTAGGTGTTTTATATTTTTACTATGATTTAAACAGAAGACGCTGTAAATTTTGAGCCTGCCCTGACATATGTGATAGTTGGCTTCTAAACGAGTTGGAAAAAGTGGGTTTGGTGTCAGTTTTTATCAGTTTGGTGTCAGAATGATATCTAATTGACTGATGGACGCTGACTTGCTGGCTGACTTTTGTACATTTGCAATAAGATTAAATAGGGCTGAAACATCACCAAAATGACAGACTGAAATCAACACTAAAAAGTGCATCACCATAGTCTCTAGGCTGTGCTGAGTTCAACGAGACACCCCACTTGACTGTATCTCGCTCTGACCTCATAGACCGTGCAAAAAAGTAGGCCCAAAATGAAGCCTGGCCCTAAATTTCAGCTGCTTTTGGGTGACAGCGGCAGACCCGTTTGGGTTAGAAGCACAATTCAACTTCAGGAACGTTCCTTAGGTCCTCCCGATCTGTGCAAGCCTAACCATGACCGTGTGGCATTAACCCTTAACAGTAAAAACAGGGTTTTTTCATCTAACAGTTTGGTATGACATCTCTCCCCATAGGAATACATTGCCTGCTCCCCTAAATTCAACCTGATGTCTATGTGGGTTATGAATGCCTTATGAACCTGTCTTTGATGACAATCCATCAGGCCACTATGAGGTCTACCTGTGTTGATTCTAAGCTTCCTGGAGCAACCGGAAGTGGTTAAATTCACCCTAAAGGTGTTTTACAATACCCAACCTGCAGTTGTTGAAAAACAGACTTTCAAACCTGTGTTAATCAGTCAGTTCTTAACTTACAGACTTAAAACTCAGATTCTGTAAAAGCCTACCCCAATGAGGATATGTGTCTACCTACAGCTTCCTGTGACAACCGGAAGTGCCTTAAATTGGGGTCACAGGGTCTGTTTCGAAGGGTTAAAAAGGTCACATCTTTCCAAAACTTCATATGTGTGATTAGGCAACCCCAATGAACTGTAAATCAGTCATTACTCCCATCAGATTCCCTTGAAAAACTCACACACGCACACAGTCCATGGGGAGTGACCATGGGCTTACAGACACACACTGCCTGCAATAGTTACTTT
>QNTS01001513.1:243579-256855 GCA_003317085.1 Hucho hucho
TGTGAGTATAACAGAACTGATATAGCAGGCGAAAACCCAAGGAAAATCCATCCGGAATTGCAGTTTTTTGTGACCTTTGCTCTGTTTGAGACTCTCCCCATTGACTTCAAGGCAATCCAGCTCCGAGATTGCAGTGCCTATGGCTTCCATTAGATGTCAACAGTCTATATACAAAGACTGAGTGATTGGAGTAAGCAAAACGGATAGAAACAGGAAATGGTCAGGGGAGCTCAGATGTCAACAATATTTCTCAGGCGCGAGACTGGATGCGCGCCCCACTTTATTTTACTTATATAACGTTTAGGTGACCATCCGAGTGAAATATTATCGCTAATATTCATAAAAGGATAGCTAAGGATGCATTATAACTGGTCTTTGATTTGTTTAGGAAAAGTTTATAGGTATATTTGAACGCGTTCTCTTCACGTTTCAATGGGTGATTCGACGTTGGATTTTCTGAACATAACGCGCCAACCAAACAGAGATTTATGGATATAATAAATGACTTTTTCTAACAAAAGAACCATTGGATGTCTTCGTTGGACACTTGGGAAGCCCTCAGCAGAAGTTCTTCAAAAGGTAAAGGATTTGTTTTCGCTGTGATATGCGTTTTGTGTGAACCGCGCTGGTTTATGAATTTATGCTAATGCAGAAATATTAGAGGTGCTATCCTCAAACAATCAAATGTAGTGCTTTCGCCCTGAATCCTTTTTGAAATCTGACAACGCTAGCGCCCCACTGCTCCCTAAGTAGTTTTAAAGGGTCCTTCATCTTCATCAATGAGGACTTCTCAGATGCAGTCTGTCAAAGAAGAAAGGAACTATTACCAGCTATGAAGGCTGAAAGAGGTGACATAGCATATCTGAGGTATGATAAACTGACTGTTCACCCTGCCCTCCCAAGGAGTTAGGAGGAGCAACAGACACATGTAATTCCAGCCGACACCGGCCTTGGGGACGACCCGGAGGGCGAGGCGCAGAGCGATCCGGCCGGCGACAATGAAACTCCCGCAGCAGTTCAGGGTCCAAGACATCAGCCACCGGGACCCAGCACCTCTCCTCTGGACCGTACCCCTCCCACTCCACAAGATATTGAAGGCCCCGAATCCAGGATGGAACGGACGGAGTACGCCGGGACTCCCTCGATGTCCAGAGGGGGCGGAGGAACCTCCCGCACCTCAGAGTCCTGGAGGGGACCAACCACCATCGGCCTGAGGAGAGACACATGGAACGAGGGGTTAATATGGTACTCGGGGGGAAGCTGTAACCGGTAACACACCTCGTTCACTCTCCTCAGGTCTTTAAATGGCCCCACAAACCGTGGACCCAGCTTCCGGCAGGGCAGGTGGAGGGGCAGGTTTGGGGTCGAGAGCCAGACCCGGTCCGCCTCACTGCGGTGACGGTCAGCGCTAGCCTTCTGGCGCAGCGCGGCCGGCTGAAGGTGACCATGGGCAGCCTCCCAGGTCTCCTCCGCGCACTTGAACCACTCGTCCACCGCAGGAGCCTTGGTCTGACTCCGATGCCACGGTGCCAGAACTGGCTGGTACCCCAATACAACCTGGAAAGGGGAGAGGTTAGTGGAGGAGTGACGAAGCGAGTTATGTACCATTTCTGCCCAGGGCATGAACGCCGCCCACTCCCCCGGCCGGTCCTGGCATTACGACCGCAGAAACCTGCCCACATCCTGGCTCACTCTCTCCACCTGCCCATTACTCTCAGGGTGAAAACCAGAGGTGAGGCTGATCGAGACCCGCAGACGTTCCATGAACTCCCCCCAGACTCTCGAAGTGAACTGGGGACCCCGATCGGACACAATATCCTCGGGCACCCCGTAGTGCCGGAAGACGTGTGTAAACAGGGCCTCCGCAGTTTGTAGGGCCGTAGGAAGACCGGGCAGAGGGAGGAGATGACAGGACTTAGAGAAACAGTCCACAACGACCAGGATCGTGGTGTTTCCCTGTGAAAGAGGGAGATCCGTTAGGTAATCCACCGATATGTGTTACCAAGGCCGTTGTGGAATGGGTAAGGGATGTAGCTTAACTCTTGGAAGGTGTCTAGGATTCTTACACTGGGCGCACACCGAGCAGGAGGAAACATAAACCCTCACATCCTTCATCAAAGTGGGCCACCAGTACTTCCCAGTCAGGCAGCGCACCGTCTCGACCGATCCCCGGATGACCAGAGGAGGGTGACGTGCGGGCCCAATAGATCAACTGGTCACGGACCGCAGACGGAACGTACAGACGTTCGACCGGACACTTGGGGGGAGTGGGCTCTGTACGTAACGCCTGTTTAATGTCCACGTCCAGCTCCCACATGACCGGCGCTACCAGACAGGAAGCCGGCAGTAATGGAGTCTGATCCATGGACCGCTCCTCTGTGTCATACAGCCGGGACAGCGCGTCTGCCTTCTTATTCTGGGAACTTGGTCTGTAAGACATGGTAAACACAAAACGAGTAAATAACATGGCCCACCTTGCTTGACGAGGATTCAACCTCCTCGCTGCCCGGATGTACTCCAGGCTGCGGTGTTCAGTCCAGATGAGGAAAGGGTGTTTAGCCCCCTTAAGCCAGTGTCTCCATGCCTTCAGGGCCCTGACCACAGCCAACAACTCCTGGTCCCCCACATCATAGTTCCGCTCCGCCGGGCTGAGCTTCTTCAAGAAGAAAGCACAGGGGCGGAGCTTCGGTGGCGTGCCCGAGCGCTGGGAGAGCACGGCTCCTATCCCAGCCTCGGACGCGTCCACCTCTACTATGAACGCCAAAGAAGGATCCGGATGAGCCAGCACGGGAGCCGAGGTGAACAAAGCAGCCACCTGACCAAAACCCGGGATAAATCTCCAGTAGTAATTGGCAAACCCTAAAAATCGCTGCACCTCCTTTACCGTGGTGGGAGTCGGCCAATTACGCACGGCTGCAATGCGGTCACTCTCCATCTCCACCCCAGACGTGGGAATGCGATACCCTAGGAAGGAGACGGCCTGCTGGAAGAACAAGCATTTCTCAGCCTTGGCGTACAGGTCATGCTCCAGCAGTCGTCCAAGCACCTTGCGCACCAAAGACACATGCTCGGCGCGTGTAGCGGAGTATATCAGAATGTCATCGATATACACCACTACACCCTGCCCATGCAGGTCCCGGAAAATCTTGTCTACAAAGGATGGAAAACTGCGGGAGCATTCATCAACCCGTACAGCATGACGAGGTACTCATAATGCCCTGAGATGGTGCTAAACGCTGTCTTCCACTCGTCTCCCTCCCGGATACGCACCAGGTTGTACGCGCTCCTGTGATCCAGTTTTGTGAAGAAGCGCGCCCCGTTTATTGACTCAATCGCCGTGGCAATAAGAGGCAGCGGGTAACTGTACCTCACTGTGATTTTATTGAGACCTCGATAATCAATGCACAGGCGCAGACCTCCATCCTTCTTCTTCACAAAGAAGAAGCTCGAGGAGGCGAGGGAAGTGGAGGACCGAATGTACCCCTGATCCAGGGATTCGGAGACATATGTCTCCATAGCCTCCGTCTCCGCTTGTGATTGGGGATACACGTGACTCCTGGGAAGCGTAGCGTCTACCAGGAGATTTATCGCACAATCCCCTCGTCGATGAGGTGGTAACTGAGTCGCCTTCTTTTTACAGAAGGTGAGAGCCAAATCGGAATATTCTGAAGGGATGTGCAGAGTGGAGACCTGGTCTGGACTTTCCACTGTGGTTGCACCAACGGAAACCCCTACACACCTCCCAAAGCACTCTCGCGACCACCCCGTGAGAGCCCTCTTTTGCCAGGAAATGGTGGGGTCATGGAGGGCTAACCAGGGAAGGCCTAATGCCACGGGAAATGCAGGAGAGTCAATGAGGAATAGACTGATTATTTCATCGTGTCTCTCCTGCGTCACCATGGAGAGAGCGATGGTAGCCTCCCTGATTATCCCGGACTCTAATGGTCGACTATCCAGAGCATGAACAGGGAAAGGTCTGGCCACAGGGGTAATGGGAATCCCTAACCTAAGAGCGAGCGCTCTGTCAATAAAATTCCCAGCTGCGCCTGAATCAACGAGAGCCTCATGCTGGGAATGCGGGGAAAATTCAGGGAAACAAGCAGACACAAACATTTGGTCAACAGAGGACTCTGGATGAGTGTGGTGCAGACTCACCTGGGGTGACGCCAGAGTGCCCTGCCTGTTTCCTCTACTCCCAGAAGGACCAACCCGGCACCGACCGGCAGTGTGCCCTCTGCGGCCACAGATGGTGCAGGTGAAAGCCCCTCCTCCAGCCTCCCTACGTGCAGCCCCTCCTAGCTCCATGGGCTCCGAAGAGAGGATGCCGGAAGGTGGGGCCGACAGGACCCTCTTTGGACGTCCACGGGTGACCAGCAGGTTATCCAACTGGATGGACAGATCCACCAGTTGGTCGAAAGTCACGATGGCATCCCTGCAGGCCAGTTCCAGTCGGACATCCTCACGTAGGCTACACCTATATTGGTCGATGAGGGCCCTTTCATTTCAGTCCGCTCCTGCAGCCAACGTCTGAAACTCAAGGGAGAACTCCTGTGCGCTCCTTGTCCCCTGTCTCAAATGGAAGAGCCGTTCTCCCGCCGCTTTCCCCTCGGGTGGATGGTCGAACATGGCCTGGAAGCGACGGGTAAACTCCTCAAAATGGTCCAACGCCCCGTCTCTCTCTCCCCACACGACGTTAGCCCACTCCAGCGCTCTCCCCGAGAGACAGGAGACAAGGGCGGACACTCTCTCCCTTCCTGAGGGAGCTGGATGCACGGTGGCCAGGTATAGGTCCAGTTGTAGTAAAAACCCCTGGCACTGCGCTGCTGTCCCATCATACTCCCTAGGAAGGGAGAGACGAATCCCACTGGGACCGAATTCCTGAGGGACATGCAGAGATAACCCTGGTTGGTTTTGTCAAGGCACTGGGGAGATCTCCTGTCTCTCCCAACGATCCAAAGTTTGGACCACGTGATCCATTGTGGCACCGAGATGTTGGAGCATTACCGAATGCTCTCGGACGCGTTCCTCTACTCCTCGAACCGGGGCAGCTGCTCCTGCTGACTCCATTTTTTTGGTGCATGATTCTGTCATGGCAGTGGTTCCGTAGTGGAACGGAGTCAGGCGCAGGAGGTTGAGATGCGTGTGAAAAGGTAATTTAATAAAGCCACCAGTCAATAGTACAAACACACGCTGGTGAAGCAAATACCCACATGACCAAAAATAACGGGCGAAACAAACAACCCGGAAACAACGAGAACCAAAACATACCATCCCTCAGTACACAGACTGGGAAAGGACACGGAAAAAGGGGAGCGGTGATGGTTAGAAAACCGGTGACACACACAAGCACACACTCACGCACACACACACACACACACATACGCACACACACACACACACACACACACATACACACACACACACACACACACACACAGACACTGACTGAGTATCTCTCTCTCAGATTCCAACTGCTGATTCATGTTTGGACATATAAATACTGTAAATCTACCAAAGAACGGACTGTTAATTGCTCACTTGAATATATGCAGTTTAAGGAATAAAATTCATGAAATATGCTGTCTAGTGCAGTCATACAATATTCATGTATTGGCAATATCAAAAACGCACTTGGACTCTTCTTTTGAGGATGCTGAGATCTCCATACATGGACCCAATTTGTTCAGGTGGTACAGAAATAGATATGGGGGTAGAGTTGCAGTTTACATCCAGAGTCATATTCCAGTTAAACAACGTAAGGACTTAATGTTGAATGGATTAGAGGCTCTATGGGTACAGGTGCATTTACCACATTTGAAACCTGTACTAGTTGGTTGCTGCTATAGGCCACCTAGTGCTGATGTGAAATATCTTGATGTAATTTGCGAATTGTTTGATAAGGTATCTGATGAAAATAGGGAAATATATTTTTGGGGATATATGAATATAGATTTTTTGAATACCAACTGTCCAAAGAGAAAGACACTTATTTCTGTTGCCAATGTATGTAACCTGACCCAAGTTATGACATTACCAAATAGAAAGTTTGCTAATAGGTCCAATATCACATCATCAACTTGCATCGATCACATTTTTACTAACATGGCTGAACATTGTTCTAAAGCTGTATCAGTGGCACTAGGTTGCAGTGATCATAACTTGGTTGCACTCACTAGGAAAACTAAAATACCAAAGTCTGGCCCTAAGGTAATCTACCGAAGGTCCTACAGAGGGTTAAATCAGGACTCATTTGTGGATGAGATTAAGAATGTGCAATGGTTAGAAGTGTGTGTAAGGATGATCCTGAAATGTCACTAAGTTTGTTATGAAATTATGTATGAGTATAGCTGATAAGCACGCCCCTTTAAGAAAATACACTGTGAGGTCAAACGGTGCCCCATGGATTGATGATGAGCTGAGAAATTTTATGATTCAATGTTATGATGCCAAAAAAGTAGCAGATAAATCTGTCACTCTGTTTGATAAGCAAAGTTATTGTAAATTAAGAAATCTTGTGACCAAGCTAAAAAAAGGAAAGAAGAACTGATTCTATCAGCACAAAATGTATGAAGTAAAGGGTGATGGGAAAAAGCTGTGGAGAACGTTGAACACTATTATGGGTAGGAATTCGAAAATGTCCACCTCGTTTGTTGAATCAGAGGGTGTATTTATTACAAAACCACATGACATTGCAAACTACTTTAATTAATATTTTACAGGCAAAGTGGACAAGTTGAGAAATGCTATGATTCCGACTGATGGCGCCATGTCATATACCCTTACAAAAGATTGTATTACGAAGGACAGGCAATGAATGTTCGAATTTCACCAAGTAGAAAGGGAAGAGGTAGAAAGGATGTTGTTGTGTCTTTCGAATGACAAGTCACCTGGTACAGATAATCTTGACGCCAAATTGCTTAGAGTTACAGCTAACCAAATATCTATCCCAATCTCTCATATGTTTTATTAGTGCTTGATGTATGGGTTGTCCCCAGAAGTCTGGAAAGAGTCAAAGGTTATTCCACTACCTAAGGATAGTGCATTCACTGGTCCTAATAGTTGTCCTATAAGCTTGCTGCCTAGGTTAAGTAATTTATTGGAAAAAATGGTATCTGTACAAATCAAGGATTATTTCTCATGTAATGGTTTGATAACGGGTTTCCAGCATGCATACAAAGAAGGGCATTCTACGAGAACGGCCTTAGCACAAATGACAGATGATTGGTTAAAGAGTATGGATGACAGGAAGTTAGTTGGTGCAGTGTTGCTAGATTTCAGTGCTGCTTTTAATGTAATTGATCATAAACTGTTACTAGATAAACTCAAATGTTATGGTTTTAAGTCTGCAGCTCTATCCTGGATGGAAAGCGATCTATCCAGGAGAAGGCAAAAAGTGTTCTTTAATGGTAGCTTTTCAAACAGTAAAGATATACACTGTGGTGTTCCTCAAGGAAGTTGCCGAGGCCCACTTCTCTACTCTATCTTTTATAATGATTTACCTTCAGTAATGAACAAAGCAAGAGTGGTCATGTATGCTGATGACTCTACAATGTATAGCGCAGCATCAGACTGTAATGAGCTAACAGATGTACTGAGCAGTGAACTAAGAATGGTGTCTGAGTGGGTTGATATGAACAAATTGGTGTTGAACATTTCTAAAACTAAATGTATTGTATTTGGTTCAAGATAAATGATTGCTGATGATCCCCAATTTAATTTGTCGATGAATAGAACGCATATAGAGAAAGTGAAAAAAACGAAACTACTAGGCGTCATGTTGGACACAGCTTTATCATGGTCAGAACACATAGATAATATTGTTATTATATAAATATAAAAAAGCTCCAAATGGCTCAAAACAGGGCTGCCAGATTACCTCTTCGTTGCTCTAACCGTATGAATATTATCCAAATGCATCAAAATCTCTCATGGTTTCAATTTAAAAACAAATTACTACCCAGTCTTCTGATGTTCTTTAGGAATGTTATATTTTTCAAAAAACCACAGTATTTTTCAGTCCAGCTAGTACATACCAGCAACACGCATAACCACCAAACCAGACAGGCAAATTCAGGGCAGCTAAGACAACCAAAGCCAAGCACAAATTGCCTTAAATCTACAGTTTTATAGCTGAATGGAACTCTTTACCGATCCATATTTCTCAGGCAAAAAGTAAATCCACCAAATTAATGAACATCTAATGTGATAGACCATATGACTGGGCAGTAAATAGAAAGCATCAACTGAATGTTAAATGTGTTTCCTGTCAAGTATTTTAATTATCTGTATTGTCTACTTGTTGAATGTTTGTGAAGTCTTGATTGTCGTTGTTTATAATGTCTTGTTAATTGGTGTTGGACCCCTGGAAGATTAGCTAGCGTTACAGCGTTAGCTAATGTGGATCCTAATAAAAATAACAAAATTACCTGGGCCTCATGAGATGTGACAAGGTAAGACGATACACAGACACATCTGCCATATTTATGTGACACCTACAGGTAACTGCCAAAATAATAGAAACAGGAGTAAATGAGGGTTACAAAGTATATTGAAAGCAGGTGCTTCTACACAGGTGTGGTTCCTGAGTTAATTAAGCAATTAAAACATCCCATCATGCTTAGGGTCATGTATAAAAATGCTGGGCAGGCCATTACTTTGACTACCATGGCTATGCCCTTATAGGATGACAATGCCCCATCCACGGGGTATGAGTCTGATGAATGAGTATGGTTTGATGAGCATTAAACTATGTAAACCATATGCCATGGCTGTCTCAGTCATAGGATCTCATTCCAATTGAACACTTATGGGAGATTCTGGAGAGACGCCTGAGATAGCGTTTTCCATCAACAAAACACCAAATGATGGAATTTCTCATGGAAGAATGGTGTTGCTTCCCTCCAATACTTTCTGACACTTGTAGAATATATGCCAAGGCATTGAAAGCTGTTCTGGAGGCTTGTGGTGGCCGAATGCCATATTAAGACACTTTATGTTGGGGTTTCCATTATTTTGGCAGTTACCTGTGTGTGTGTGGGTGGGTGTGTGTGTGGGTATGTGTGTGTGGGTATGTATGTGTGTGTGTAAAGGAAGGAAAGAGTAGTGTGCCAGCTCTACCCAAAATGCTGTCACACACACACACACGTGATGTGAGGCCATCAATGTCTAGGTCAGAGGATGACCAATTAAAAAGTGTCCAGGGGAGAGCGTGTGATGTCCATAAGCCACTGCCCCCTGTGCCCAGTGTGTGCTGGTGTATGAGGAGGGAAGAGGACATCAATGTAATGTCCCTTTGAAATAATGATAAAGTGTAAATCCTATATCAGCGCTGAGATTTACACTGAGTGCACAAAACATTAGGAACACCTGCTCTTTCCATGACATACATTGACCAGGTGAAAGCTATGATCTCTTATTGATGTAACTTCAAAACACTTCAATCAGTGTAGATGAAGGAGAGGAAACAGGTTAAATAAGGATTATTAAGCCTTGAGATCATTGAGACATGAATTGTGGATGTGTGCCATTCAGAACGTGAATGGGCAAGACACAAGCTTTACGTACCTTTGAACGGGGTATGGTAGTAGGTGTCAGGCGCACAGCTTGTGTCAAGAACTGCAACATTGCTGGATTTCTCACGCTCAACAGTTTCCTGTGTGTATCAAGAATGGTCCACCACCCAATGGACATCCAGCCAACTTGACACAACTGTGGGAAGCATTGGAGTCAACATGGGCCAGCATCCCTGTGGAACGATTTCGACACATTGTTTAGTCCGTGCCCCGACGCATTGAGGCTGTTCTGAGGGCAAAAAGGGTGGAGGGGGCAGCTCAATATTATGAAGGTGTTCTTAATGTTTTGTACACTCAGTGTAGATCCTTGTCCATATAGACAAAGGCGGGTGGATACGTATCATCATATCTATCTTAAGGGATCCGCCCTGTTTTTTCTAATTTTAGCCTAAAATGACATACCCAAATCTAACTGCCTGTAGCTCAGGACCTGAAGCAAGCATATGCATATTCTTGATACCATTTGAAAGGAAACACTTTGAAGTTTGTGGAAATGTGAAATCAATGTGGGAGAATATAACACATTATAAAAGATAATACAAGGAAAAAACATGGGTTTTTTTGTATTTTTTTGTACCATCATCTTTGAAATGCAAGAGAAAGGTCATAATGTATTATTCCAGCCCAGGCGCAATTCAGATTTTGGCCACTGCACACAGAAGTGTATGTGCAAAGTTTTAGACTGATCCAATGAACCATGGCATATCTGTTCAAAATATTGTATCAAGACTGCCCAAATGTGCCTAATTGGTTTATTAATACATTTTCAAGTTCCTAATTGTGCACTCTCCTCAAACAATAGCATGGTATTCTTTCACTGTAATAGCTACTGTAAATTGGACAGTGCAGTTAGATTAACAAGAATTGAAGCTTTCTGCCCATATCAGATATGTCTATGTCCTGGGAAATGTTCATGTTACTTACAACCTCATGCTCATCACATTAGTCTACGTTAGCTCAACCGTCCCATGGGGGGGGACACTGATCCTGTAGAGGTAAAAATATGCATAATATAGAACTAGGGATTGACCCTGTGCTGTAAGGGCATACATGTATATCTGTGTAATAAAGATGAATATGTATGTAATACATGTATAGAGGACTATGCTGGGACCTTAGGGAGCGCTCACTGATGAAGTGGTCCATGTTAACATCATTATATAGGACAGGGTCTACATGGATCAAACTTATCTCTGTGTAATTATGGGTAAGTACATTACAGCACAGGTGATCAATTAGTCTCTATGGTCATTTAGCTGGACCCTCTCCTCCTGTGACCTTACAATCAATATAGCCATACACACACACACACACACACACACACACACACACACACACACACACACACACACACACACACACACACACACACACACACACACACACACACACACACACACACACACACACACACACACACACACACACACACACACACACACACACACACACACACACAAAGGATTGTAACTTTTACTGTAAATAACTACATTAAACAATAAGGTAACTGTATCTCAATGACCATACTCCAGAGGAAAATGTAATTGATACTCATTTTTCTGGTCTGTAAGGAAATATAAATAAATATATTTATTTGGAGTGTGTACGCTAGGAGTGAGGACTCTGGAGTTAATTCCACTAAGTGGAGCAGTAATTTGCGGTATCAGAAATGTATTAGTTATTCAATGGGCCGTGAACAGTGGAAGCCCAGATGAAGATGCTTTCCAGGAGAGGTAGAGACGTGTTCGGTCTCCAAGGTCATACAGTGCAAGGCCATACAGGAAGAAGACTCTCTTTGTTTTGGAGCTGTTCTTAGTCTCTGTGCCCTGAAAGCATGTTTAGCATTGCAAATGAAGACAGTAGATTGGGCAGTTTGTAGAGGCATGGGGATTAGGCTAGTCAAGCCCTGGGCTGTAAGTGTGCCTAACGTCGGTTTGTTTGGTGAGACTGTGGAGAGGAGAGCTACTGATGATCAAGTCACATACAGAGAGATAGAGGAAGAGCAATCATCTGTATATGAACGATAAACAGGAGATAGAGATGGGTTTTATGTTGACGTCACTGTGGGAGAGAGAGCGTTTATTCTTCCCATGTAGACCCCTTGGGCAGGTGTTGCCATGCCCTCCATTCACCCTGCCCTTCCTACTCCCTTATCCCTCTACCCATGTTCCCATCATCTCCGCCTTGGGGCTTGCCTGATCCCTCTCTCATTCTTTTCACCATTCGCCCGGCTGCCCAGTCTCCTTTCTCTGGGCCAAATGCTACGCCACGCCCATGGACGTTAGTTTTTATTCCCAATGAGTCTGGATCTGAGTACCTCCACAACGATTTCTAGAACGCAGACCTAATGTAGCAGGCGTGGTAACCGATGTGTTGGGCCAGAGCCAGAACACACGTGGGTAAAGCGATGTTTTGAAAATGCGTCATTGTCTTTGATACTCTGATTAGTTAGAGATGATCCAATCACTGATGACTTTGTTTTGTACAACACCCCTCCTTTTGACGTCACCACAAACAACTTCAATGATGGCAGTCTCAGACTGAAGTATGTAGCGAACATACAGCAGCGGAAGAATTCAGTTTGAGTCATCAGGCAATTTCACCATCTCTCCCTTCATCCCATAGACTACCCCTTGCCCACTCTTGCCTAAATGTCTCCATCACATCTCCTTTATCCCTCCATCCCTCCCTCACCAGCACAGTGCTATTTCTCATCCCTCTCCTCATTCCTATCCCGTCCCTCTATCTCTAAGACTAGATATCCATGTATAAAGTCCTCTACAGCATGGTAAACCCATGCTCTCTGGGCTGCTTAGTTAGGGACGGGCAGTGCCATATTTTTATATTCAGTTATTTTATTTTATATACTGTATTTTCTAAATATATGACTCTGGGGCCAGGGATTCTTATATAGTCTCTCTGCCATGACGACTCAGTTCAATTTCCTATGACATTACCTCAGTTGAGCATGGGGCTCTCAGAGGGCTGAACACTTATATTGTACTGTACTGTATTCATTCTGGACCAAGTGTAAACATAGCAGTCTGTTGAGAGCCAATGTCTCATTTGGAGGAGTTTATTAAAGTCTCTTCATTGTGTAGTTTGGGGGCCTTCTGCTCACTAGGCTGCTGTTGTCAAAATCAAATCACATTTTATTTGTCACATGCGCCGAATAGAACAGATGTAGATCTTACAGTGAAATGCTTACTTACATGCCCTTAACCAACAATGCAGTTTTAAGAAAATCCCTAAAAAAGCAAGAAATAAGAATAACAAATAATTAAAGAGCAGCAGTAAATGAAAATAGCGGGGCTATATACAGGGGGTACCGGTACCGGTCTGGTGTCAGGCTGCTGTAGTCTGGAGTCAGGCTGCTGTAGTCTGGTGTCAGGCTGCTGTAGTCTGGTGTCAGGCTCCATCTCAAATGGCACCCCCCTATCCCAGTTTCCTCTCACAGTGTGGACCAGTCCTAGAACCCCTCCACCCCCTCAGCCTCTCACGATGTGGGCCAGTCCTAGAACCCCTCCACCCACCAAGCCTCTCACAATGTGGACCAGTCCTAGAACCCCTCCTCCCCCTCAGCCTCTCACAATGTGTTCCAGTGCTATAACCCCTCCACCCCCCCGTAGTCTATCACAATGTGGACCAGTCCTAGAATCCCTCCACCCCCCAGCCTCTCACAGTGTGGACCAGTCCTAGAACCC
>QNTS01001513.1:257084-279163 GCA_003317085.1 Hucho hucho
TGTGGACCAGTCCTAGAACCCCTCCACCCCCCAGCCTCTCACAATGTGTTTACCAGTCCTAGAGCCCTTCCACCCCCCGAGTGGCGCAGCGGTCTAAGGCACTGCATCTCAGTGCTTGAGGTGTCACTACAGACACCCTGGTTCGATTCCAGGCTGTATCACAACCGGCCGTGATTGGGAGTCCCATAGGGCGGCACACAATTGGCCCAGCGTCATCCAGGTTTGGCCAGCGTAGGCTGTCATTGTAAATAAGAATTTGTTCTTAACTGACTTGCCTAGTTAAATAAAGGTTGAAATAAATAATATTTCCTCTCACAATGTGGACCAGTCCTAGAACCCCTCCATCCCCCTCAGTCTATCACAATGTGGACCAGTCCTAGAACCCCTCCATCCCCCTCAGTCTATCACAATGTGGACCAGTCCTAGAACCCCTCCGTCCCCCTCAGTCTATCACAATGTGGACCAGTCCTTGAACCACTCCACCCCCTGTAGCCTCTCACAATGTGGACCAATCCTAGAACCGCCTCAGCCTCTCACAATGTGGACCAGTTCTAGAACCCCCTCAGCCTATCACAATGTAGACTGGTCCTAGATCCCCTCCACCCCCCTCAGCCTTTCACAATGTGGACCAGTCCTACAACCCCTCCACCCCCCTGTAGCCTCTCACAATGTGGACCAGTCCTAGAACCCAGAATGTGTAGAATTCACTGTTAACAAGAACCATATGGTGCTGGTGGTTTGAAGGATCAATTTCCACCATTACACGTATTTAAACACACTTCCTCACTGGATGGATTTCATAGTCTGGGAGCTGGTGAGATGGATCAGCTCTGCTATGATCTGGGTTTAGTTTGGGGGAAAAGTTGACTTTCACCGAAATGAAGATTCTGGCTTGTTTTCACTCAAAGTTGATTCAAATTGTGACCTAGATTTATATAGGCCTTTGTGAAAATGTATTATACTCTGTGTGAATGGGTCTGTGTCTGTCTGTCTGTCCTTCTCTGTGTCTCCCTTTGTGTCTGGTCTGGTGCGTGTTTGTGTGATTGTGTACTACAAAATGGATGTGTTGAGTTACTGTCCATCAGTGGAATTTTTGCTATTTGCTGTTAACACAGTTTAGAATGGGGCATTGAGCTCAAACCCCCCTAGGGTCTGGGGAATGGCGAGCTGCGCCTGCCTCCACTCATTACCCCGCTGCCCTAAGGGCCAAAGCACCACGGCCTGACGGGGAGAGAAAGAATGCTATTGATCCAGACTCACCCAAAATAATCAAATCAATTCATTTTGTCCTCTTTTAGCTCTGTCTGCCTGCCAGGCTTTGATGTAGGGAGCTGAAAGACCCGTGGAGAAGTCTCTTCCTTTTATCTTCACAGAAACTGATCCATTTTAGCCACAAGTAGCCCATATGTCAGAGAATGCTCCTCAGAACAGCAGGCTCTTAACATGGCCTCTCAGTCCTCACTGGAATGGCATCTCTCTCTCTGTCTCAACACTATTTCTGTCATATTCCACTTAAAAATGTGACAATATTCCACTTTTCTGAAGGACAATGCCTAAGCTAGTTAAAGACGCTTATAGAAAAAATTCTTAACTTGTGTATTTTGCGGTTGAGTAACACATATAACCTGTGAAGTTTTTAATGGAGGTTTTGAGCAACATTGCAAGGTTGGTCTCTTTCAGCAATAACATTTACAACTGCTTTGTCTGGCTGCCAAATTAAAACAGGCATCAGTTATTTCACAGCCAACCTACACAAACACACACACTCACACACACACACAAAACTGTTTACATTTTATCTGAGGGATTCCATCCATGTGTTCCTGAGTGTTCCTAAATGGAATGTTTTTTTTACATGTTTTCACGGCTTACTTTACCTCTCCTTTTCTTTCCTCTGTTCTGATCTCCTGTCCTGTCCTCTCATGTCCTCTCCTGTCCTGTCCTCTCCTGTCCTTTTCTGTCCTCTCATCTCCTCTCCTGTCCTCTCCTGTCCTGCCCTCTCCTCTCCTGTCCTCTCCTCTCCTGTTCTCCTTAGTTAGAGTGAAAACAAATATGTATGGTGCTGGAACAGAACTAAGGCACACTCCCTGAATCAGCGTGAACCAGGACAGGGAAAATAATGACATTGATCTCATGTAACACTGGTCACAAGCATAATGAGTTTTATTAATGGCAGAGAGAGACGAGAGTGAGAGTGAGAGAAAAAAATATATAGAGAGAGAAATGTAGAGAGCGGGAAAGGCAGATGCACAGTGTTATCCCATACAGAGGGACCACACGGACCTTGTTAAAACCACAGACATCATAATCAATATGGCTGCTTGGCTGATGCATACCTCTGTTATGACTACAGAGAGACGTTCAGAGCAATTTGCAGACACAAACACTACAGTAATTGTTGAGAGACTTGAGGCTTGGAGAAAAGGATGAATTATGTGTAAAGTTTCAATAAGTTTTTCAGAAAAGGGCTTTTGAGATCAACAAGCCTATTGGACGGTTCTTGTTATTCCATACAGAGCTTCAAGCCTATTGGACGGTTCTTGTTATTCTATACAGAGCTTCAAGCCTATTAGACAGTTCTTGTTATTCCATACAGAGCTTCAATGTAAAGAGAATAAGATACATGACATGGTCTATGTTTGTGAACAAGAATGACAACTTCCTACATGACCTATTGCTATATACATCTACACTAGTATATTCATGTTCTGGAAATGGTATGTTTATTGTCTTAGGTCTAATATATCAGAGCTAAGTTAGTAACATTGACTTGACATTCCTTCAGTCTCTCCCGCCACCTTGGTTCTCTCGTATTCTCTAAGCTTTGGTTAGGCTTGAAGTTGAAGGTTTACAAAGTGATGGGGTCATTTGCTGTGTGTGGTCAGCGGTGTAATCTTAAATCTCATCCCGCTTTATGGAGCGGTATTGATCGGCAGTCTTAACTGAAACCCCCCCTCATCTCTTCATCTTATTTTTAAAGGGCAGTAGCGAAAGAAAGTGACGGAGTGAGAAAGAGCAAGGGAGAGGGTAAAAGAGTGAAAGACAGACAGTCCACTTACAATGTGAAAGGAATCTCAGCTGTGCCCTTCAGTAGAGAAAGTGTAGAGACAAAGACACTCCGCTGTTTGCTCCTTTATCTATCTCTCTCTGTCTCTTTCTGTCTCTCTCCCTCTCTCGCTTTCTCTCTCCCTCTCTCTCTCCCTCTCGCGCTCTCACTCGCTCTCTCTCGCGCTCTCGCTCTCTCGCTCTCTCACGCTCTTCTAGCCAAGGCCAAGCAAGGTTGTGTACATTTTTACAGCGTAAATTAAGCTTGGATTTGTTTCAATCCTGCCCACATGCCCACAGCTGGCAGCACACAAGTAATCATCAATTCTGAGCACAGCTGCACACGACTGATCATAATGCCCATGGTCAATTTGGGTTGACTGGATATCCCTATGGGGCTGGTTAAGGACCATCAGTAAATTAATTAATGGGACAATATGTAAAAATTCCAATAGCTCCAAATTTCAATGACTTAAAAACCTCAAACCAACTATAAATTGTAGAAATGTATGTTGTATACAAATATTGAAAACATTTAATGAGAACTGAAAGGTGCGCAACATGAAAATATTGTCTAATTTACATGGTGTAATTCATTGACGGCCCGAACTAGCACCAGAGATAAGCTATCCAATGTCAAATCAATTTTGCCCGGTTGTAAGCTAATTGGCGAAATAATAACAAACACAAAAGACCCACATCAAACCCCGAAAACCAAAACACATTTGAATTATGTCATGGTCGCTAGCGTTTCTTAATGAACCAAATCTTTAAAGGGACGGGTCCTTTAAAGGTAAGGGGTCAGGGCGTCCTTGTGTTGATTC
Organism: Hucho hucho; assembly: GCA_003317085.1. Lineage (NCBI taxonomy): Eukaryota > Metazoa > Chordata > Actinopteri > Salmoniformes > Salmonidae > Hucho > Hucho hucho. The sequence continues at coordinate 260,954 of QNTS01001513.1, forward strand.
TTGGGGCACTGGGGCAGTTAAAGGGGCCGTGTGCTGGGCTACTGTAACTCCAACACAATAGCCCTGTTGTCACTTTCCTTATGGAATTCCTCATGTCCCTGATCCCAGTCAGGTGCACTGGAATCTGTTCCTGCTAGCTTCCGGAGCTTTGTGTGTCCGTGCATGTGTGTGTGTCCGTGTGATTGTGTGTGTGTGTCCGAGCATGTGTGTGTCAGAGCGGCATTGGACTAAGATACAGTGGCATAGTATAGAATACAGTATATACATATGAGATCGGTGATGCAATATTTACAAACAATTAAAGTGACTAAGACACCATAGAATAGTATAGAGTACAGTATACATATGAGATGAGTAATGCAAGATACGGAGACATTATTAAAGTGGCTAGTGTTTAATTTCCTTAAAGTGGCCAGTGATTCCTAATCTATGTCTATCGGCAGCCGCCTCTGATGTGCAAGTGATGGCTGTTTAGCAAGTCTGATGGCCTTGAGATAGAAGCTGTTTTTCAGTCTCTCGGTCCCAGCTTTGATGCACCTGTACTGACCTCGCCTTCTGGATGATAGCGGGTTGAACAGGCAGTGGCTCGGGTGGTTGATGTTCTTGATGATCTTTCTGGCCTTCAAATCAAATTGTATTTAGACCATACAGTGAAATGCTTACTTACGAGCTCTTAACCAACAATGCTGTTTTAAGAAAATAGCAAAAAAGAAGAAAGAAAAAAAAGTCAGAGATAAGAAAAGCAAATAATTAAAGAGCAGCATATCAATAGCGGGGCTATATACAGGGGTTACCGGTTCAGAGTCAATGTGTCAATGTGTGGGGGCACCGGTGTCGAGGTAGTTGAGGTAATTATGTACATGCAGGTAGGGTTATTAAAATGGCTATGCATAGATGATAACAGAGATTAGCAGGAGCGTGGGGGGGTGGGGGTGCAAATAGTCTGGTTAGCCATTTGATTAGCTGTTCAGGGGGTAGAAGCTGTTTAGGGGGTAGAAGCTGTTTAGAAGCCTTTTGGACCTAGACTCTGTGCTCCAGTACCGCTTGCCGTGCGATAGCAGAGAAAACAGTCTATGACTAGGGTGGCTGGAGTCTTTGACAATTTTTAGGGCCTTCCTCTGACACCGCCTGGTATGGAGGTCCTGGATGGCAGGATGTACTGGGCCAGTGATGTACTGGGCCACATGGCACTACCCTCTGTTATATTATAAAAATGCACTCGCTACTTACTGTAAGTCGCTCTGGATAAGAGTGTCTGCTAAATGACTAAAATGTAAATGTTTTAAGGTATCTGTGACCAAGAGATGCAAATCTGTATTCCCAGTCATGTGAAATCCATAGATAAGGGCCTAATTTATTTATTTAAATTGACTGATTTCCTTAAATGAACTGTAACTCAGTAAAGTCTTTGAAATTGTTGCATGTTGCGTTTATATTTTTGTTCAGTGGAGATGAAAACTGTCTTGGTAAATAGGTATTCTAACTCAGGTGCGCGGAACCTTGAGACTTCCTTAATATTAGAGATTGCGCAGCAGCTACCCACCTCCCTTGAGCTTACCCGACACTACCGTTTTGTCCTGCCGATGCATAATCAGCTATATGTGTATTATCCATGTCGTTGTTCAGCCAAGTTTTCCGCTATACATTTCAGAGCCATTCTCGGTCAACAGGTCTGTTAGGTTGACAGTTCTCTCTCTCTCTCTCTAGTCAACGGGTCTGTTAGGTTGACAGTACTCTCTCTCTCTCTCTAGTCAACAGATCTGTTAGGTTGACAGTTCTCTCTCTCTAGTCAACGGGTCTGTTAGGTTGACAGTACTCTCTCTCTCTCTCTCTCTCTCTCTCTCTCTCTCGTCAACAGGTCTGGCAGATTGACACTGGCTCTTGTCATCCTTTTCCAATCAGGATGGGCTTATTCTGTCAGTTTCCTAACCCACCTCTACAGAGCTGGATCAACAATGAGATTTTCAAGAGTTAATGAGAGTTTCAAGAGCTGTGATATGTTTAGAATACACATGACTACTGTCCCTATTGTATTGATGTAAGGTCTGTAGCTGTGTTCGAATACCCATATTAACATACTGTATACTACATATGCAATGAGTATGTACTACATACTATATACTATTAGTTCATTTTAGTATACTGTAAACAAACAGTATGCTTTCAGTTGAGCATACTAGCTCTTTGCCTGTCTACCGAAAGTTGATGCTGTTGCTATGCAACCTCTTGCTAGCTGGTTAGCATAACAAATTATTTGAAATTTTACAACTTCGGGTGTGTTCTTAAATTCAATCTGGAGTGCCAGAGTGCGCTCGTAAATTCAGAGCTTGTTGTCAGATTGTCCGTTTGTATATTCAGAGCGTTTCGCTCTCGGAGCACACACTGAACGCACAGGCCGAGGAGTAGGGTTGATTTGAGCGTTCTGACCTAAGCTAACGTTGGCTAGCTTGCTAGCTACTTCCATACACAAATGAGACCACCCTGACCATTTTACTCGCCCTAGCAGAGCTGGTTAGGCAGTTTTCATGTTATCCAGAGCGTTGGTGACAGTAAATGTACTGCTGGCAACAATTTAATTACGCTTTTTTGCCGACGTTTACTAACACCGGCCATATTCAACGGGTGTTAAGCGCTCGTAAATTCATTATTCTGTGCTCTGCTACACTAAAACGAGAGTGCTCTGAAATCGAGTAGATAACCAGAGTGAATTTACGGAAGCACCCGAATGTCCATTGAGAACGCACAATGACTATACCATTTAGCTAAGCTAAGAATGACGGGAATAATCAAGTCAATAAAGGTTGGGTAGTTAGTTAGATAGCCTATAGTTAATATAATGGTTAGTTTAATGTATAAGTAGCTAACTAATGTTAGGTAGCTAGCTAACAACATACCGGTATATACTGCTGTAATGAGAAGCTATGTGGTTTGTAAGGACAGCGTATCTGACAAATTGTCAGCAAATATAACATGTGAGGTAACTAATTTAAAAAAGTACTTCATTACATTCATCAACATTTTCTTAACATTTGTCATAAATTTGTATCCACTCTCTTGTACTTTTACTGCATATTTTCCGCAATTTTCTTCAAATCTGGAAACTATGTGAAGTCACGCCCAAAGAATTGCATTATGGGCCCTAAAGTACGGAGATGTCATGTATGCTGCGTGTATGCTTCATAGTTTGGCAAATTTAGTACACCATCCGGGAACTTTTGGCACACTAACTATATCCATACTATGACCAATCAGCATACTATATACTCAGTTTATGTCACAAATAGTGCAGTTAGTGCGGATAGCATGAGTATTTGAACACAGCTTGTATGTTTCCTTTTCCCAATGCACATTGTCATGTTTCTTCTGGTTATATACTTCATTATATAGATGCTCGTTTATGGCCATCAGGACAGTACATTTGTGACTATCGGCTAAATTCGGTCTTATGTAGCAAAATTTGAACAGTAGAGACACAGACCTAGATATGGATTACAGTGGTTTGCGAAAGTATTCACCCCCTTGGCATTTTTCCTATTTTGTTGCCTTACAACCTGGAACTAAAATAGATTTTTATGGGTTTTGCATCATTTGAATTACACAACATGCCTACCACTTTGAAGATGCAAAATATTTTTGGGGGGAACACAAACAAGAGATGGAGCGTGCATAACTAAGTCAATACTTTGTAGAGCCATCTTTTGCAGCAATTACAGCTGCAAGTCTCTTGGAGTATGTCTCTATAAGCTTGGCACATCTAGCCACTGGGATTTTTGCCCATTCTTCAAGGCAAAACTGCTCCAGCTCCTTCAAGTTGGATGGGATCCGCTGGTGTACAGCAATCTCAATTCTCAATTGGATTGAGGTCTGGGCTTTGACTAGGCCATTCCAAGACATTTAAATGTTTCCCCTTAAACCACCTGAGTGTTGCTTTAGTAGTATGCTTTTGGTCATTATCCTGCTTGAATGTAAACCTCTGTCCCAGTCTCAAATCTCTGGAAGACTGAAACAGGTTTCCCTCAAGAATTTCCCTGTATTTAGCTCCATCCATCATTCCTTCAAATCTGACCAGTTTCCCAGTCCCTGCCGATGAATAACATCCCCACAGCATGATGCTGGATTCACCATGCTTCACTGTGGGGATGATGTTCTCGGGTGATGAGGGGTGTTGGGTTTGTGCCAGACATACAGTTGAAGTTGGAAGTTTACATACAAATACAGCCAAATACATATAAACTCAGTTTTTCACATTTCCTGACATTTAATCAGAGTAAAAATGCCCTGTCCTAGGTCAGTTAGGATCACCACTTTATTTTAAGAATGTAAAATGTCAGAATAATAGTAGAGAGTGATTTATTTCAGCTTTTCTTTCTTTCATCACATTCCCAGTGGGTCAGAAGTTTACATACACTCAATTTGTTATTGGTAGCATTGCCTTTAAATTGTTTATCCTGGGTCAAACGTTTCAGGTAGCCTTTCACAAGCTTCCCACAATAAGTTGGGTGAATTTTGGCCCATTCCTCCTGACAAAGCTGGTGTAACTGAGTTTGTAGGCATCCTTGTTCGCACAAGCTTTTTCAGTCCTGCCCACAAATGTTCTATGGGTTTGAGGTCAGGTCTTTGTGATGGCCACTACAAAACCTTTACTTTGTTGTCCCTAAGCCATTTTGCCACAACTTTGGAAGTATGCTTGGGGTCGTTGTCCATTTGGAAGACCCATTTGTGACCAAGCTTTAACTTCCTGACTAATGTCTTGAGATGTTGCTTCAATATATCCACACAATTTTCCTGCCTCATGATGCCATCTATTTTTTTTAAGTGCACCAGTCCCTCCTTCAGCAAAGCACCCCCACAACATGATGCTGCCACCCCCGTGCTTCACGGTTGGGATTGTGTTTTTCGGCTTGCAAGCCTCCCCATTTCTCCTCCAAACATAACGATGGTCATTATTGCCGAACAGTTCTGTTTTTGTTCCATCAGACCAGAGGACGTTTCTCCAAAAAGTACGATCTTTGTCCACATGTGCAGTTGCAAACCATAGTCTACAAGTTTTAATGACTCCAACCTAAGTGTATGTAAACTTCCGTGTAGCTCAATTTTAGTCTCATCTGACCAGAATACCTTCTTCCATATGTTTGGGGAGTCTCCCACATGCCTTTTCGCGAACACCAAACGTGTTTGCTTATTTTTTTCTTTAACCTCTTGGGGATAATTAAGGAGCAGTGGGGCGCTAGCTCCCCGTCCTTGACAACATCCGGGAAAATGTAGAGCGCCAAATTCAAGTTACAGAAGTAGAAATATAAAACTTTCATGAAAATACAAGTGTTGCACACTCTTCAAAAGCTTAGAATCCTGCGAAAGCAGGACATTTGATTGTCTGAGGACAGCGCCCCATGTACTTCCACCATTAGCATAATAATAAAACCAGCACGGGTGTCACAAAACACATAAAAAGAGCTAAAATAAATCGCTTACCTTTGAAGATCTTCTGCTGATGGTAATCCGAAGTGTCCAAGCAAGACATTCAATGTTCCTTTTGTTCGAAAAAGTCCCTATTTATATCCATAAAGCTCCGTTTGGTTGGCGCGTTCTGTTCAGAAAATCCACCGTCCACTCGTCCCATTATACAAGACAAAAAAAAAATATACCTATAAGCTTTGTCCAAACAAATCAAACAACATTTCTAATCGATCCTTAGGTACACTATTATGTATATTAACTATAATATTTCACACAGATAATATCCTGGGCGATAGAAAAGTAAAAAACCGAGGTGCGCGCTCCCGGGTCCCACACGCCACTGACAGAAATTACTTCCTCACTCCACTTGGTCTAGTTTTCAAGGTAAACTCTTCAAAACATTTTCTAAAGACGGTTGACATCTAGTGGAAGCCATAGGTAATGCAACCTGGGAGCTGGATTAAAGCATGTCTTATAGCAACCCATTGGAAAAGGAGGCATGTCACAAAATCTGATTTTCTTGGATGGATTTTTTCTCAGGTTTTTGCCTGCCATATCAGTTCTGTTATACTCACAGACATTATTTTAACAGTTTTAGAAACTGTTAAAAGAGTGTTTTCTATCTAATAGTACTAATTATGTGCATATCCTAGTTTCCGCCGCTCTCTTTGTTGCCTTTGTGATTATTGCCCTCCTTGCCTGGTTTGTGAGTTTTGGTGGGCGTCCCTCTCTTGGCAGGTTTGTTGTGGTGCCATATTCTTTCAATTTTTTTTATAATGGATTTAATGGTGCTCCGTGGGATGTTAAAAGTTTCGGATAATTTTTTATAACTCAACCCTACTTCTCCACAACTTCGTCCATGACCTGTTTGGAGAGCTCCTTGGTCTTCATGGTGGTACTCCTTGCTTAGTGGTGTTACAGAATCTGGGGCCTTTCAGAGCAGGTGTATATATACTGAGATCATGTGACACTTAGATAGCACACAGGTGGACTTTATTTAACTAATTATGTGACTGGGAAAAACACCAAGGGGTGTGAATACTTTTGCCACGCACTGTATCATACACTACAGTTGAGGAACAGTGTAGAAAGTAATTAGGCTTTTAAAGTTGATCAACTGTTGAGAAAATGGCCCCTTGAATGTTTTTGTACACCCACCGGAAAGCACTTCTTTGTCTACAACCATTCAGCATCGTTCACACCCTTAGCCCCACACATTTCTTTAAGGATTCACATGTGAGGCCATGTGCTAAACAATGAGTACGGTAGTGTACTAAACAACCAAAGGTTTCAAGACTAAAGCCTTGTTTAAATTACGTCTATCAACATGTCTATAGACAGTTGTCGCAGTGACATCACAAGCATGCTATTGTCATCCATTATCAAACTTATCGTTGTGAAAAACTATAAACACAAAAACGACAGGCTGCATTAAGGCAGCCTGGTGGTCCAAAATAGGTCTAGCAAACTAGGCAACTTAAATAAACTTTCTAAGAAATGTTTTGGTTAATTTCTAGCTTTGTCCAATTCGTATTCATTATTACCGTAAAATAAACTCACAACAAGATCCTTAATTACTAGTTAATGGTGAGCTAATTATAGGAAAATAATTTACGGTTGTGAGTGTGATGAAATATAAGCAGGGCATTCTACCAGAGAATTTTTGAACTTGGATACTAACATTATATCCTAATTTGACTTTAGTGCAGGTCCTGTTGTTCTTCACATTACCATCACTGGGAAACACACACTAAATCAAATAAAATCTAAGAGATACGAAGAGATATGAATAATATTACTACACAGATCAGACACGTAACGTTAGCTAGCTAGCTAACAGTACGCTTTAACTTGCAATGAAAATGACTTTCTGACAAAATTAGAAACTTATAGTATCTGAAAATGTAGCTAACTAGACTCTCTTACCTGTATGCATGGATGAACACTTCTCCCTCTATGTCACGGAAGCCATGGTTGCCCTTAGTTTAAAGATGTAATCCAGAGACAGGTGTTTTATACAACAGCCTTCTTCTGTGTGTTCTCTTTTCGACTCCCTCCTCATTATTTGCAATCAAACACCAGAACTTTCTCCATTTCCTTAGCTATCATACTCCGCTTCCACCAGACATTCCACTGATTTCAAAACTTAGTCCTCCAGAAAGTGGAGAGCATTAGCAACACTTACAATGCATTCGGAAAGTATTCAGACCCCTTGACTTTTTCACATGTTGTTACATTACAGCCTTATTCTAAAATGGATAAAATATTTTTTTCCCCTCATCAATCTACGCACAGTACCCCATAATGACAAAGCAAAAACAGGTTTTTAGAAATTTTTGCAAATTTATTAGAAACAAAAAAATGTAATATCACATTAACATAAGTATTCAGACCGTTTACGCAGTACTTTGTTGAAGCACCTTTGGCAGCAATTACAGCTCTGAGTCTTCTAGGATATGACACTACAAGCTTGGCACCGACCCGTAGCACTCACATCTGTAGCCATGAAGTGCTTTGAAAGGCTGGTCATGGCTCACATCAACACTGTTATCCCAGAAACCCTAGACCCACTCCAATTTGCATACCGCCCCAACAGATCCACAGATGATGCAATCTCTACTGCATTCCACAATGCCCTCTCCCACCTGGACAAAAGGAAAACCTACGTGAGAATGCTATTCATTGACTACAGCTCAGCGTTCAACACCATAGTGATGATAAAGCTCATCGCTAAGGTCCCTGGGTCTAAACACCTCCCTTTGCAATGGATCCTGGACTTCCTGACGGGCCGCATTTAGGTGGTAAGGGTAGGTAACAACACATCGGCCACGCTGATCCTTATCACGGGGGCCCCTCAGGGGTGCGTGCTCAGTCCCCTTCTGTAATCCCTGTTTACCCATGACTGCATGGCCACACACGACTCCAACACCATCATTACCAACAGTGGTAGGCCTGTTCACCGACAATGACGAGACAGCCTATTGGGAGGAGGTCAGAGACCTGGCAGTGTAATCTCCCTCAACGTGATCAAGACAAAACAATGATTTTGAACTAAAGGAAAAGGAAGGCAGAGCACGCCCCCATTCTCATCGACGGGGCTGTAGTGGAGCAGGTTGAGAGCTTAAAGTTCCTAGGTGTCCACACACCAAGACAGTTGTGAAGAGGGCACGACAACTATTCCCCCTCAGGAGACTGAAAGATTTGTCATGGGGTTCTCAGATCCTCAGAAAGTTCTACAGATGCATCATCGAGAGCCTTCTGACTAGTTGCATCACCGCCTGGTATGGCAACTGCTCGGCCCCGACCGCATGGCACTACAGAGGATAGTGAGTACGTTCCAGTGCATCACTGGGGCCAAGCTTCCTGCCATCCAGGACCTATATATCAGGTGGTCAGAGGAAGGCCCTAAAAATTGCCAAAGACTCCAGCCACCCTAGTCATAGACTGTTCTCTCTGCTACCGCACGGCAAGTGGTACGGGAGCGCCAAGTCTAGGACCAAAAGCCTTCTTTACAGCTTCTACCCCCAAGCCATAAGACTCCTAAACAGCTGATCAAATGGCTACCCAGACTATTTGCATTGACCTCACCCCCCGCCCCCCCACCCCCATTTTTATGCTGCTGCTACTCTCTGTTTAATATCTATGCATAGTCACTTTACCTATATTGTCATTATATTACCTCAATTACCTTGACTAACCTGAACCTTGACTAACATTGACTCTGTCCTGGTAACCCCTGTATATAGCTTCGTTACTGTTATTTTATTGTTGCTTTATAATTATTTGATGTTTTTCCATTTTCTTCTTTTTTATTTTTTATTTTTATTTATTTATTTTTTACTTCGGTTTCTTTTTGTAAATACTTTCTTAACACTTATTTTTCTTAAAGTATTGTTGGTTAAGGGCTTGTAAGTAAGCCATTTATCCATTTAAGTGAGTTGGCCATTATTAATAATAGTGAATTTGTACCATGTTCTCTCAGAGTGTGGCCTGTGTGTGTGTGGTGTTTTACTCCTGAACATACAGTATAAAACATTGCGAGGAAAAATGCAGTTGTGTTCAGCCATGCTAAAGCCATCTATTTATCTAGGCCAGTCTATGGCCTCTTGGGTCCTGACATGCCTTATTCCCTGTGTAGATAACAAACCAGGCGTGCTGGGAGAAATTGGGGGTTGCCCTGAACACATTCCCCAGGTTCCCTTTGTCGCACATGATGGAGTGAAGGGTTTACTTACATAGCTGCTTCAACCCTTTGCTGAGCCACAGAGCTTTACCTCTGTCTCTGAGGCTGGCACTCACACTGATGCTGTACAGGTTTGTCTGTCTGTCTGTCTGTCTGTCTGTCTGTCTGTCTGTCTGTCTGTCTGTCTGTCTGTCTGTCTGTCTGTCTGGAGGGAGGGAGGGAGGGAGGGAGTGGTGACAAGGACCAGACCTGGACTACAGGTGCTACAGAATTACAAGCAGAGTATATCATGAATATATACTCTGCTTGTGAAATGACCACTTCTTTTCATAGCACGTTATGCCCCTTCATGTGCCATTCACAACCATGTCCCTCCTCTCCTTTCTCTCCCTCCTCCCTTCTCCTCCCTTCTCTTGTCAGAGCCAGAAAATTATCTACCGTCAGTCAAATCAAATCAAATTTTATTGGTCACGTACACATGGTTAGCAGATGTTAATGCGAGTGTAGCGGAATGCTTGTGCTTCTAGTTCTGACCATGCAGTAGTATCTAACAATTTCACAACAACTACCTTATACACACAAGTGTAAAGGAATTAATAAGAATATGTACATATAAATATATGGATGAGCGATGGCCGAACGTCATAGACAAGATGCATTAGATGGTATAGAGTAAAGTACATACATATGAGATGAATAATGTAGGGTATGTAAACATTATATAAAGTGGCATTGTTTAAAGTGACTAGTCTGTCCAGTCACTCGTTTAGAAATGTTACAACTGCAGCTTTTCCTGCAGGAACTTTTACGGCCACTGTAAATCCAGCCTGTTTAAATCCTGCCTGTTTATATCGGCTTTTACTAAGATATCTGATGCACTGCATTCTTCAAGTGCTTAAAAGGCCCTTTTAAATCATTTACCCCCAGATGTATTTAATGGGTGAGTGATGCACTATGTGGATGGAAGTGGACAGAGGCTTTATTGTTGACCGTGTTGGTCTTTTTGTATGTTAACAGGGAGAGCATAATGAACAGTACAAATGGAAGGATGTTTTGAGTTGCAGTCCATTTCGGATGAAGTGCACATCTGGTAAATGCAAACTCCATTTGTCTTAATCTTAAACCCCTTTTTTCCTTCTGGATATCTGCTCTGTTTTACTGCACTGAGGTGACTGTATTTTTAAACCCATTCGGGGAACATGGTGTTCCATGTGTTCCGTGTTCTCTATGATTTAATGGAGCCTTAGGGAGCATACTGTATGCCAGGTATTATTTTTCTGCTTTCTTTATCCATCATCATTTATTCTCACCTATTTCTCTGAGACTCTTGAAGTGCCCTCTTTGTCCTTCTGCCCTGAAATTCAACTTTTGTTTGTGTATCAGATGATCGATATACGAGCCCCTCTCTCCCAGGGACGTCGTGGTACCACCGTGCACCACGCCAGCATTTGTCATATTTACGAGGTATTTTGGTGGTGTGGTTACTTGCCCGGTGTTAGCGGTGAATGTATATTTTCCATGGTGATGGAGTGCATTTGCATGTGAGAGAAGCTCTTAAAACCCCTGGCAGTAAAAAGGAGAGCAGCAACACAGCAGTCCCTGAAAGGCCTAGGTCACCTTTACTACCGGCCAATCACTGCAAGCCTGAACGATTATTGCGCAACGCTAAGGTCCAGCTTACACACACAAACAGAGAAAGATGCACAGAGCCTAAAAACACTTTTTATATGGAAATCATGGATATACAGTATAGGACATGGTGTCTGAGGAATGTTCATTCAGGAAAAAGGATTGGACTTTATTTTCAATTGACATGAAAATTATTTACCCAATATTTTCACTCAATGGTTTAGCTTCAGTTTCTGTTACTGATTGAGAGTTGTATCTCAGTCCAAATGAAAGGGGGGTTGATAGGGAATCATATAGGACTGACTGTCCTTTCTCTTCTCTTCTGTTAATAGGGAATCGAATAGGACTGACTGTCCATTTTACTTCTCTTCTCTACTCTACTCTGACAAACACATTGTCATGTCAGACAACATTAAGATCCCCTCAGATCCACAGGAACTGCATCTTTGAAGTTAAACTGGGGGAAAATATCCTAAGTATAGGTCTGACTCCAGATGCGTGTGGCTGCCATCCCAGATCTGAGTGTAAGATGAAACGTACCAGCCTATTGCAATATCCTCTATCATATTATTGCACTAGACAGTATCATATGGGTCTCTTTCAGACTTTCAGACAGAGTAGGAAGTAGTATATGAGGGCTTTACAGCGTGTCTGGCTCACAATAAAAAGTGTGTGTGTGTGTGTGTGTGTCTGTGTGTCTGTGTGTGTGTCTGTCTGTCTGTCTGTCTGTCTGTCTGCCTGTCTGTCTGCAAATACCAAGAAGGTGTGGTGATGTCATCATGTCTTATTCAGGATGGTATACAGCTGGAGAGAGGGTATGGAAGAGTGAATAACTCAGGGTTGTACAGGGGATTTTGATATATTTGTTTTGGAAAAGACAGGTATGACCCCTCCTCTACGATTTGCTAGAGGACATCCTGTTGAAAGCTCATGTCCACATCATTACTGGCAGGATCTCAAAACCTCCCATAGAAATAGGCCTAAAAGAAAAAAATATACATTATAATAAATATAATGAGTTAACGTATTTAATTTATATTTTTTCAGTATATTTATTGGTCTTGACTAACAGGACACAAGGCTTAAAATAAGAAAAAAACAAACCAATCATCTGCATACAACCACATAGGTAATTTAAATACTTTCACACACACACATCACACAGTGGTAGTGTTGCGGCTCAAACTGTTTTACTGTTGCAGCAACTAGCAATTAGCGGATGATTCAGAGCTTTGATTGGGAGCCATTTTGTGTCAAGCGTGTTTACTCTTGTGCACAGCACTGCACTACATTAGCACTAATGATGGTAATGGCCTCCCATCACATTGACAGGCCCATTTTTTAGATCCCTCTTAATTGTAATTAAGGCCTGATTAACGGGTTTGGTGGGGGAAGCGTTCTATTCTCCTCAGTACAATACACCATAATATGTTATGAAAGCAATCAAGGGGCTGTCATTTAGTTCTGTAATGAGTCTCTACTACACATAACAAACTTCACTTTTCCCTTTGCTATTCTTTTTCTAGACCAGCAGGGAGTCAAAACCAGGCCGCGAGTTTCACAGTTCCACAGCTGGTTCTTTTTTAGCTGGTAGTAAATTGGTTGATGAATGTCTAGGGTTTCTTCCGGTATTCAATAAATCTTGGTTGGAAGATTCCGGTTTTCCGGTTTATTACCTCCTGTTTCCAGGAATCTTCCAACCAAGATTTCTGGAAAATTTGGCAACCCTATGAATGTCATTGATGCTCCAGTCCAGAGATTCCACTCACCTGGTAACCCAGGTATGAATCAGTCCCTGGTTAGAAGGGAAGGATGAAAACCAGCAGTCCTACAGACCTCAAGTCACTGATCACTTCTCTCAGTGACTGAAGACCACAGCTTTGTTATTCGTTCAAACATAAGTCTTTCTCTCACTTTCTCTCTCTCCCTTTTCGGGCAAACTTGTGTGTGAGCGTATTTCTTCTCATGGAAGTCTGTGTGTTTACACATATTTCCTCTGGACAGTGTCCTGATGTAAGAGTGTGACAGCAGCATGGTGTGCTCTGGCCTGGGTGGGTTGTGGTTAACACCCCTCACCCATGTGGACTCCAGGGCCCTCCTAGGCCTGCTCACTGTCAGCCTGGCTCAGCCTAGTTGTGACACCACCCTGCATGATGGAACCACTGGGAAGGTACCTGACTGCTTGTTTTATTCTCCTGTCCCATAGAGCATGGATAAGATCACTAATTAGAAGACACTTGCCTGTCTTCTGTCTCTACGCCCGCTCCCTTTTAGTCTCTCTCTTTTTCTTTCTTTTTCTGGGAACTCTCTGTCTCTCTCCTTCTCTCTCTCTCTCTGATAAGTCTTATTTTACCTCTCCATGTCTTTCTCTCTCTCTTCCTCCTCCTCCTCCTCTCGTTCTCCCATGAGGATAATTTAGACACAGATATGCTCTGGTGCTTTACCACCAGACACTAAAACCTAAGGTGGACTGGGCTGTCAGGCCCTCAACTGTCTCCTTGGCAGAGACAGCTCCCTCCCTCCCCACCTGCCATACTGATAGTGTGTTCCATGTTACCAGGCCCATTGTTGACAAGTCTGTCTTAAAAGTGTGTTGTGCTTTGCTCCAACAGTACATACACAATCAAGGCTCGACCCTAACAGAACAGACACCAAAACAAATGTTGTTTGACTAACGGCAATCGTGGCCTCTATTTTGCCACCTCAGTCGTCGATAACAAGCGGTCGGTCTTACTACAAGTCAAAGTCACGTATTGTTCCTTTGATGCGTCTTGTGTTTTGCTGTTGTGTTTACAGGTGAATGAGGAGACGGTGGAAAGCTTTGTGGTTCAGTACCCTCACATCGTGTTCAGTACGGTGATGCAGGACTGCAAGAGAACCCTGGAGAGAGCCTATCAGATGGGCTGGAGCCCCAACACATCCACCGCCTAATCGCCACCGCTGGACTACACTCACAGACACACACTCACACACATATGCTCATTCAAGTACATGTGTACACACACTGATAAAGGCAGTGTGCACAGTCAAAGTGGAAACACACACCACATTATCCATTTATTTTAAATTTTTTATCAATGGATCTTTTTGGGATTCCATTTTTGATAACTCCCATACAAATCATACTGTACATCAGTGTACAGTGTTGGGCTTGTGCATCAAATAAACATAGTGCTCTCCTTTTGACCAGAGATCTAGAGTATGTGGCAGCCCTATGTCTCTGGTCAAACGTAGCACTACACTACCTGGTGATAGGGTGTCGTTTGTGGTTTGACTTCCGCTGTGCTGGGAGTTTTGTGGGACTTACATTTCCCCCAACACCAATCAGGATGCAATACCAGGCTTGAAATTGCGGAGCACATTGAGCAGTGACTGAAAACAAGTAAAATTTGTTTTAAACAAGTAAAAACGTTATTCTCTGGTCTCGTTGACCGTGGGGATATGTTTTGACCTCACCACGTGTGAAGTCAATGTTGTTCCACACTGTGTGTGTTTCTACCTTTCTGTTGGATATTCCATATAATATTAAGAGTGTGTCATGTGTTTGAAGGGACCTGAGGTTTCTCTGACCAGGAAAAACTCCAGGTCCAAGATATAGGCTTTAAGATAGGATGTAGGCTAGCCTGTAAGATAAGATATTGGCTAGTCTTTAAGAGTGCCTTGCAAAAGTATTCAGTGCCTTGCAAAAGTATTCATCCCCCTTGGTGTTTTTCCTATTTTGTTGCATTACAACCTGTAATTTAAATACATTTTTATTTGGATTTCATGTAATTGACATCTACAAAATATTCAGAATTGGAGAAGTGAAATTCAAAAAATTACTTGTATCAAAAAAATCAAAATAAATTTTATTTGAAAAGTGGTGTGTGCATTTGTATTCACCGCCTTTGCTATGAAGCCCTTAACTTCTAAAGGAGCGGCAGCAGAGGTGACAGTTTTGGAGAGTCTGGCGTTCCCAAAGTAAAATGCCTGCCACTCAGGCCCAGAAAATAGGATATGCACATAATTAGTACTATTGGACACTTTGAAGTTTCTAAAAGTGTTAACATAATGTCTGTGAGTATAACATAACTGATATAGCAGGCAAAAACCAGAGGAAAATCCATCCGGATTTGCAGTTTTTTTGTACTTGACCTTCTTCTCCAGGCTGCCTATTCATTTTTATTTTAACCAGGACTGAGACTGCAGTACCTATGGCTTCCACTAGATGTCAAAAGTCTATATACAAAGCCTGGGAGCAATAGGAGTAAGCAGAACGAATAGGAAGAGGAAATGGTCAAGGGAGATCAGATGTCAACAAGATTTCTCGGGCGTGAGACTAGGAGCTGGAGCAGTTTTGCCTTGAAGAATGGGCAAAAATCCCAGTGGCTAGATGTGCCAAGCTTATAGAGACATACCCCAAGAGACTTGCAGCTGTAATTGCTGCAAAAGGTGGCTCTACAAAGTATTGACTTTGTGGGGGGTGAATAGTTATGCACGATCAAGTTTTCTGTTTTGTCTTGTTTGTTTCGCAATAAAAATTATTTAGCATTTTCAAAGTGGTAGGCATGTTGTGTGATTCAAATGATACAAACCTCCCAAAACTAAATTTTTATTCCAGGTTGTAAGGCAACAAATCTGGACAAATGCCAAAGGGGGTGAATACTTTTGCAAGCCACTGTAGTTGTTTCTCTAATATAAGATATATGCTAGTCTATAAGATAATAGATAGGTTAGTCTACAAAATAAGATATAGTCTATAAGAAAATATATAGTCTCGTATATAAGATAAGATATAGTCTACAATAAAATATATAGTCTAGTCTGTAAGATAAGATATAGGTTAGTCTATAAGATAAGATGTAGGCTAGTCTACAATATCAGATATAGTCAATGTCTATAAGTCATACTCTGGTCAATAAGATATAGGCTAGTGTACAAGATTAGATATATAGTTTTTTCTCTAAGATACATGCTGGTCTATAAGATATATGCTGGTCTATAAGATAAGATATAGGCTAGTCTCTAAAATAAAATATACGCTAGTCTATAAGATAAGAATAGTCTGTTAGGTAATATATAGGCTAGTCTATAAGATAAGATCTTGTCTATAAGATGATTATAGTCTAGAAAAATGCATTTGATAGTCTACAAGATAAGATATAGTCTATACGATAATATATAGGCTAGTCTATAAGATAAGATATTATCTACAAGATAATTATAGTCTATAAAAATGTATATGCTAGTCTGTAAGATAAGATATAGGCTAGTCTATAAGATAAGATAAGAGTGTGCAAAGCTGTCATCAAGGCAAAGGTTGGCTACTTCAATATTATTCTATAATTTAGAAAATAGTAAAATTAAAGAAAAACCCTTGAATGAGTAGGTGTGTCCAAACTTTTCACTGGTACTGTAGGTTAGTCTATAAGATAAGATATAGATTAGTCTATAAGATAAGATATAGGTTAGTCTATAAGTTAAGATATCGTCTAGTCTATAAAATAAGATGTAGTCTAGTCTATAAGAAAATATATTGTCTAGCCTATAAGATAAGATATAGGCTAGTCTATAAGATATAGGCCAGTCAATAATTGCCCAGCGTTTTTCCTGATCAACTCACATGGTCAAGTAAAACTTGTGGCTTACCTATTATATTATAATGGTCCCAGTTTGGAACAAAGCCCATTCTGATGGACCAAGGCTGCGACTCCCTGATACAATGGTACACTTGAAAGATTCAAGGCCACATTCATTCAAGCTGCACAATGGGAGATCTGCTTTTGTAAATGTCTTATGCACACAGTTGATGGACATTTGTGTGGCGCAGGAGCAAATCATTTTCATGCAGTGTTGTATGTTGGTTGGTGCAGTGCAGGTTTGACTGAGTACTATCCCTAATTGTTGTTACAGTCACAGTTAAGATGCTTTTGGGAGACCGAGCCCTGGTTTGATTTGCGCCTTGTTACAATTCAATGCACTTTCATTCAAAGTGTGATACATTCTCTTGTGTCATGATCTCACAGATCTGACAAGCTTTCCAGACCTTTTAGTGGTTTATTTCAAGCCTCCACTATTCTAAAACAACAGATGGCCAGGCGGCCGCTATAGTCTCCTAGCCATGTCTGAATGTTGACACGTTAGAGCCACTGGTATGACATGTCACTCCCCACTCTTCCACTGTTACAGTCCAGTCTCTGTTCAGGGTTTGAATTCCCCTCAGGATCAAAGGAACAGATTGGGTTGTTGTGATCTTAAGCGTGACAGACAGTCTCACAGCCCCCGGCCCCCAGCCCCTCTACAACCTACTCCCTCCACACTGGTCGCCATATTTCCCAGCCTGCTAGCTGGACAGTGGGTTATTTCCCAGGGCAGGGGCTGAGGGCTTGAGGCACCGACTGGTGTGATGCTGTGGGGACTGTGATGTGCGTGCCAGGGTTAGGTCAATTTTACATTTCAGAATGTAAAATACATTTCTGTTAAGAGATGTTAGATTGTTGCCCTTTATACTGCAGTGTTTGATCTAATGTATTCTGGGAAATTAATTTTTTCTGATATTTAAAAACATTATAGACATCCCACAACATGATCTTAGAATATTTCCAGAACACTGTAATTATTGAAAATTGTTTTAGGTGTCACGTTCAGGCCTGAGTCTACAGGCTGGCGTGTTTAGTTTCGTTTTTGGTGTAGGGTTTTTCTGTTCTAGGTGTACTATTTCTATGTTGGGTAATGGTTCCCAATTAGAGGCAGCTGAGTGTCGTTACCTCTAATTGGGAACCATATATATGTTTGTAGTTTTCACTAGGGTTTTGTGGGTTATTGTTTGTTCATAGCGTAAGTGTTTAGTTTATGTTATGTTCTATGTTACGATCTTCGTTTGTTTATTTGTTATTTTCCCCAGTTACGTGATTTAATAAATATGTATACTGGAAGCATCGCTGCGTCTTGGTCCGTCCCTC
>QNTS01001513.1:281438-307823 GCA_003317085.1 Hucho hucho
ACGGCCCGTTCCTGCTCCCCGCACCAGAGTCCCAGTGCGCATAGAGAGTCCAACACAACCCGTTCCTGCTCCTCGCACCAGAGTCCCAGTGCGCATTGTGAGTCCTACATGGCCCGTTCCTGCTCCCCGCACCAGAGTTCCTGTGCGCATCGCGAGTCCAGCACAGCCTGTTCCTGCTCCCCGCACCAGGTCCCCGGTGCACATCGCGAGTCCAGCACAGCCTGCTCCTACTCCCCGCACCAGGTCCCCTGTGCGCATCGCGAGTCCAGCACAGCCTGCTCCTACTCCCCGCACCAGGTCCCCTGTGCGCATCGTATGTCCAGCACAGCCTGCTTTTGCTTCCTGCACCAGGTCCCCTGTGCGCTTCGTGAGTCCAGCACAAACTGTTCCGGCTGCTAGCCCAGGGCGTGACCTCGGCCCAGCACGGCCGGCACCGGAGCCGCCACCTTGGACTAAAAGACCCACCCGAAGACCCCCCCCCAAGGACTTTTGGCGCGGTCGGAGTCCGCGCCTTTGGGGGGGGTACTGTCACGTCCAGACCTGAGTTGACAGGCTGGCGTGTTGAGTTTCGTTTTGGTGTAGGGTTTTTTCTGTTCTAGGTTGTGTATTTCTATGTTGGGGAAATGGTTCCCAATTAGAGGCAGCTGTTTGTCGTTGCCTCTAATTGTGAACCACATATATGTTTGTAGTTTTCAGAAGGGTTTTGTGGGTTATTGTTTGTTCATAGCGTAAGTGTTTAGTTTATGTTATGTTCTATGTTACGATCTTCGTTCGTTCTGTTTGTTATTTTTCCCAGTTACGTCGAATAAATAAATGTGTATACTGGAAGCATCGCTGCGTCTTGGTCCGTCACTCGTGAAGATCGTGACATTAGGTCTGAAGTGTTTCAACGTTGTGCTACATGGTATTGGTAACCATACATGATGTCAAAATAACATTACTATGGTGATGTGTAGAATAAAGAAGCCATTTGAATTTAATTACATTCAATTGCATTTCCTTAAATTCATATTCAATTCAAATTGTGCTTCCTGTGGGGAGTGGACCATTTAAATTCTGCTTCCTGTGGGGAGTGGCAATTCAAATTCAATAATTGATTTGGAATTAAAGAGTCATTCGTAACTCAATTCAGAATTGAACCCAACCCTGGTATGCATACAGTGTGTGTGTGTGTGTGTGTGTGTGCACATGTGTGTGTGTGTGTGCACGTGTGTGTGTGTGTGTGTGTGTGTGCACATGTGTGTGTGTGTGTGCACATGTGTGTCTGTACTGGTGTGCCTGTCTGCCCTTCAAAAGACCAGAAATACAAATGCAAGCAGGCAGACTGAGAGCTGTTGAATTAATAGATCATACAATATGGCTATTCCTTCACATTGGTTTGCAGATTGACCTGTGAATAATGACTGTGAACCACTAATATGCTCTGCCTCATATGATAAGACTAGCGGACCGGCGACAGGACATAGCTTGACAATACAACTATCCACACTCGGGCAGACTGGCAGTGGTGGAAGAAGTACCCAATTGTCATACTTGAGTAAAAGTACAGATACCTTAAAAGAAAATGACTCAATTAAAAGTGAAAGTAATCCGGTAAAATACTACCTGAGTACGTGAATTAGACCATTTTCCTGACCTGCTAAGCATTCAAAATGTAATGACTACTTTTGGGTGTTACCAAAATGTATGGAGTAAAATGTACATTTATTTCTAGAGAAATGTAGTTAAGTAAAAGTAAAAGTCGTCAAAAATATGAATAGTAAAGTAAAGTACAGATACCCACAAAAACTACTTAAGTAGAACTTTAAAGGATTTTTACTTAACTACTTAGGTAGCACCGGCGCGCTAGCGGGCCGCTCCCGACACTACCCAGTACTTCCAGGCTCTGAATGAAGACTGTTGACATCTAGTGGAAGCCATAGGTACTGCAATCTCGGAGCTGGACTGCATTGAAGTCAATGGGGAGAGTCTCAAACAGAGCAAAGGTCACAAAAAAACGCAATTCCGGGTGGATTTTCCTCAGGTTTTCGCCTGCTATATCAGTTCCGTTAAACTCACAGACATTATGTTATCACTTTTAGAAACTTCAGAGTGTTTCCTATCCAATGGTACTAATTATGTGCATATCCTATTTTCTGGGCCTGAGTGGCAGGCATTTTACTTTGGGCACGCCAGACTCTCCAAAACCGTCACCTCTGCTGCCGCTCCCTAAGAAGTTAATAACTTTTCATGTTCAAAACATATATTAATATGGGCTACGTTCAGCCATTTCTTGCATCCACGGGACTGTTGAGCTAACGTAGGCTAATGCAATTAGCATGAAGATATAAGTAACACAAACATTTCCCAGGACATAGACATATCTGATATTGGCAGAAAGCTTAAATTCTTGTTAATCTAACTGCACTGTCCAATTTACAGTAGCTATTACAGTGAAAGAATACCATGCTATTGTTTGAGGAGAGTGCACAATTTTTAACATGAAAAGTTATTAAGTACTTTACACCACTGTGGACTGGCCATCTGGCATTTCAAGCAAATGCCAGCCCAGCTTATTGGGCCTGTCTAACTTTGTTGTTTTGAGCAAAATTATCATTATCTGGCTAATAATGGCAGCTCAAGGAAGAAAACGGGCTGGTGTGTTAGAAATCCCAGAGACGATTTCTGGTCCACATTCTCCGTAATGCCCACCAGCGCACTCATACCTCTTGATGAGCCGGGTCTTATTACAGGACAGGTAGCAATGTAATGACCTGTAATCCCACAATACAGACAGCTCTTGGTTTTCATTCTGTGTAATCGTTCGGCAGGAGACAATTTAGCTCTGCCAAGTTGCATAGGCACCGGAGGAGACGAGTCGGCAGACCTCCTCTCCCTCCTACGTTCCCATGGTCGCCCATCAATCTGGATGGTCAAGGCGATGAGAGAGTCGAGATCGATGGGCAGCTCGTCTTTCACCTCCTTGGATAACCCGTGAAGGAATGTGTTGAACAGGGCTTCTGGGTTCCAGGCACTCTCAGCGGCCAACGTGCAGAAATCGACCGTGTAGTATGCCACACTACGGGAGTCTTGGTGTAGCTGGAGTAGATTCCGAGCAGCCTCTCTCTCGGACAACAGAGAATCAAACACTTTCTTCACCTCTGCCATGATCTCCTCTAGACTGAAACACACGGTGGCTTGTTGCTCCCACACCGCCGTAGCCCAGGCGAGAGCCCACCCGGATATCGGTGTTATAAGGTACGCTACCTTTGAGCGGTCTGAGGGAAAAGAAGAGGGCTGTAGCTCAAAGATGAGGGAGCACTGGGAGAGAAACTCCTGACAGATCCCTGAATCTCCAGCGAGACGTTCCCAGAAGAGGTAAGCGTGGTTCTTGGTAAGCCAGGGTGGGCTGGGGGGACGCGCTGCTGACAGCGGGGTTACTGAGAGGCTGGGAGGTGATGGTAGTGGCTGGCTGTCTAATAGACAATCCGCGGACTTGCTCCAGCAATGTGTGGAAAGCACGATCGTGGAGTTCCGCCAAGATCTGGAATCCTTCCATAAGGTTGTGAAGAAACTCCTCGTGTCTTCCAATGGTGGCTCCGTGGGAGGAGACGGTGTCGCAGTGCTGGTCCGAGTCTGCTGGGTCAGTCATGGCCAGTTCATACTATCAGGACAAGATCCAGATGCAGACAGTTCGAATCACAGATGTTTATTTACAAAACAGGGGGCAGGCAAACGACAGGTGAAGGGCAGGCAGAGGTCAGTAATCCAGGGCAGAGTGAGTAAACACTATTTTTTTGTAGAAATGTTAAAATAATGTAGGAGACTAAAAACACAGTAGATATGGTAGGAAGAAAAATGCAAACATTTGAACAAATTTAAAGATAATATAAAAAACAGCATCAGCATACCCTCCACCCAGATGTTCATCCGCTGCTGTCGCCATACCTGGAAGAGATCCTGGTCCGCCCTCCTCAAGACCACCACCAGGTATCGGCGACAGGATTGACCTGTCGTTTGCCTGCCCCCAAATTTGTAAATAAACACCTGCGATTCGAACTGTCTGCATCTGGGTCTTATCCTTATCTTGATTAGATAAGCTGAGTGAATAACCGTTAGAATCAGCTTTGGCAGCGACTACAGCTGTGAGTCTTTCTGGGTAATTCTCTAAGAGCTTTCCACACCTGGATTGTGCAACATTTGCCCATTATTATTTTCAAAATTCTTCAAAATTCTTCAACTGTCTTTTTAGTAAGCAACGCCAGTGTAGATTTGTCCATGTGTTTTAGGTTATTGTCCTGCTGAAAGGTGAATTAATCTTCCAGTGTCTGGTGGAAAGCAGATTGAACCCGGTTTTGCTCTAGGACTTTGCCTGTGCTTAGCTCCATTACGTGTATTTTTTATCCTGACAAACTCCCCAGTCCTTAACGATTACAAGCATACCCATAACATGATGCAGCCACCACTATGCTTGAAAATATGCAGAGTGGTACTTAGTTATGTGTTGTATTGGATTTAGCCCAAACATAACACTTTGTATTCAGGACAAAAAGTGAATTGCTTTTTCACATTTTTACAGTATTACTTTAGTACCTTGTTGCAAACAGAATGGTTGTTTTGGAAAATGTTGTATTATGTACAGCCTTCATTATTTTCACTCTGTCAATTAGGTTAGTATTGTGGAGTACCTACAATGTTGTTTAATCATCCTAGATTTTCTCATATCACAGCCATAAAACTCTGTAACTGTTTTTAAGTCACCATTGGCTTCATGGTGAAATCCCAGAGCGGTTTACCTTCCTCTCCGGCAACTGAGCTAGGAAGGACACCTTTGTCTTTGTAGTGACTGGGTGTATTGAAACACCATCCAAAGTATAATTAATAACTTCATCTTGCTCCAAGGGATATTCAATGTCTGCTTTTTATTCTTTTTACCGATCTACCAATACAGTAGGTGCCCTTCTTTGTGAGGCATTGAAAGCCACCCTGGTCTTTGTGGTTGAATCTGTGTTTGAAATGCACTGCTTGACTGAGGGATCTTACAGATAATTGTATGTGTGGGGTACATATATGAGATAGTCATTCAAAAATCATGTTAAACAGTATTATTGCACAAAGAGTGAGTCCATGCTACTTATTATAGAACGTCAGGTGGTTGATGACGTGGCAGGTGGCACAGTTGTAGGCACAGCTTGTCCCATGAATTAATCATAAGGATTAGCTGATAACTACGAAGCAAACATTCTGAATAATATAGAGAACCTTGAATTATTTATTGATCAGCGTTTTGATATGATTGACAAATAATCGGATACATCAAAGTGAACAAGAGAAGACCTTTCCTCGAGCTCTGCGAGAGAAACAGAAGGGAAGCTGCCATCTAAAATTCCAAATGTAACATTGGAGGGGGACATTTGTATAACTATGTCTCCAGAAGATAGAGCATTGCTTACAAGCATGAGCGAGCAGTTAAAAAAAACTGGATCTATAGCCTGGGCTACTTGGGGAGGTTGAGGCCTTAGAAACAGGAATGGGTTAAAGTAATAAAATGAGGGAAGAAATACGAGTGGAATTTGAAAACTACCATGGACTCCCTAAAAGACACTACAGAGAGGCTACAGAATGATAATAAAACAATGACAGCCAAATTACTTAAAATGCAGAGGTATGAAGAATTATATTGTTATAACGAAAACGAAAACTATCAGTCAATGGAGGAAAAAGTCAAGGTGTTCATTAAACGTAATTTCAAGATGACGAACGAACAGATTGATACAATTGATTTTAAAAAAGGGCTCACCATTTTGGTGGCAGAGGGGAGGGAAGGGCCCGTCCGATCGTAGCTATGCTAACTCACTACAAAATGAAAATTGCCTTGTTACAACAAGTGGGAACTGAAGAACATCCCGTTGTCTATTAATAAACAATTTCCCCATGAAATAGTGGATCGACGACGTACCTTGTACCCCACGTTCAAAAGGCTCCAAGCAGAGAAGCAGAATGTCTATTGGTCGTTAAATTGTATGTAAACAACCAAATGTTCAAGGACTCGAAGATTACAACATGGCTGTGAGTGATAGCTACATCCTGCTGAAGTAGTCCTCAATACACATTCGCACCGCATAATAAAGCACAATTATGGAATTTGTCATTTGTTTTTTACTCCAACATTTTTTTGCGTGGACTTTTATTTTTTTTCATGCAGTATGGAACCGTGGACTATGAGGACTTAAAATAAGGTTGGACTTATGGTAATGCAGAATGCGTATGATGAACTTATCCTTTTTTTATTTAGGCAATATGGAACCTTGGACTATATGGACGTAATATCATTGATTTAGGGGGAAGGCGAAGATTGGTAAGGTTGACCTTTTTTATTTTGGATTGTATGTTTATTTAATTTGAAGATTGCACATTAGAAGTGTTTTAAAAAAAATGTTATATGATAAGGGCTAATTGTAGATGTTGGGTATATTATGACTTAAAAGATGTTATATAATGTAGGGCTAGGATAAAGGATTATAGAATTAAAAACCTGCCTAGATTCTCTATTGGAGTAGGTCTATACGTTTTTTAAATAATTAGTGTCATTATCCTTTTACATTAAAAAAATAAATCTCAATATTAAAAATGTTAAGGAATTATAATTGTTCCGATACACACCACAAAGGATTGGGTATTGTCAACTCGGTTGTTGTCTCTATTAGTGTGTGGCGGGCTGGTTAACAATGAAATAAACTGATTAAAGTTAGCGGTAGAACCAACACAATAACTGGTTAATGGAAGCACTTCTCTGAGCGAGAGGTACAGTACATTGTAGAAAATAGTAAAAATTAAAACTATGAAATAACACATATGGAATCATGTAGTAACCAAACAAGTGTTACATTTTTTTATTTATTTCATATATGAGATTCTTCAAAGTAGGCACCCTTTGCGTTGATGACAGCTTTGCACACTCTTGGCATTCTCTCAACCAGCTTCATGAGGTAGTCACCTGGAATGCATTTAAATTAACACGTGTGCCTTGTTAAAAGTTAATTTGTGGAATTTATTTCCTTCTTAATGCGTTTGAGCCAATCAGTTGTGTTCCGACAAGGTAGGGGTGGTATACTGAAGATAGCACTATTTGGTAATAGACCAAGTCCATATTATAGCAAGAACAGCTCAAATAAGCAAAGAGAAATGACAGTCCATCATTACTTTAAGACAAGGGGGGTCAATTCCATGATTTATCATTCCATAATATACAAACAACCTCCAATAGATGGCGTTGTAGCCTAGCTGTAACCAGGGGCTCTGATTTATAAGACAGTGTGTCTGCCTTCTTGGAAATGATTAATCTACCGTGGAGTAAACTGACAAACGTCACATCAGATGGATCCCCAACTCTGTAAGAACATTGGGCTATTAAAAATGTCCGGAGGAATTTATATTTTTCCACTGTATCATTCATCTGGAAGCCCTGTGTAAATGTGTGTTGAAGCTCGAACATGTTGTCAAAGTTGTCGTGAAAGTTGATAACTTTATACGGGCAAGGGGGCTTAACCATGGTCAATTCATTCAGCTGCTCAATGACACAGAGTCAGAGCACCTGGACTTGGTATATCACTAAATGTGCGCTGGCTAAGCCTGGGGAAGATTGGTATGAAATAGTTTTCTAATGATCAATTAGCCTTTAAAAATGATAAACTTGGATTAGCTAACACAACCTGCCATTGGAACACAGGAGTGATGGTTGCTGATAATGGGCCTCTGTACGCCTATGTAGATATTCCATAAAAAATCTGCCGTTTCCAGCTACAGTAGTCACTTGCAACATTAATAATGTCTACACTATATTTCTGATCAATTTAATGTTATTTCAATGGACAAGGACATTTCTAAGTGACCCCAAACTTTTGAACGGTAGTGTACATTTTGCTCTTATTTGTGTCACTCCGATTGTACTTTAGGAGTTGAGATGGTCTTTACAGTGCTGTATCAGGCATCTGCTGTTTATAGTTAAATAAACATCCTTTTTTCATGTTTATTTTTGTGGCTGTGAGTCTCATTGTACTTTAGAAGGGTTAGAGATGGTATAGTGACTGAATAGTTGTGTGTCAACGTGAACAAAGGCTTCATATGCTTTGTCACACATATAAAATGTGGCCCCTCACATGGTTTAAAAAGCTGCATGTGGCACTTGAGACAAAGTTTGCACCCCTGCTTTTAGACATGAAGGTCAGTCCATCTGGAACATTTCAAGAACTTTGACATTTTATTCAAGTGCAGTCGCAAAAACCATCAAGCGCTATGATGAAAATGGATCTCATGAGGACCGCCACAGGAACTGAAGACCCAGAGTTACCTCTGCTGCAGATGATAAGTTTATTAGAGTTACCAGCCTCAGAAATTGCAGCCCCAAAAAATGTTTCACAGAGTTCAAGTAACAGACATCTCAACATCAACTGTTCAAAGGAGACTATGTGAATCATGGTCAAATTGCTGCAAAGAAACCACTACTAAAAGACACCAATAATAAGAAGGGACTTGCTTGGGCCAAGAAACAGGAGCAATGGACATTAGTCCTTTGGTCTGATGAGTCCAAATTTGAGATTTTTGGTTCCAACCACCGTGTCTTTGTGGGACGCAGAGAAGGTGAACGGATGATCTCCGCATGTGTGGTTCCCACTGTGAAGCATGGAGGAGTTGGTGTGATGGTGTGGGGGTGCTTTGCTGGTGACACTGTCAGCGATTTATTTAGAATTCAAGGCACACTTAACCAGTATTGCTACCACAGCATTCTGCAACGATACGCCATCCCATCTGGTTAGCACTTAGTTGGAATATAATTTGTTTTTCAACAGGACAATGACCGAACACACCTCCAGGCTGTGTAAGGGCTATTTGACCAAGAAGGAGAGAGATAGAGTGCTGCATCATATGATCTGGCGTCCACAATCACCCTCAACACAATTGAGATGGTTTGCGATGAGTTGGACCGCAGAGTAAAGGAAAAGCAGCAAACAAGTACTCAGCATTTTATGTGCCAGGGTTACGCACAATGCCGTCGGGGGTATGCCAAGAAAAAAGTTTTCCTTCACATTTTCAAACAGTCCATTTATTTTTTCCAATGGGGCTTTACATTTGGCTGAGTATTTTTTCTCTCCTGAGTAGCCTCGTTTCACTGCCAAAAATAAATTTAAACCATCTAGTGTTCAGCGAAATAACAACACAACGTCAAATATAGGTTGCCAAGTCAAATAATTAACATCTAATCACATTAACCGTTACTCTCTCGCGGGAATTCCACTAACGGTCCGTACGTAGCCAAACGTAGCTGCTGCTCATGTTGGTGTCTGTACTGATGGCACAAAAGACATGACAGGGAGACATAGTGGAGTGGTAACGCACGTGAAAATGGTTAACTTTGTTAAATAAAGGCCCCTGAACTCTCATGTATTTTCTGCTCTATGCAATGATATGGGCAGTGACCATGTAACGCTTTTACAACATACAGAAGTGTGCTTGTTATCAAGGGACAAAGTATAGACACGTTTTCTTGAATTGAGACCATATTACTGACCATAATTTTCACTTGTCTGACCGCTTGCATTATGACGAGTTTCTCACGCGACTGGCCTATCTGGGTGATGTCCTGAAAGATTTGATTCTAGGATTACAGGGACTCTCCACAACTATATTCAATGTGCGGGACAAAATTGAGGCTATGATTAAGAAGTTGGAGCTCTTCTCTGTCTGCATTAACAAGGACAACACACAGGTCTTTCCATCATTGTATAATTTTTTGTGTGCAAATTATTTCAAGCTTACGGACACTGTCAAATGTGATATAGCGAAGCACCTGAGTGAGTTGGGTACGCAATTACGCCGGTACTGTCCCGAAACGGATGACATAAATAACTGGATTCCTTATCCCTTTCATGCCCTGCCTCCAGTCCACTTACCGATATCTCAACAAGAAAGCCTCATCGAAATTGCAACTGTGAAAATTGAATTTAATCAGAAGCCACTGCCAGATTTCTGGATTGGGCTGCGCTCAGAGTATCCTGCCTTGGCAAATGGTGCTGTTAAGACACTGATGCCCTTTGCAACCATGTACCTATGCGAGAGTGGATTCTGGGCCCTCACTAGCATTAAAACGAAATACAGGCACAGACTGTGTGTGGAAAATGATTTAAGACAGACTCTCTCCAATACAACATCGCAGAGTTATGTTCATCCTTTCAAGCATGTCCTTCTCATTAACCGGTGGTGAGTTATTCACCATTTTCATGAACAAATAAGGTTTTATATGGAAGATGGTGAAATAAAGAGCAAAATTAGCCAGGTTTTGACAAAAACTCACACTCATTCTTATGTTTAATAAATGTATCATATAGTGTGTGTGGCATGCTTACAATGATGGCAAAAAACAACATTTGACAGTGAGCTGACCCTGGTGCTAGAGGGGGTACGCAGCTGGAGGTTGAATGTTTGAAGGGGTACGGGACTATAAAAAGTTTGGGAACCACTGTGTTATTTCATAGTTTAGAATTCTTCACTATTATTCTACAATGGAGAAAATAGTAAAAATAAAGAAAAACCTTTGAATGAGTAGGTGTGTCAAAACTTTTTACTGGTATTGTGTGTTATATATTTAACCCTCCTGCTGTGTTCCGGTCGAATTGGACCGATTTAAAGTTCTCTCTGAAAAATGTTGTTAATTTAATCTGATTGTCATAAGGTTCCATGACATTGTCCACACAGGGCATCTGAACACACAAAATACATTTAGATGATTTTCATTACATTTTTGGTGTTGTATTTAACTTTTGTACACCTCTGATGTTCCCGTAAAAAAAATGAAAAAATTGTAATTAAAAATGAATCAGTGAGACTACAATTAGTGTATAAAATTTGGTTCAGGCACATGCCCATTCATCAGATGGACACACTTCCTCTCCCAGACCCCACATGCATGTGTGTTTGATCACACACACACACACACACCTCACTCCCCTTCTTGTCATCTGTGGCAACCACCACGGGAACCTTTCCCCAATAGAATCTTTCCCCCACAGGAACCACACCTGTTGGCATTTCCACAAACAATCACAACATTGTTTCAATAATGCATAGAACTTTTCTCGCAGCTCTGGTATATAAAGCTTTTTTGAGGCCTTGCTCACAATTCATTCTGTGGCAGCACAATGACCAAACTATATACTGTATGTGAGGCTCTTGATCATATCTTTGATCATGACACTGGTGAGGAGTTTTGTTAAAATTTGACACAAAGTAGTCTGTGATAAATAGCACAATGTGTTTCATCTGAGTATTTGTTATAGTCAAAATAATCCATACATTAGGCTTTTTCTACTAAAAAAAAAGTTGTATGAGCTCAGGTCAATGAGGCCTACATGCCATAAATAGCAAATAGAAGTTTGAAACTTGTAATTTTCACAAGAACTTAAGAACTTAAGATCTAACACAACATTAGGTGATAATATATGTATTATTATGGATTTATAATCAGCTATAATGGGACGGTAATTTTGGACCGGGAGCACAGAATTAATTAACATGAAACGAACACAAGAGGAGGGTTAAGCGGTGAGGCCCAAGGGGGTGTGGTGTGTGGCCAATATGCCACACACCTGATGGTCTGATGGGATTAGTGACAACAGACCTAGATATGGGGGGAGGTTTTAGTAGGTGGAAAATTAGGACAATTGGAAGTCTACAAAGTTGCAGCTACAGTATGCTTAACAGTGCAAATATTATGGTACAGCTAAATGGACACTTAATCATCATGGTGCTTTTTAATTAATGGTAAGTTTACAAACATTGTTTGTGGTAAGTATAATTGAAAATCATTATGGTAAGTGGGGAAATAAGTATAGCCAGTTACAATCGTAATGGCTTAGCAGATCATAAAAAAATAATATAAATTTTTACCTGGCTAAAAGAGAAGGAATATAATATCTATTCTTTACAGGAAACTCACTGTACAAGTATAGATGAGATTGGGTGGAAAAAGAACTGGGGGGGAGAAATATATTTTAGTCATGGGCAAAGAAACTCATAAGAGGTGATTATACTAATTAATACACATGTTGATCCGATTGTGCAAACAGATCTGTCACGATCTTCAGGGACGGACCAAGGCGCAGCGTGCCAGGTTGAGTTAAACATGTTTATTTGTACACTTACTCAAAACAAAACACGAAGATCATAAGGTGTAGCACCAACAGCACATACACATTAACAGAGTCAACTTCCCACAACGAAAGGAGGAAAAAAGGGCTACTAAAGTATGACTCCCAATCAGAGACAACGATGGACAGCTGTCCCTGATTGAGAGCCCTACCTGGCCAACAGCAAAGAAATAGAAAAACTAGAACAGAATGCCCACCCCAAATCACACCCTGACCAAACCAAAATGAGACATAAAAAGGCTCCTACAGGTCAGGGCGTGACAGTACCCCCCCCCCCCCAAAGGTGTGGACTCCGGCCGCAAAACCTGAACCTATTGGGGAGGGTCTGGGTGGGCATCTATCCATGGTGGCGGCTCTGGTGCGGGACGTAGACCCCCTCGTTGCGGGCCCCAGACTGGGCACCCTCGTTGCGGGCCCCAGACTGGGCACCCTCGTTGCGGGCCCCAGACTGGGCACCCTCGTTGCGGGCCCCAGACTGGGCACCCTCGTTGCGGGCCCCGGACTGATCCGTGAAGCAGGCACTGGATACCTGGTGCGTGGAGCTGGAACAGGACGTGCCGGGCTCTGAAGGCGCACAGGGGACCTGGTGCGTGGAGCAGGGGCAGGACGTGCCGGGCTCTGAAGGCGCACAGGGGACCTGGTGCGTGGAGCAGGGACAGGACGTGCGGGGCTCTCGATGTGCACAGGGGGCCTGGTGCGTGGAGCGGGCACGGGCCGTGCCGGGCTCTGAAGGCGCACAGGGGACCTGATGCGTGGAGCAGGGACAGGACGTGCCGGGCTCTCGATGCGCACAGGGGACCTGATGCGTGGAGCAGGGACAGGACGTGCCGGGCTCTCGATGCGCACAGGGGACCTGATGCGTGGAGCAGGGACAGGACGTGCCGGGCTCTCGATGCGCACAGGGGACCTGATGCGTGGAGCAGGGACAGGACGTGCCGGGCTCTCGATGCGCACAGGGGACCTGATGCATGGAGCAGGGACAGGACGTGCCGGGCTCTCGATGCGCACAGGGGACCTGATGCGTGGAGCAGGGACAGGACGTGCCGGGCTCTGAANGAGGCCAAGAGCGCTGAGCCGGCACACTCCTCCCAGGCTGAACACTCCTCTTAGCAAGAACGATGCGGGAAGCTGGCATGTCGCGCACCGGGCTGTGAACACGCACTGGTAACACCGTGCGTTTCACCGCCTCACACGGTGCCTTACCAGTGCGATGCTCCATCTGGTAAGCACGGGGAGCTGGCCCAGGTCTCCAACCTGGCCCAGCCAAACTCCCCGTGTGCCCCCCCCCCAATACATTTTTGGGGCTGCCTCTCGGGCTTAAAAGCCAGCCGTGTTCCCGCATACTTCTGCTGGTAGAAGCACCGCTCCTTCTTTGCTGCCTCCAGCTCCTCCTTGGAATGACGGTATTCCCCAGCCTGCCTCCCGGGTCCCTTCCCGTCCAGGATCTCCTCCCATGTCCAGGACTCCAGATAGGCACGCTGCTTGGTCTCTTGGTGGTGGGAAGTTCTGTCACGATCTTCAGGGACGGACCAAGGCGCAGCGTGCCAGGTTGAGTTAAACATGTTTATTTGTAAACTCACTCAAAACAAAACAACAAATGAAGATCATAAGGTGTAGCACCAACAGCACATACACATTAACAGAGTCAACTTCCCACAACGAAAGGAGGAAAAAAGGGCTACTAAAGTATGACTCCCAATCAGAGACAACGATGGACAGCTGTCCCTGATTGAGAGCCCTACCTGGCCAACAGCAAAGAAATTGAAAAACTAGAACAGAATGCCCACCCCAAATCACACCCTGACCAAACCAAAATGAGACATAAAAAGGCTCCTACAGGTCAGGGCGTGACAAGATCCTCAAGGAAGATTGATTATTTGAAATATGCTATTGGACCAAAAACAGATCTGGCTAATTGATATATATGGGCCAAATAACTTTATCTCAAAATCTGCTGATCCTATACGATTATAAAGGTTAAAAATGTAAAACATCACATCACAAAAAACATCACAAAAAAAAAAATAATAATTATGTGACTTGTTAAGCAAATGTTTACCTCCTGAACTTATTTAGGCTTGCCATAACAAAGGGGTTGAAGACTTATTGACTCAAGACGTTTCAGCTTTTCATTTTTTATTATTTTGTAAAAACATAATTGAAAAACACAATTCCACTTTGACATTGTGGGGTATTGTGTGTAGGCCAGTGACAAAAACATCTACATTTAATCCATTTTAAATTCAGGGTGTAACACAACAAAATGTGGAAAAAATCTACTGGTGTGAATACTTTCTAAAGTTCCAAATCGTTTACATTGCACCTGTTCACTTTTTAAAATGTTGTGTGTTTGACCGTCCTCTATGAGTTGTCCTCACCCTGAACTAAAAGTTCTACGCACATGAACTCTTCCACCAGCTTACATAGCTACGTGACAGTTAAGGCATATTTGACTGTTTTTTGTTTTTAGTTATTGTTCTCTTGTATAACAGAGATTTTTATAGCATGATTTCATTGAATAGAAGAAGGATTTGTATCTGAAAATGCAAACATAACACAATAAGACTGTGTGTGTGTGTGTATGTGTGTTTGATCATACCATTTGTGTGTGTGTGTGTGCATGTGTGTATGAGCGAGTGTGTGTGTGTGAGAGAGAGCTTATGGGCCTACTTGACCAACCTCATCCCTCCAGTCCTGTCCAGCCGTTCCCTCATCCCTTCATTGTAATGCCATGAACGACATGTAAACCCACTATTCAGGGAAATGAATTCCTGTGGTAAAAGTACTGACAGGACGTCTCCTCACTGCAATTCTCCTCAAACTGTTGAAAGGAACTCAACTTCTGCACAGAGGAGAGTTGAAAGGAAATCAGAGGAGGTGACAGACGTGACGTTATTTCAAGACGGCTTGTGTTCAGTTTATCTACTTCCTCTCTTCTTGTTAATGTGCAGTGTTGCCATTAACTTTAAAGGTCAGGTGAAAAATTTGGCTTTTTGCAAAACGTTTAAAGAAAAATATACTTTATGTTTGTTCGCTGTGATATACATGTTGCATGTGATAAAAACGTCACATTTTGCCCGCTTGGGATCCTACTCCTTCTTGGTCAAGGGCTGCCATTTTAGTTCAATCAGAGGTTAAGGAGGAAATGAAAGATGCACCAATATTCAGTGAAATATCACTGTTAGATTTTTGGCCCTGGCCATTGTGTTTGGGAGCCAAGGTTTTGTGTTTCTGGAATGTTAACTTTCTTCATTGCTGACGGACGATAACAGATCACTTTTCATAAAGGAGAATGAACTCCTCCAACTTGTTGCTATCCCACCACTTCTTCCACAGGGGAAAGTCCTTCATCTCTCAGTCCTCTCCCGCCCTCAGTCCCACTTCAGAGGCCCTGTTTTGATTTGGTTCTTTGGTTAGGTATATCAGAGAGAGAGCAGGTGAGATATGTTATTATTTCTATGTCACACAGATGACTTACTTTAGATCATATGGCTGGGAGGAACTGGTCAGATGAGTTGCTTGTCTGAATAGGATATGATGTGTTGCTCACCAGAGAAAACATTCTGAATTGGCTCCGTCTCTGCCTCCCTCTCGGTCTGAGAAAGGAATTTAGACAAATATGTGTAAGCCTTATGACCTTATCAATAGTACTTTTGTATATATTAGAAAGGAAATTGGCAGCCCATGTGATTGTGTGTTTGTGTGTGTGTTGCACGCCACAGCGTGAGTATCTGTGCACACGTACACCAAGTGATGAAGATGGGAGAGTATGAGGTAGAGAGCTGCAGCAGATATAAAGGCTTTGCAAGTTAATTACTATAACATCATTGCAGCATATATAACACAATTTCAGAGGGACATGGAAACATTGGGTGCTTTTATTCAATTCAAGTGATTTTCCTATTTCCTATAGCTATTTCATTTAGCTATTTCACTACACAGTGGCTAGACACTAAAGTGTTCTTAGATGGACTATAGTGGCCTTACAATGCAGACAGAGGGGTAGGTGTACCCCGAACTGAGTGACGCCAGCTGAGGGTGGATTCTCCTGTAGCTCTGCCATAGTTGTATTGTTATTCACACAGAGTTGTAAAAAGATGTCAGGCACACAGACACACATCTGGTCTGATCAGAAAACAAATGATTCCTATGAAACACATGACGATACAACTTCTCATGGCTTTCTCTCTGTCACGTCCTGAAATGGTACACACACAACACCCCTCTCCTCCGCCTGCAGTGGTTAACTGACCAGCAGTCAGACTGCAGACTCCCATGCCACTCAGACTGCGTTCATCAAACAAGCCTCTCAATTACATCAATAACCTCACAGCCTGTGTTTAATCCAGCTGCTAAGAGGGCAACAGAAACACACCCCTCCTCTGATCAGACCTGACATCTTCTGCTCCTATCACCTTCATGCTTTTCCCTCATCCATTTAACCTCTGACTCAAAATCTAGCACATCACCATAACCCTCATTTACATAGATATGAAGGAGTGGATGGGTGTGAGAAATAGGATGGAAACTCAACCCATTATTAAAAAAAATGTTACCTTTATCTTCTTAAGGCTATGGGGCAGTATTTTGAAGTTCGGATGAAAAACGTGCCCAAAGTAAACTGCCTGTTACTCAGGCCCAGAAGCTAGGATATGCATATAAATAGTAGCGTTGGATAGAAAACACTCTGAAGTTTCTAAAACTGTTAAAATAATGTCTGTGAGTATAACAGAACTGATATGGCAGGCAAAATCCCAAGCAAAATCCATCCGGGATGTCTGAATCAGTCATGTCACACTGTTTTCAATAGGCCAGCTATTCAAAGCCTCATAGTTTAACCCCCAGATTGCAGTACCTATGGCTTCCACTAGATGTCAGTCTTTAGAAAAAGATTTCAAGCTTCAATCATGAAAATCAAGGGAGTAAGACCACTTGTTCCTGACACGTCAAGTGTCCTGTTTTGGATTTAGCACGTAACGGGGAATGCGCACTCAGTTCTTTTTCTCTTCTATTCAGCAGGTTATATTCCGTCTGAAATATTATAGTTTATATTCATTTTAGGGTATCTGAGTATTGATAACAAATGCTGTTTGACTTTTTTTGACGAACTTTATGGGTACTTTTGGGATATCGTTTGTCTGCATGGATGAATGCCTTTGGGCAGGTGGATTACTGAACAAAACTCGCCAACCAAACGGAGCTATATAGATATAAAGATGAACTTTATCGAACAAAATGGCCTTTTATTGTGTAACCTGGACGCTTGGGTATGCCATCAGAGGAAGATCAAAGGTAAGCAATTTATTTTATGCTATTTTTGAGTTGTG
The DNA here is from genome assembly GCA_003317085.1 of Hucho hucho. Taxonomy (NCBI): domain Eukaryota; kingdom Metazoa; phylum Chordata; class Actinopteri; order Salmoniformes; family Salmonidae; genus Hucho; species Hucho hucho. Next base: position 298,948 of record QNTS01001513.1, read on the forward strand.
ACAGCTCTGCTGGTTATGTTATTATGCTAATTGAATTTGAGCGGGGCGCTGTCCTCAGACAATCAAATGTTCTGCTTTCGCCGTAAAGCCTTTTTGAAATCTGACAATGCTGTTAGATTAACAAGAGTCTAAGCTTTTGAAGGGTGTGCAGCACATGTGCTTTCATGAATGTTTGAAATTAGTATTTTTGTAATTTGAATTTGGCGCTCTGCATTTCAAAATCGAACACGTTCACAGGATTGGATCCGTAACAGGTTATTTACCTTGGCAAGTCAGTTAAGAACAAATTCTTATTTACAGTGACAGCCTAGGAACAGTGGGTTAACTGCCTAGTTTAGGGGCAGAATTACAGATTTTTACCTTGGGGATTTGATCTAGCAACCTTTTGATTACTGTTCCAACGCTTTAACCACTAGGCTACCTGCCGCCCAAACCTAACCATACAATCAAAGAGTGGTGCTAGGACAATATTTCTCACCCCCAGTTTAGAAGGTCCTGCTTGTCTCCTAAAAAAAGACAGGTGTTGAACTTCAAGATGATGAATTATATTGGCTCCGTGTGTGAGAGCATTGTAGTGCAAGTCCACAAGTCAACCATCTCTGTGGACTAGTTCTTTCTCATCTATTATATGACCTTGGATCTCTCGCTCTCTGTTCTACTCTCTCTGTGGACCAGTTCTCGGGTCTAGAATCTGTAGTCCGTATCTTTCAGATTCCCTCTCTGAACGTTCTTTCTCCTTCTGTGCTCCTCTCCATGGACTAGTTCTCTCTGATCTAGGATCTGTGCTCTTAAACTGCTCTGTCGATTCCCCCCACGGATTCATCTCACCTTCCCACTGTTAGATTACCACTCAGGTGTATCACTCTTTACAGTGACCCACCCTCCTTTACTCCAACTCTCTCTTCTCATCATATCCTTTCCTCTCGGGTTCACAGAGGAGAGGGTTTCTGTGTGTGTGTGTGAACATGTATGTATGTATGTGTGTGTGTGTGTGTTCAGTATGAGTTCTTGTGTATGTGTGTTTAAAGTGCAGTCGCAGGATCCTCAGAGGCTGTATGAGAGCTGTATGGGTCACTGGACCTTTCTCTCTCCTGTGCCAACCCTCATCGCTTCTGCTTTGGCATGAAAGAAAATATCAGTGACACTTCACTTGAGCCATCTGTCATACAGCCTCAGGGCTGTCCACGCTGACAGACTCGTCTTTTTCTCTCTAAACGGAGTGATGGAAAAAAAAGTGTATTGAGTTTGAAGGTTAGCCGCAGAGGCGTTATTGTCTCAGTGCGTGGTGGTGTGTGCTAAGTTGTTTGAGGTGAAACCAGATCAATACTTTCATATTTTACAGCAGAGTGCTATCGAGCTAGAGACGTGGCTTTACATTGTCGCTGTGTTTCAATCGCCTGCCATAAAAACTCTGTTATTACAATCATAGAAGTACACTGTCTGACAGCACCTCTCCTCTCCTCTCTTCAACTCTCCACTCCTCTCCTCTCCTCTCTTCCCCACTCCGCTCCTTTCTCCACTCCTCTGCCCTCTCCCCCTCTCATTTCTACTCCTCTTCTCTCTTTCCCTCTGCTCTCCTTTTCACTCCTTGTCACGTTGGTATAAAGGGTCGGGAGACAGGCGCAGGAATGAGTAATATGGGTTTTTATTATGCCCATATTACAGTGTGCCGTGGCGAAACCAACACGTATACAAAAACACAGGGTTGAAACCCGAAACAAAAAGAGCAAGGAGTAGCTGAAATAAATACACACTCGCACAATGATTAAACCACGGGACGAGACCCGGAATCATCTGCGCAATCAACAATGGCACAAAAGCCAAAACACACAGCACAGGTACTCACATTGCCCCAGCAGCGCAATGACACCAGCCTCGAGGACAATCACAGGAACGCAGTGCGGGTCAATCAGGACCCGATGCAGCTGCCGATGTTGCGTCGTCGTCGGACGGACCAGTAGCCATGGCGTCAGACGGACCCGTTGTGGCGACGTCGGACGACCCAGTTGCAGCTGCCGAAGTTGCGGCGGCGCCGGACGAACCAGTTGAGCGTCGTCGGATGGACCAGTAGCAGTGGCGTCAGACAAACCGGTTGTGGCGGCGTTGCACGGGCCAGTTGTAGCTGCTGAAGTTGCGGCGTCGGACAGACCCGTTGTGGCGATGTCGGACGACCCAGTTGCAGCTGCCGAAGTTGCGGCGGCGCCGGACGGACCAGTCGAGCGTCGTCGTACGGACCATTAGCAGTGGCATCGGACGGACCGGTCGAGCGTAGTCGGACGGGCCATTCCCACTGTCTCCCTTAACGGTCGATTGTTCTGTCACGTTGGTATAAAGGGTCGGGAGACAGGCGCAGGAATGAGTAATATGGGTTGTTATTATGCCCATATTACGGCGTGCCGTGTATAGGTACGGGGACGAAGACAAAACCAACACGCATACAAAAACACAGGGTTGAAACCCAAAACAAAAAGAGCAAGGAGTACCTTGAATAAATACACGCGCACAATGATTAAACCACAGGACGAGACCCGGAATCATCTGCACAATCCACAATGGCACGAAAGCCAAAACACACAGCACAGGTACTCACATGCACCAACGGACATAGTACAACAATCGACAGCCCAATGGAGAACCAAAGGGCACATATATACAAACACTAATCGTTGGTAATTGGGGCCAGGTGTGCGCAATGACAGTTCCGGAGGGATCCGTGACACTCCTCCCCATTCCTCAGAACCCTTCTGTCCAGACAAGAGGGGAATGAAGACCAAAACTGTCAGAAAGAAAGTGAAACAGAGGAAAAGAGACATCCTCAGAACTATTTTGTGTTCAGAGACAGGACATGTTTGACAGGTCAGTGTGTGTGAGGAATCGCCCAAAATGTTCTTCTCTGCAAACAAGTAGGCTAAAAAAGGACAATAATTTTTTTAAAGTATGAGTTTGTACGTGCTGTGTTTATCTGCATTTTGAGGTATGCCCAGTCTGCATCTCTGTTGAGCATTAGCCAACATTAGAAGCAGACCAAAGAAATAGATACCAAGACTTCATACATCTCATTGGCTGACTAGACAGAGATTGTAATCCCTCATTCCTCATTGGCCAGAGTTAGGGTGAGATGTTAATCTTTGGTGAGTCCATTGGTGATTTGGATAGAGGGATTTGGTAGTCAGTTGTGTGCATACGTGTGTGTGTGTGTGTGCGTATACCTGTGGGTGTTTTGGTGAGAGACAGACTGCTGGCTGTCTCTCACAAAACGAAATGGCAGCAGTTTTACGGGCGCCCAACCAATTGTGTTTTTTTCACGTTATTTGTGACTTATTGTGTACATAATGTTTCTGCAACCATATCTTAAGGTAAAAAAAGAACTTCTGGATATCAGGACAGCGATCACTCACCTCGGATTAGACAAAGATTTTTTCTTCAATAAGGAGGACGCACAAGACATTCTCCAAACACCCCACATGGCCAACATCAACGCTATTTACAAGAGGAAGTGACGCAGGTACAGAGGACAAAGAGCCGGATGCCTGGTCAGAACCCGGAGAAGGTGATTGGGAAAGCTGCCGTTACCGTCAATACTACTCGCCAATGTGCAATCATTGGACAATGAATTAGACGAGGTACGATCACGAATATCCTACCAACGGGACATCAAAAACTGTAACATCCTATGTTTCACGGAATCGTGGCTGAATGACGACATGGATATTCAGCTAGCGGGATACACGCTGCACAGGCAAGATAGAACAGCACACTTCAGTAAAACGAGGGGGGGGGGGGGGGGNTGTGCATATTTGTAAACAACAGCTGGTGTACGAAATCTAAGGAAGTCTCTAGATTTTGCTCGCCTGAAGTAGAGTATATTGTGATAAATTGCAGGCCACACTACTTGCCTAGATAGTTTTAGGCTATACTTTTCGTGGCTGTTTATTTACCACCACAGACAGATGCTGGCACTAAGACCGCACTCAGTCAGCTGTATAAGGAAATAAGTAAACAGGAAACCACTCACCCAGAGGCGGCGCTCCTAGTGGCCGGAGACTTTAATGCAGGGAAACTTAAATCAGTTCTACCAAATTTCTATTAACATGTTAAATGTGCAACTAGAGGGGAAAAAATTCTAGATCACCTGTACTCCACACACAGAGATGCGTACAAAGCTCTCCCTCACCCTCCATTTGGTAAATCCGACCACAACTCTATCCTCCTGATTCCTGCTTACAAGCAAAAATTAAAGCAGGAAGCACCAGTGACTCGGTCTATAAAAAAGTGGTCAGGCGAAGCAGATGCTAAACTACAGGACTGTTTTGCTATCACAGACTGGAACATGTTCCGGGATTCCTCCGATGGCATTGAGGAGTACACCACATCAGTCACTGGCTTTATCAATAAGTGCATCAAGGATGTCATCCCCACAGTGGCTGTACATACATACCCCAACCAGAAGCCATGGATTACAGGCAACATTTGCATTGAGCTAAAGGGTAGAGCTGCCGCTTTCAAGGTGCGGGACTCTAATCCGGAAGCTTACAAGAAATCCTGCTATGCCCTGCGATGAACCATCAAACATGCAACGCGTCAATACAGGGATAAGATTGAATCAAACTACACCAGCTCCAACGCTCATCTTATGTGGCAGGGCTTGCAAATGAATACAGACTAAAAAGGGAAGCACAGCCGCAAGCTGCCCAGTGACACGAGTCTACCAGACGAGCTAAATCACTTCTATGCTCGCTTCGAGGCAAGCAACACTGAGGCATGCATGAGAGCATCAGCTGTTCCAGATGACTGTGTGATCACGCTCTCCGCAGCCGACGTGAGTAAGACCTTTAAACAGGTCAACATACACAAGGCTGCAGGGCCAGACGAATTACCAGGACGTGTGCTCTGGGCATGTGCTGATCAACTGGCAGGGGTCTTCACTGACATTTTCAACATGTCCCTGATTGAGTCTGTAATACCAACATGCTTCAAGCAGACCAACAGTCCCTGTGCCCAAGAACACAAAGGCAACCAGCCTAAATGACTACAGACCCGTAGCACTCACGTCCGTAGCAATGAAGTGCTTTGAAAGGTTGGTAATGGCTCACATCAACACCATTATCCCAGAAACCCTAGACCCACTCCAATTTGCATACCTCCCAAACAGATCTACAGATGATGCAATCTCTATTGCACTCCACACTGCCCTTTCCCACCTGGACAAAAGGAACGCTTATGGGAGAATGCTACTAATTGACTACAGCTCAGCGTTCAACACTATAGTACCCTCAAAGCTCATCACTAAGCTAAGGATCCTGGGACTAAACACCTCCCTCTGCAACTGGATCCTGGACATCCTGACGGGCCGTCCCCAGGTGGTGAGGGTAGGTAGCAACACATCTGCCATGCTGATCCTCAACACTGGAGCTCCCCAGGGGTGCATGCTCAGTCCCCTCCAGTACTCCCTGTTCACCCACGACTGCATGGCCAGGCACGACTCCAACACCATCATTAAGTTTGCAGACTACACAACATTGGTAGGCCTGATCACCAACTATGACGAGACAGCCTATAGGGACCTGGCCGGGTGGTGCCAAAATAACAACCTCTCCCTCAACGTAACCAAGACTAAGGAGATGATTGTGGACTACAGGAAAAGGAGGACCGAGCACGCCCCCATTCTCATCGACGGGGCTGTAGTGGAGCAGGTTGAGAGCTTCAAGTTCCTTGGTGTCCACATCAACAACTAGCTAGAATGGTCCAAACACACCAAGAAAGTCATGTAGAGGGCACGACAAAGCCTAGATCCTCAAAAGGTTCTAAAGCTGCAACATCGAGAGCATCCTGACTGGTTGCATCACTGCCTGGTACGGCAATTGCTCGGCCTCTGACCGCAAATCACTACAGAGGGTAGTGCGTACGGCCCAGTACATCACTGGGGCTAAGCTGCCTGCCATCCAGGACCTCTACACCAGGCGGTGTCAGAGGAAGGCCCTAAAAATTGTCAAAGACCCCAGCCACCCCAGTCATAGACTGTTCTCTCTACTACCGCATGGCAAGCGGTACCACAGTGCCAAGTCTAGTACAAAAAGGCTTCTCAACAGTTTTTACCCCCAAGCCATAAGACTCCTGAACAGGTAATCAAATGGCTACCCTGACTTTTTGCATTGTGTGCCCCCCAACCCCTCTTTTACGCTGCTGCTACTTATCATATATGCATAGTCACTTTAACTATACATTCATGTACATACTACCTCAATTGGGCCGACCAACCAGTGCTCCCGCTATCTATCTGCATTGTGTCCCGCCACCCACCACCCGCCAACCCCTTTTTTAAGCTACTGCTACTCTCTGTTCATCATATATGCATAGTCACTTTAACCATAGCTACATGTACATACTACCTCACTTCCTTTTTAGCCTCGCTACTGTATATAGCCTTTCTACTGTATATAGCCTGTCTTTTTACTGTTGTTTTATTTCTTTACTTACCTATTGTTAACCTAATACCTTTTTTTGCACTATTGGTTAGAGCCTGCAAGTAAGCATTTCACTGTAAGGTCTAGACCTGTTGTATTCGGCGTACGTGACAAATTTGATTTGATTTGATTGTGATGTTTAGGTTGTCAGTCAGATGAGCAGTTGGCCAGTGTGTTGTTATGCATGTCTTCTACACTGGGTCATATCTGCACCCTACAACTTACTGTGTTGTTACGCTTGTCTTCTACACTGTCTTCTACAACCTGTTACCATACCTGGCGCCTCCCTCTCGCCTCTCATACACTACTGCTGCAAGAATCTTCATCATCATCATCTTTGTCACAATCTGTGTACACCCCACAGTGCTGCGGTCGCCATTTTCTTCCTGGGCCCTGACTGAACAGAGGAAATTATGTCATTGTTAATGTGTTGAACCTTATCATCCGTTCATTCCGGACAGCGAATATAGAGCGCTCCAACATTTTGGTTCTCCAATTGCTTCTTCCACTCCCAGGTACGAGAGACACACAGTTCAGCCTGCATCGTCAGATTCTAATCATGGTATAAAAGCCCGGGATGAAGGTGCTGTATGTCGAGCAGCATAGGCACCTTGCTCAAATGCTCCTTCGTATGAGTAGGGGAAATTAGTTATGGAAAAGCGTGGATATGTGAGGTGCGATAATGTTTAGCAAGATAAATTATGCCTGGGTTTTCATTGTCGTGCATAAAAATGACAAATGAAGGCTTGAATCCACTAGAACGATATGATGAAACAATTAGTCGTTTGAAATCCTGCCTTGTCTGATTCTAGAAAATTGATTATTTTGCAGACAGAGGAACTACAGAGACTCAGGTTTATAGGTCTAAGGGCTTCTAAATGACTCATTGCCCCCACACATTACCCTGTGGAATGACCTGATTAGGAATTTGTCCCTAATGAGTCTGTTCTGAATAGGTAAAGGGAACATATACTACATTATGTATAGCATACATAGGTATGGAACTGTCACTAATTCTATGTCCATATGCTTTTGGTTTATCCAAGACACTATTCAGTCGTATCAACACATCTAATCATAAAGTAACTTTTTTTTTAGCAATTGGTAGTTTGGTTATTCTATACCAGTGGTTTTTAAACTGTTCTGTGAACCACCAAAAGCTTTTGACATTTTCTCAAGACCCACTGAATGTTTCTGGTGGAGACCCAAGCATCCTGGTGAGGGCTAAATGCTGAAACATGTTGATTATAAATAAGTATTACACATCGCCAAGACTTGAAATATTTGGCCATGGCGAAATGGACAAAAACCTCCTGAGGGCAATCATGAGTGTTGCTATGGTTTCAGTAGATACTAATGTAGATATTGTTGCTGCAACAGTTACAGTTCGTGACTTGCCAAAAATATTGCTGTGCTTAACCACACTGTTACCATAGATACATTGCTTTACCACCAATATTTGAATCGTGAGCTTGTTTCATGATAATACAGGAACATTCCAAACAGAAATATTATTGAATGTGTGAAGTTCACTTGAGGGCAGAGAATGTTTGAAGCCAGTTACTGTACACAAATCATCAAAACAAAAGTGTGGTGATTGACCAACTTTGAACGTAACAGTAGCGTACCATGTGCAAAACAACGTAAAACATAGTTGTGTTGTGTTCCACAACTAACACATCCACACATTAACCTCACCTCATGCCTCCACTTCTGCAATGTTCAATGTTGGTCAGTATAGTTGTATGATTAGAGAGGCCTGTGTGTGTGTGTTCGGGGGGGGCAGACGTGTTTTATTATAGGTCTGCTACAGTATTGACAGATTTGAGTCAACATAAATGTATTCCTATGTTTTCTGGCTCAGTAGAAAATGACAAGGTGTGTGTGTGTGTGTGTGTGTGTGTGTGGTGTGTGTTTGTGTGTGTGTGTGTGTGTGTTTGGGTGGCTATATAGAGTGTGTTCTTCAACATTGAAAACCAATAGCATCCCTTTACAGTTGAGGGTGTGGAGAGAATCAAGTGAGAAAGTTAAGTCTGAGTGACATGGTTACGCCCTCTCTGGTGGTGAGATGGATATAGTATCAGGCCTCAAAGACTCCAAAACTCTTATTTATTAATTATTTATTTAACACGATCCAATATGTATGTAGTGTGCCCAAAATAGTAAAGCAACACATTTTGACCACTACTATATAGCTGAGCAGTGTCAATGGAGAAAGAGGTTGGAGGGAGAAGCAAACAAGAGAGGAAAAGTTTAGCATTATGGCACATTATAGAGAGAGAGAGAGAGGGAGAGACACAACAACACACACACACACACACACATAATGATTGAGTTCCTGAGCAATAACCTTGTGGTGGAAGGTGGAGTTGTAAAACAGATTGGAAAACCGAGGTGTGTGTGAGAGAGAGA
>QNTS01001514.1:8472-71796 GCA_003317085.1 Hucho hucho
TGTGTGTGTGTGTGTGTGTGTGTGTGTGTTTAGGGTAGGATAATAAGTATCAAGCCTCCATAACGCAGCCTTGTGAATCTGCTTCACCTTAAGAGAAGGGGGCCCCTAAGGAGCCGGGACATTAAAGTTGCATTGACTCCAGCATGGTGTCGCTACCCATTGTAATTCACCTTAATGTTAATATTTGCACAGAGCTGGGTAATTAATTTTAAAGACCCATCTGCCCTTTCGCCTGGTTAAATATTTATACAGTAGTTTTTCCCCAGCTCCTATTTACGCCTCCTTATCCTTGGTTTATTTTGGCATGGCCACACATCGAAGGACCACATATGAAGGAGCGATTGATTACATACTCTTGAATAATTGGTTGTTATTAACATGCACTAAGGTAGGTTAGGCAACACGGGACGCACTACATCCTATCATGATGAGCAATCCATTCCTGGAAGTGAAAGAAACTTGAAGTTAAAACACATTTGCTATCAAGTTAATAAACTATGAATAAGCCATGTTAATAAACTGAATATTCAAAAAGCATATGTTGGACGTATCTAAACCAACTCTCCAACATAGTTAATTTAATGCGATGCAGTGCCTTAGACCGCTGCGCCACTCGGGAGGCCCCAACATAGTTCATTACAAGCATGTGCATGTGTCTACACTACAAGAGTCTACCTGTTTTCATCATTTTTCTCTCATTCCATTTTGCACCCAATACAGTGAGCCAAAATGAAATATGATTTTAAAGCAGTTGAGACACCCATGGTGAATACAAGACGTGATTTTCCCTCCCTCCCCGAGCTCTAGCATCACACAGATACGCTTCAGCCATCTGTTGCCATGGTAACTGCAGCCAGCATTCACCAGAGTATCAGCCCATGTAGTCAAGAGTCTTTAAGGGCTTGGGAAAAAAACTGGAAAGTTAGGAGGAGAGAGAGGGAGCGATTGGCTGGGCAGGGAAATGCTGCCTGTCTGACTGATGCCTTTTTAACTACAGCTCATCAGAAGCCCTGAGGTAGCACCAAATAAGGCAACGGATCTCACTACCACATGACTTCTTGGTGATGTTAGATAGATGCATAAAAAAGGTTGGAAGCATAATTGGTTGTAACTAGGGTTAAATGGCGGGAACCCGGTTACCGAGATTTATTGGCCAAAACCACTCCCTTTTCCCAGGATAAATAGCTGCGAGAAACCGGTAAATTATTTATATATTTTTTATTTTACTAGGCAAGTCAGTTAAGAACAAATTCTTATTTTCAATGACGGCCTAGGAACGGTGGGTTAACTGCCTGTTCAGGGGCAGAACGACAGATTTGTACCTTGTCAGCTTGGGGTATTGAACTTGCAACCTTTCGGTTACTTTTTTACTAGTCCAACGCTCTAACCACTAGGCTACCCTGAAAAGCATGGCATGAAATGGAACTGTTAATGATATGCGATGTCTAAATATGGCTTCTCTACAGCTTCTGCATGATGAATCAATCCTCAGGGTGGGGACAGACAGCTCAGCTCGCTATGGAGCAGCAGTTGCATGTAGACCTATGATCTCATCACAGTAACTTTTTTTATTGTGACAGACAGGTCTACACTTGCTGCAGCATAGCCTGTTACAATAACATAAAGACAGAATGCGTGCCTAATTTACCCATCCATCTGGCGTTAAACTGCAGTTGCAGTTTAAAAACAGCCCATCACTTGAATATCTTTACTTTAAATCATTGCACGTGCAAGCTCTCTCTCCATGCTCTCTCTCCCCTACACTCAAATTGCATCTAAAACAGATGTTCTAGATTTACATATAGATGTCCTAGTCTACCTCTTTCAGGTAATAAATTCAATGCAGTATCAGCCTTTATATTAGGCTAATTAATGATGGGTAATGCATAATAAGCTTCTAACTTATAGCCTCGGTCTCTTGCGCAATACACAACCTCCTGTGATCCGCTGGCATCTCACCTTAAATAACGCTTCTTAGCTCTTGGAGTCCCATGCAGGAAAAGCTAGACTGGAATAGCTTGCTGGACATGATTTTGTATACCAATAGATTATTCGAAGAGGGACGCAAGCTCTTGTTTCCTGAATACAGCAGCCAATAGAACTCATGGGTAGTTTGAAAGAAGAGCGAATGCGCAATAGCGCTCTATAGCAGTTATTTGTTCAGACCCATAACCATTCAATCTTTGTGAAGAGAAATGAAAGCCTTTTGCGTCCAATTATAAACCTATATTATTCAAGGATGTTATTAGAATGATGAAGATAAGGACAACAAAACGTATTTCATTTAACTGTTGAAAGCGAGGAAGGACTGAAGCAACAATAGAGAGAAAGAGGAGGTAGGCTATAACATTAGGGGAATATACAAATAGGCCCTATAACATTTTAAAATGAAAATAAAATTTGCAAGACTATACTTGTAACTTTGTAAGCCTCATGGGCGATTATGTTTTTCTGTCGTGCGTAATGTGCAGTAGCCTATATCATATAGGTTATGTATTGTAAACAAACAGGAGCTAAACTATCATAAAAGCCTGTTCCAATACAATGGGCGTGTTCCATCACAATAGACCTCCAAATGACACAAGAAAGAGAGTGGGTTCTGTTTTCTCCTCCCAGCATTATCGAAATGATACAATTTGGCCTTCAGCAGAGCACAGATGCAAATGACAACAAATCTATCACAAAAGTGACAGCTTGTTTCCTCGAGCACTTTACATTCATCATCCTATGATGAAAATAAATAGATTGGACATCGCTCATCACCAGACTGCTGTCCCCCCCCCCAATTCATCTCCGATTGAATTTGCATTTCAATTAAGAGCACTCTCCTCAGCAAGTATGGAGGTAAGTTCAATTGCTGCTTCAGCTAGAAAGGGAGCACGATGACTTACTTGTGTTGTCTAATGTTTTGTATTGAGAACCTCTTCTCAGGGTCATACTCAAGCATTCCTGGAAGAAAAATACAAAAATAAATTATTGACAGTTTCGTAATAATTTGATGATGCGTTTATTCCTTTCATTGTGTCATTTTTGTGCGGTGTTTAAAATCAGGGCTATTTGACAACAATGAAAGCAGACAATTGAGCATAATGACTGTTTCCATCGAGAAAAACAGAGTGCCTGTCCTTCGAACACATCTTTATCTGAGAAATGTTTTCAATACACTGCATATTCGTGATACATCAAAATAACAATTGTTGTGACACACAAGGTACAATCACCACAGAGCCATCTCCATCTCCAAAAGACAAACCTCCAAGAATGAATCACTACTTACTGCTAAGTACATCTGAGTGGTCAAATTAAGAGGAAAATCTATAATTCTGTGGTCATACCCTTCTTATAATGAGTGATTCCTCACGAAACCAGGACAAAAAGACCCCATGATTTGGGGGATTTTCACAAAATGTTATCTACTGAATGGTCCTTTGGAGGAATAATTGTTGACATATATATCTAAAAGCATAATTGAGAAATAATTTATCAAAGTTGGCATCCCTCAAATACTCTTACTACTGCAGCTAATGCTTTCATCTCTAATAAGGCTTAATAACATGAAATAGAATATTGGGAGTGCCAGCAGCAGTTAGTCAGTCTAGACCAAGGCTCTTCAACCCTGTTCCTGGAGTTACCCTCCTGTAGGTTCAGTCCAACCCCAGTTATAACTAACCTGATTAAGCTTATCCACCATCTAATTATTAGAATCAGGTGACCTTGAGTAGGGTTGGAGTGAAACCCTACAGGAAGGTAGTTCTCCAGCAACAAGGTTGGTGAGCCCTGGTCTAGACTCTTACCTCTTAACAGGCCAGAGAGCAGAGGTCCACACTCCTCTGGAACACTGTAGTCTCCCTTCCCAATGTTCTCAAACAGCTTATAGATGTTGTCACCTTCGAAAGGGTACAGGCTGGTTGTTATGTTATAACTGAAAGAAAAAATAAAATTCCAAAATCAAGAAGAGTACTTTAATGAAGAATAATCTGCATGGGTGCAACTTTCACTGGGGGGGGCATGTTCCCCCCCCCCCCCCAGTATTATCATTGGAATGTGATACAAAAACAAGGCAACGGTGTGGTTTTGGACCATGCGGATGCCGCCGAGCAGTCAGGTAGGCTGTTTGGAGTGTTTATCTGACTGGATAATATATATATATATATATATACACATATCACCCACACTTCTAAAACCAAGTTGCGCCCCTGATAATTTGTAATTATTAGACAGCAAAGCATGTTCAATTCAATAAATTGTATTTTTCCCCCAAGAGGCATGAAATAAATATGCCAGCTATAACAATTAATGTCGGAGTGGCCACTCACAGTGTGACACCAGCAGACCAGATGTCCACTTTGAACCCTGAGAAGGTGTCCAGGCCGTTGGCGATCTCTGGGGGCTGGAAGGCCGGAGAGCCCTGGCTCGTACAACACGTGTCGTCCTCTGCAAATGGGTGCAGCGCCTTGGGAGCGAGAACAGGAATACACAGATAATCATTCGGCCCCATAAAGGTAACCCAATTAAACTGCAATATAAAGTGGATTTCGGAAAACAGTCAGAGGACTAGGGGCTCACCTCTGCTACACCCAGGTCGGAGATTCGTAGCGCGCCATCCGTCGTCAGCAGTAGATTCCCTGGTTTAATATCTTTGTGAACTATTCCTTGGCTGTGCAAATATTCCAAGCCATCTAGCAGCTGGCAAAAGTACCTGGGGAAAAATAGCAATACATCTGTATTAACGTCACTGTTTGGTGTTAGTGTTTGGCCAGATATCTTTAAGCCACATATCTATAACTATTGAATTGAGATGAAAGATAAACATACCCATGAGCTTGAAAGACTGGAAACCTTTTCTCATCAACACTGTCCAACATCTCCTGCATTCCACATACACAATATTCCATCACCATATACGTAAGCAGAGTCAAGGAAAAGAGACAAGGTGGCAATGGTTTCATACTGGTAATTTAGCAAGGCGCCAAAACAAACGTGCTATATACCTTCATCACCAAAGGATCTATATTAATTCTACACAAATAACCTTGAATCCTAATGTGTACTACAGTACTGATCAATATGTGGTTGACTGACTAGTCACTAATCCATGAAACTAGCTAGATACACAAAATATAAAATCGATCAAAGTCTGCGAACATGCAATGTCCTTGAGACTACTTTCATCTTCCTGAATGGACCGAAGATGACAAGACAATAAAAGCGTACAAATTGTGAAAATGAATGTCAAAACAATACTAATTTCTGTATTCACACTCCTCAGGGTCACTCATAGAAGGCACTGATCTAGCCAGCATCCTCAGCCAGAGCGGGGAGGAGAGAGGCGTGAAAAGGGATAGTTAGTTCCTATATGTTCTCACCTCAACAATTACCCTAAAATGCCAATTGGGATTTATTTGACCTGACATTGGCAGAATCCTTCATGGTCCTAAAGAGCAAGTGCTGAGCCATCTTAAGTGTTAACTGTAAAAAATTAAATTGGGGAGACCCTTTTAATTGAGGTTACGGAGTGTTTATGCGGTGTAGAGCAGCAGACTAAGGACAAGCCAAAGATCATTACAATTAAAGACAGTGAGTTGGGGGGGAGAGAACAGAAGGTAAATGCCTTGTGAAGTTAGTTAGTCCATCTGATGGAGCTTAACCTTGCCTTTTTCTCCCCAAGAGGCCAACAGAGACCCCTTGTGGTCATGCCGCTGAATTACAGCAACATGAGCTTTGAAGGACAGTGCATGCTTGTTTTTACAGTTAATCTGCATTGCTTCCTCGACAACTGTTCCATGGGACAAGATCATTCTCCAAGTGTGATGAAAAAGTCACCCCAAAATAGACTAGCCACACGTTATTATGCTTGGACAAATCTTATGCAGTGCTTGCGAAGGCTTTGTTAGTGCGACTTGTATGACTTGTGAAACATCACTATGGTTTAGATCAAGGGTTGGCAAACTTTTTGGCTCGAGGGCCACATCGGGATTTTGAAATTCAACGGAGGGACGCATTTTTTGGGGGACCAATTGTTTGTTAAAATCAATCACTACAGACCCGGGTTCGATCCCAGGCTGTGTCACAGCTGGCCGTGACTGGGAGACCCATGAGGCGGCGCACAATTGGCCCAGCGTCGTCTGGGTTAGGAGAGGGTTTGGGCAACTGAGATTTCCTTGTCCCATCGCCCTCTAGCAACTCTTGTGGTGGGCCAGGCGCATGCACGCTGACAAGGTCACCAGGTGCACAGTGTTTCCTCTGACTTCCAGGTGAAGCCGGCATTGTGTCAAGAAGCAGTGCAGCTTGGCTGGGTCGTTTTTTGGAGGACGCACAGCTCCCGACCTTCACCTCTCCCGACTCCGTAAGGGAGTTGCAGCGATGGGACAAGACTGTAACTACCAATTGGATACCACGAAATTGGGGAGAAAAAAATGTCATATATATATATATATATATATATATATATATATATATATATTTCTACAAAAAAAAGTAAACTTAACTGGTTTAGATACTCATTTTTTTCAAGGATATATCTTTTGCTTCTCCTCATTATACAAAACTTCGACCAACTGGATAATATTCTTGTGCCTCAATCTTCGTAGCAGCTGAATCTCTCTGTAAAGAAATAAAAAAGTGTTTAGATATATGGTAATAGGCAAAAATTATTAATTGCACTATGGAATTAATAATTCATTTTCATCAGCACTCACAACAAAAGACACAGGGCAAAGGTAATTTGAACAACCTTCATGTTGTTTTATCTTCTGGTCTTTCAAAGGCAATATTTATTAAGATAAACATTATTAGTGTCCTAAAAAGCTCAATTTACATCCCACTTCAATCAATAGTGAGGTTAATTTTACACTCAGTAATTCCTCAAAAGGCAGAGTAACTCCTGAAGTACATCATCTGATTAGAAGCATATTCACGCACCAAAACAACAAATCCATCATCAACACAACTAGCTTATTCTGTAGATCAACACTAAAAGTACTGAAAAGCCATGCAAAGCATTCCACATACTTTTTTACATTTTGCTCCCCATTGGGGATGCGTCTCAGCTTCTTCTTCTTGAGGATCTTGACTGCCCTCCTGCAGAGGGTCTCAGAGTCCAGCATCTCCTTCACCTTCCCGTAGGAGCCCTCCCCCAGCAGGTCTCCCATCAGGTACTTCCCAATCAGCTTGGCCTTCTTCCTCCGCGGCTCGTAGATGACTTCAGTGGAGTCGATGCGGTGGATGAAGGTTTCCATGCACATGGTCAAGTCATTCTCCAAATAGTCCATGTGTTCATGGATGTCCTCGTCATTCATGGTTGCCCCTTCAGCGTGACTGTTCTTTAATACTACTGTACTGTTTGTTTCTGGATGCCCTGGGTCGGACAATGTGAATTGGCAAGAAAAATATTCCAATACTGAATATTGAAATGCAGGATGCTGCAACTGCAGAAAGGCTACAGAATGTTCTCCTTAACCTGCTGACCATGCAGCACTGCTTGAGCAGAGAGGTGAGTGGACTGGGTTTGGGTACTGTCCAATATTACAATGTCTACAGTATTTGGCTATGGTATGAGGGAATGGTTTGGTTCTTTGTTCTCTGATGATATAGGCCTATTCCATCCTTCTTAGCCATGTCCTTGTGACACCTGGGACCTGCAGTGTTGTGATGTGTGCAGCTTTCTTTGGTTCTTGGTGAATGTCATGTTTTGGGCAACTTAATTGTGAATCTGGTATATGATTTTCATTGAGTTCTTCTACAATGTTTAGCTGATCTAATTTTCTACCTCCATCCCATGTACCGAATAAATCCGGGGTACTTGCCAAGACTGCAAAACTGGTCTGCCAGCGTCAATGAATCGTTGCAGGGATCCTCAGATCTGCATTACAAATGCACAATCGCATAAGCATTTTGATGAAATTCACATCATGAGATTGCACCTTACAAATGCTTGGAATATGACAAATACACACTACCAATGATGTGGATGTGCTATCATAGCGATTTACATTTGAATACTAGCTCCAATTATTACAAGAAGCAATGCTAAATCTTCGTATGAACATCACATCCATTCAACAACAAAAGCAGGTCATGGGTAATATACAGTAATCAGTGAGATAGGATAGGATAAGTGCAAACCAGCAGATAGCTAGCGAGGCTAGATAGCTTCCGTACGGACACACAGAGGCACAATAACAATTCTGAGATTAGATTCATTGTAGCAGCCAACTCTTGTGTTATAACAATATATCCCCAACTAGCTAGCCTGTTTGCCAACTAGCTCTTCACTACTGTAACGCTTCGCAGTCACATCCGCAAACCAAGCAATGTTATTAGCATTCGGCTAACTAGCTTAGCACGCATACTAGATAGCTAGCTAGCTATGTACGACAAACCTGCTAGATAACGTAACGAACGCTAAATGTATTTCACGTCCCCTGTCGCCACGTCATTTTTCATAACATTTTCAGTTATGGGGTAATGTTTTGTATGTTTAAAGAGGTCAACTGTACCTTGTGTCCTACTTGACCGATATCATCGATTGCCCATGTAGAAGTGCTGGATGTCAGAAACGCCTCCATCTTGTTTACATACTCCATGCTCCAAACCAAAGACAGTACAATATGAAGATAAGGTAAAACTGCTTCTCCAATAGAAATCCCCGATCACAGTTGTAGGCGATGTCATGGCGACGTTGGCTAGCAAAGTGCATGCGTAGAAATACGTAATCGTGTCTAATGGTCGTGTCGCGCTAAACTCAAACAAATCAAAGGCACTCCTTCGATATCAAGTTGTTTTTTGACTAAAATAAAAACGTTTCAGTTTGTCACTTTCTCGAGGTTGGAGTAATAACATTTTCAACTACTTAAGTAATTGTCTTGAATCTAGGTTGTGCATTTAGATTTCGAGAAAATTAACAACTAAGGAATACTTTTTAATTTCTCTCATTAATTTATCAAGCCCCAAACCCCGGCCTGGTCTGTTTGGTCTGTTTCGCAAGCGTTCCCGGAAGTCTCGCGATGTTGGCCTCTGGGTTTAGAAACGCTGTGTCCAAACCATAGACATTCACCATGCAGAAATATATTTCAACCGCTAAGAATTATGGTATAAGAATACATGGCACGATCCTCCGAGGGGTTAAAATGATCCATATCAAAGTCATACAGTAAGTAGTCTGCTACTAAGGTTGGTTATGCTAAAAAAATATACATATATATATTTTTACCATGTAGTTTTTTCTGTAGAAACAGGACGGTTTCTGTGAGTTGACCTATGTCTATGAGCAAAGGATTCATTTCAATATCAGCTGGTGCTGCATGAATACATTATTGGATTATACAGATAAATTATAAAAATGATTTTAATCAGCCTTCCCTTATGTGGATGTGATGTTAACACTCACCAGTTGATGGCAGCACTGGTAGATTATATTTTTCTGGACCAAATGCAAAGTGGCCCCAATGATACAGTGGCACATTACAACACAGCCTACAAGTAAACAGACAGATGAATGGAAAGAGAAAAGACAGACATACAAACAGAAGACTGAATATATGATTGATCGGTTGATATAACATATATCCTTAATCATATAGCTTTGAGAAAACCCTAGATTCCACACATACTTCAATTTCATGCTGTTTTATAACATTTCTCCAACTTGAAAGGTCCCATCAGTATTGCTTTGCCATAGAGTACATAAATAATGGAGATTTGAAGTGGTTAGTCTGGGTTGTCATGCACTGGCCTCATTATCTGTGTGGCCCAATGATCCAAACCATGTGAGCTGCTGCAGTGACCCAGTGCTCCAGCCCACCCACTGCACCACTCTGATGGGTCCGCATTCCTGCTGTGCCCTAGGGTCTCTGTACAGCAACAGAAGGCAACATCATTCATCACAACTTACAGCAACAGCATATGCTACATTAATTTTCTCCACCATCAAAGGGACTACATTAAAGCCAGAGACAGACAGATGGGAAGATTGACACAACTTTGGCTCCCAAGCAATATCATACTCCACAGAAGAAAGAGGCAGTGATAGGGGACAGGAGAAAGAAAGGAGCCGGGGGGGGTGCCGCTGAAAGGTATTTCATTTCCACAGAAATCAATTGGCTAGCAGCCAGATGTGTCCATGTAGACCACAAGGACGGCTCTCTGATAAACAACCAGGGATCCAGGGATGCAGGAAGAATGATGGAGGCATACATGTGGCTAAAATGGGACTCACTCTGCCATTCTCACTTAGGGGTTCTATCGGTGAAATGAGTGCCAGACAGGGTTACGGATCAACTGATTACATATATTACATGTAATCAGTTACATGTAATTTGATTGCAAAAACCTAACTGTAATCAGTTACTTAGCCAGCAGAAATATTGTAATCAGATTACAGATACTTTTGAATAACTTGATAATTACTTAGATTACTTTTCAATTCAGAAAGGATGTTTGTGAGAGAGAGAAAAAAACATGACGCCTTTCTGTTTTCTCAATGACATTCAATTCAGCATTGAAAAAAGGCACAAGTTTAAGTTTGTCCCACCTGAGCGAGTCTGACATGAGTTTGATGGATCCTTTTCATTTCTTCTTAATGACTCTTAAGGTGAAAGTAATCCAAAAGTAACTGAAAGTAATCAGTGTGTTACTGAGTTTGGGTAATCCAAAAGATTCCAATTTTGGACAGGTAACTAGTAACTTTTAACAGATTACATTTTTAAAGTAACCTACCCAGCCTTGGTGCCAGTCCCCCTCCAAGCCACCACAATCACCTGCCATCGCTCTGATACAGATGTTTTGTATCTGCTTCTGCTTCTCTGCCTTGGTGGCCCAGCCGATGTTGAAGACTGACTTGGGGCCACAAATTTATTTTATTACGTATTAGCTTTATTGTGCCCTCCCTCATAAAAAGTGAAAAAGCCTGTCCCCTAGCTTGCCCAAAGGCTGATAACCCATCTCTAATATGTGGGTATATATCTAACCACATCAAGCTCAGTGGTAGTTGAGACTGTCTATGGGCAGGATGTGTCTGATTTCATAGGTTAGTTAATGATACAGATTCACTTTGCATACAGTTTAGGTTCATCTACAGTGCAGTAATAGTCTGTATAGTTTAGGAAATTAGGCTCGTCTTTACTGAGGGAAATTAAGAATCATTATTGAATTCTTAAGCTATTCTTTATTTTTGAGTTAATTAACCCATAAGGAAAATCTGACACACATCCACAAAGCACTATGTACTGTAACAGCAGTCTCCCATAATCACATCTCACAATCTGCTGAGTTCCATTTGGAGGAGAGGACATGCAACACAAACCACACAGAACCTAGACAACAGAGCCAGACAAGTGTAAAGAGACTGCTTCCATTTGCAAAGAAAATATGCCTAATAAGTCACTATGGTCACTACACTCTTAAAACAATCCAGGCTATAAGAAAAGCTGCATGTCATACTGTGCCTTTGGAAAGTATTCAGATCCCTTGACCTTTTCCACATTTTGTTACATTACAGCCTTAATCTAAAATGTATTAGATCATTTCCCCCCCTCACCAATCTACACACAATACCCCATAATGACAAATATGTTTGATATATTTTTTGAAAAAACTGAAATATCACATTGACATAAAAATTCAGACCGTTTACTTAGTACTTTGTTGAAGAACATTTGGCAGCGATTACAGCCTCGAGTCTACTTGGGTATGATGCTACAAGCTTGGCACACCTGTATTTGGGGAGTTTCTCCCATTCTCTGCAGATCCTCTCAAGCTCTGTCAGGTTGGATGGGGAGCAATGCTGCACAGCTATTTTCAGGTCTCTCCAGAGATGTTCAATTGGGTGGCTGGGCCACTCAAGGACATTAAGAGACTTGTGAGATCCTGAGCGCTCTGGAGCATGTTTTCATCAAGGATCTCTCTGTACTTTGCTCCATTCATCCTTGCCTCAATCCTGACTAGTCTCACAGTCCCTGTTGTTGAAAAACATCTCTACAGCATGATGCTCCCACCACCATGCTTCACCTTAGGGATGGTGCTATGTTTCCTCGAGACGTGACACTTGGCATTCAGGCCAAAGAGTTCAATCTTGGTTTCATCAGACCAGAGAATCTTGTTTCTCATGGTCTGAGAGTCTTTTGGTGCCTTTTGGCAAACTCCAAGCAGGCTGTCATGTGCCTTTTACTGAGGAGTGGCTTACGTCTGGCCACTCTACCATAAAGGTCTGATTGGTGAATTGCTGCAGAGATGGTTGTCCTTCTGGAAGGTTCTCCCATCTCCACAGAGTAACTCTGGAGCTCTGTCAGAATGACCATCGGGTTCTTGGTCACCTCCCTGACCAAGGCCCTTTTCCCCAAATTGCTAAACTCTTAGAAGAATCTTGGTGGTTTCAAACTTCTTCCATTGAAGAATGATGGAGGTCACTGTGTTCTTGGGGACCTTTAATGCTGCAGAAATTGTGCCTCGACACAATCCTGTCTCGGAGCTGTACGGACAATTCCTTCGACCTCATGGCTTGGTTTTTACTCTGACATGCACTGTCAACTGTGGGACCTTATATAGACAGGTGTGTGCCTTTCCAAATCATGTCCAATCAATTTGAATTTACCACAGGTGGACCCCAATCAAGTTGTAGAAACATCTCAAGGATCAATGAAAACAGGATGCACCTGAGCTCAATTTAGAGTCTCATAGCAAAGGGTCTGAATACTTATGTTAATAAGATATTTATGTTTTTATTTGTAATAAATTTGCAAACAATTCTAAAAACCTGTTTTTGCTTCGTCATTACGGGGTATTGTGTGTAGATTGCTGAGGATTTGTATTTATTTAATCGATTTTAGAATAAGGCTGTAACGTAAAAAATGTGGAAAAAGTCAAGGGAACTGAATACTTTCTGAAGGAACTGTATATCCTGTTATCGGTATACCATTTTTTAAAAGACATTATTGTGATATTGTTCTTGTTGATTATAGCTAACATTGTCCACAAAGCAAATTATCTCTATGTAACACAATTGAAAGCTGAAAAGTGCTAAAGTGGTTCTACATTATTTTAAATATTTATTATTTATTTCCATATAATAATTTAAAATGATGCAAAACCAATTCAAAATGTGGTATGCCTACTTTACAATCACAATAACATAGTCAGAAGATGCATGGTGCAGTTACATCTGTTGCACTCTGGTGAGGGGACGTCTCACGTAGAACACTGTCCGTTCCAGCATTTTAACTGGCTGAGACCAATGCCTATCCGAGCAGCATAAGTCAGTGGGTTAGGCCTAAATATTTATAAAGAGGGGAACAACATCACTTACAACACATTCATTCACTTAAGAGAGAGAACTCTGCGAACCTCTCCATTGGCAAGTTCAAAATATTTGAAACCATTTGCAAAAGGACAAACACATTTTTTTGCAGGTTTTGCCACAACTTTTATTTTACAACTTTATATTTTCTTGTCACCATGGGCTTTTTGACTGCTCTTTTCGGTGTGACACTTGTTGCTTTGAGTCAAATCTTTGGAAGATACCATGTAAATGGTGAGTAAAGCTATTCAAATGTGTTTTCTAATAAATCATGTTTTATACATTATGATTAATTATGAAAGTTTTGCTAAAAAAAGAATAGTCTAACATTAATAGTTATTTTTAAACGTTATTCAAAGTCTTGTATCATTCAAAATTGATAGTAAAAATGTATAATGAACATAAACCAACTAAAGCCATAGTTTTTGCTCGCTTGATACTGAGAATTCTATATTTAGAGTGCAGGTGCACATGGTGTTACATACAAACCGTTAGCTACTTCATCACTGGTTGGCATTAGTAAAAAGAACTGCATGTTTATGGATTCCAAAGTCTCATTTTGGCTACTTTAGTAAACTTTATATATAATTTTTTTAACAATATGAGAGATGTGTAAGTGATGAGTTCTAAAACCTATTAAAAAAAAACTCTATGACAGTGCAACAGCAGGTCTCTATTCTCCTGTCTGAATTGGTGGATTAAATGCTGGTGAAGTGTATTGTGTGTGGAGAGAGAGGTCAGCCAGGTCTGGCTATGACTGGTCTGGTCCATTCAGCCCACTTTGATGTAGAGTAGACAGTCCTGAATATTGTATAAGTGGGCCAGAGCCATATATTTATTTTATGGCTCTGAAGTCAACTGAAGTGGGCTATTTGTATTTCCAGGAGGCCAATGTATACATTCAATTATAAACTGGGTGATTCGAGCCCTGAATGCTGATTGGCTGACAGCCGTGGTATATCAGACAAAACATTAATTTTTAATGCTCTAATTACGTTGGTAACCAGTTTATAATAGCAATAAGGCACCTCTGGGGTTTGTGATAAATATATATTTTTATATATATTATTTTTGGGGTTTGTTACCCCTTTTTCTCCCCAATTTTGTGGTTTCCAATTGGTAGTTACAGTCTTGTCTCATGCAACTCCCGTACAACTCCCGTACAGAAGAGGCGAAGGTCGAGAGCCGTGCATCCTCCGAAACACAACCCAACCAAGCCGCACTGCTTCTTGACACAATGCTCACTTAACCCGGAAGCCAGCCGCACCAATGTGTCGGAGGAAACATTGTTTACCTGGCGACCGTGTCAGCCTGCACTGCGCCCGGCCCACCACAGGAGTCACTAGTGTGCGATGGGACAAGGACATCCCTGCCGTCCAAACCCTCCCCTAACCCAGACTACCCTGGGCCAATTGTGCACCACCCATGGGTCTCCCAGTCACAGACGGCTGCGAAAGAGCCTGGACTCGAACCCAGAACCTCTAGTGGCACAGCTAGCACTGCGATGCAGTGCCTTAGACCACTGCGCCACTTGGGAGGCCTGGGGTTTGTGATGGCCAATACACCATGGCTAAGGGCTGTATCCAGGCACTCCACGTTGCGTTGTGCAGAAGAACGTCCCTTAGCCATGGTATTTTGGCCATATACCACACCTCCTCGGGCCTTATTGCTTAAGTATGTCTGCTTTAAGTATGTCAATCATGTGAAGTCATGTATGTAGAAAAAATCCAACTAGACGTGTTATTGTGTTTGTTGTGGTGTGTTCAGCTGGGATGTGCTGGCTGCAGCAGAGCCAGGAGCAGCGCTGTGACATGGTGCTGATGCGTGGGGTCAGCAGGGAGGAATGCTGTGCCAGGGGCCGTCTAGACACGGCCTGGTCCAACACCAGTCTGCCCATCAACGAGGTCAGCCTGCTGGGCTTCCTGGGAATCGTGTCCTGCAAACTCTGCAAAGGTAACAGCACACTACAGTTCCCACAATGACCGGCTGTGAACCAACTGTGTCAAAATGACAACATCAGTCAACCCCATCATCAATGAGGGTGTTTTGCTTTTTCTCAAATTTTTTGACTTAAAAGTAGATGCTTATTTATTTTGGTTATGATTCCCTTTTATCACAATCCTTGACGCTTATCATTTTATTGCAAGCCACCATCCCAGGCAGTGTCCTAAAGGTACTTCAGACAAGTTAGATGGTTTAAGCTTCTCCATATGGTCCCCCCTTGTTGTCAGCCTCTGACTAAGAAGTGGTGAAATGCAAGATTGGGTGCAGGTCTTCATTTGTCATTGTGGGAAAATGTAGTCACTGAGAAGCAGCGGCCGATCTGAAATGAGAAACAGCTGCTCACATGTAGCACCAAAACCTCCTTACCTTTGTGTTCCTCTCAAAACATTTTTCATACTGCCACATTTCATTTAGATGTGTTGGAGCCTATTTTGATGAATTAGAGATTGATCATATTTAATACATAGCAACATAACTGACAATGAGTTAAGCAAAGAAGTTTAGGGGCCACATTTGAGTATAGCTCCAAATGGCAGCTCATTTGGCCATAACCAGACCACCTGTCTTCTTCTTGGGATAACTTTGATCCACATGGAATTTCCGAGCTAAGTTGATTTCCAGAGGTCTCTTATAAGTTTTTTGAAAACCTAGCTGTGGATCTGGGCCAGGCGTTCCATCTAACTCTGTCCAGCTGTTTTGAGTCGCTTCCACTATTGGAAGCCTTGGCCAGGTATTCAGGTTCACTCAAGGATATTTATTCCTGTTTTTAGAAACTAAGGCACCTGAACATGTGCATGTGATCTCTGGCCAGGGTACAGTGGATTATTTTAAGCCATGTGAGGATGATTAGTGTCAGCAAGGCTGAAGCCTTGAGCAGCTACCAAATACCAATTGAATCGTAGATTCAAAATGCAGTAGCATCCTGTTATTCTCCATCTCCAAAGAGGCCAACTCTGCTACCTCTGGGTTTCTCACACAAGTATTAGATTTGTCCCCCTCCCTTCCAGGGAATCCAAGCAGTTCCCTTTTTCTGTTATGTTTTGGTCCGGTTTACTGTCAGCCGGTTATGATTTTATACATTTTCACAAATCAATGCAGATTGAAAGAAGGCCAGTCATGGAGTTCCATGTATGATGGATCATGTTTTCTTCTTTCAATGGAAATGAAGGCTTTTCCAGCATGCTGTTTATTACCATAACGGTATGAGCCAAATCAAAGCAGCATTAGAATGTCAGCATAAGGAAACAATGAAATGTTCTCATTAATAACATGATGCTTCAATGATAAGTGAATGAACTCAAGTGATCCAGAATGAGAAGCAGACAAGTTATAAAAGACAAGCTATAAAATTCAATCTTTTAGCTGCATTTGTATATCTCTATCGAGAGGCTGGTCTACCACAATGGAACTGTTCACTAATATATCTCTTCAAAGTTGCAGTGCAAATGAATGAAATTGAAAAAATTGAATAAATGGGAAATAACCTTCCTCCTCCTCCCTCCTCTAATTCACTCTGCATGAATTATTTCCCAGTGCTGGCTGGGACACAGGCCTGGTTGCCTCCCCTCAGAGAAAAAAAAACACATTCCTGTTTACCACAGGAGAAATGTCTGCCACATGCCCAGACGTCTGTTCCTCATAATGTGGAGCACTATCTGGATCATTAGTCCGACTGAAAGAACACAACTACAGCATCAATGTACATGTGATACTGTGGGGAAGTGCTGTTCTATTATCATACTGTAGCACTCCCTGTCAGACTCAGACTGAACCTCCACAGTTGGTCCTCTTGGGGCTACTGATTTCCAGTGGTTCAAAGCATTCCTGGGTGTTGACTAGAACTCCATGACTGGCCTTCTTTCAATCTGCATTGATTTGTGAAAATGTATAAAATCATAACCGGCTGCCAGTAAACCGGACCAAAACATAACAGAAAAAGGGAACTGCTTGGATTCCCTGGAAGGGAGGGGGACAAATCTAATACTTGTGTGAGAAACCCAGAGGTAGCAGAGTTAGCCTCTTTGGAGATGAAGAATAACAGGATATTAAAGCAAGTGCTCGCAGAGAAAGGAAATAAAGTCCTGCTTTTTTACAGGATCTCAGGGATCAGGGCCGAACATCACTCTGTATCAGGATCAAACAGGTCCCGAGAAGTCTGTTGAAAAGTGGCGATGGTATCTGTGTTGTTTTAGGGTTACAGTACTAGGAGACTTCCTATTGACCTGGCTGGGCCTTGGACAGTCTACTAGTGTCCGTTTAGCCTGCGTTTCCTCCTGCCACATCTGTCAGCCTGTAAAACCCAGTGACAGGCCTTTGAACTGGCTCGGTCTGCTCGAACACCCCTCCATCCATCTATGAGACTTAGCCCATTGTAGGGATCCATTCCACTGTCATAGAAACAGGCACAACCTCAGACACATTCCTACAGACTAGACATCCTCGAGTATGACCATAAACAAAATATGTGTTTATTGCAAATGTTTTGCTGGATGAATCATGCTGCGGTGAAAGACAACATTTTTCATCCATTTGTTCTGTTCTGTGGAGAATGAATCTTGAGCATCAGTTGATCTGGATCACTTGATGACAGACCATTGAATTTAAGTAAACGCTTTGACAATTATACTGACTTTCTACCCTATGTTGTGCAGAGACCTGTGATGGTGTGAACTGCGGCCCAGGGAAGGTGTGTAAGATGATGGTTGGACGTCCTCAGTGTGTGTGTTCTCCTGACTGCACTAACATCTCCATAAAGCATGCTGTGTGTGGGAGCGATGGGAACTCCTACCATGATGAGTGTGCTCTGCTGATGGCCCGCTGTAAGGGCCACCCTGATCTGGAAGTCATGTACCAGGGAGAATGCAAAAGTGAGGACACCTGTGCTTCGAAAGAGTTATCTTGCATATGTCAGCAGTTTGGTTATTTCAAGTACTCATTGTGCTACTGAAGCAATATTACACACATTATCGGATACAAATATGTGTCCATGTTCTGTCCAGAGTCGTGCTCCAACGTGGTGTGCCCGGGTACCCACACCTGTGTGACGGACCAGACTAACAGTGCCCACTGTGTCATGTGCCGCATGACCCCCTGCCCAATACCGCTGAAGTCCGAGGTGCCTATCTGTGGCAATGACAACATCACCTACCCCAGCGCCTGCCACCTCCGCAGAGCCACCTGCTTCCTGGGGCGCTCCATAGGAGTGCGTCACTATGGCAACTGCTCTAGTAAGTCCCCTTCACCTTTCCTGATCTGCCAACACAGCCTAAGTATAGAAATGAATAAACAACCTAAATTAATTTTCTAATGACTTTAGATATTTAGTACTTTGCATTGATTTGGCATGTGTTGGCTGTGCTTGATCTTTTTGTCTTGGGTTCTCTCTCTCAGGTGTTCCAAGGAACACTCTGGATTTGGAGGGCAGTGAGGAGAATTCACTCTAGAGGGACAGTTCTGGTGTGGTCCACCTGGTACTTATAGTCCACCTGGTACGAAGATTTCCAAGAGATCACCTTCGATAGGTGAACCAGTGTTGTCCCGCTGTTCACTCCCCAAGCTCTGATTGATGTTGACCTCTTTTTTACGATCACATATCCCATCCATCTCTACCACCTGTACATAGAATGACGATACATTTGATGTGGGAGAACCTGCTGGAAGAAACCATTTTTATTCCAAAAGGAAACCAATACTGTATTTGTTGATGCATGCAATTAAATGGGATGATTTGCTTGTAAAACTGTGGAAACAGATGAAAGGCATATATCTTTAAAAAATAAATATGTAGTCAACTTTGAGTAGAGGAAGATATGTGTATATTGTAAATAAATACCACTACTATTTATTGGAGAAGGTATCAAATCTGTTATATTTATGTTTTTACTCTGTATACAAATCCATATATCCATAGGTCAGCTTTTACAAAAAAATGTATTTATTGTATTTTGTTTTTAGATGTACATGTATTTCAATGGTCACTGGCATTCTTTTATTTCAGAGAGTTGTTTTTATTTTTGTGTTTTTTCAGATCCCTAAATGAAGTGCTTTAGTCTCCTAAAAGCAGCATGGCAAGCAACCTCAATTTGTTTGGTTACTGGATACCACATTTAGAGTATGTCAATCATGTGAAGTCATGTATGTCAAGTATGTTTCAGTCTTTGTTTGGAGGTGAGGGGAGACTCAGCCCAAACAAAGTATACAGCATGTCTCTTCTTGCTCTGCCTGCACAGAGTATGGTACTATTTACGCTGGAGCCCAATCAAAACTCTGAGCCACCCGCTGATTACTGAAATTAAAAGTTTAGTTCTGTCTGCAGCAGTTTTATTAGGCTGTTGGTTCGACACCAAGCCTTTACAATACCTCTACTGTTGAAGTCTTGGCTTTG
This sequence comes from Hucho hucho, assembly GCA_003317085.1. Lineage (NCBI taxonomy): Eukaryota > Metazoa > Chordata > Actinopteri > Salmoniformes > Salmonidae > Hucho > Hucho hucho. Next base: position 28,152 of record QNTS01001514.1, read on the forward strand.
TTTATTTCATATATTTGTGGGTCATACGAGTTCAATATAATGCCATTCGGTTGTTGAATACACCATAATAGTGGAACTGAAAAATCTGACAAATGTTGTTAGCCTTGTCAAATTGAAAACAGAATCAAATTTGTCTGGGAATGCCAAATGACCTCAAGTTAACTCACCGGATCCCCAGACTATGCAGCTGAATATATCTGTTCAATGTTGAAATACTGTCAACCATTTGAACCAAATGGGCAGATAGCTATTTGCAAATAGCTATTGGTTATCGTAATGTGAATGAATAGTGCTGCCCATTTATCTAGATGATTTAATTGATTTTGGGATTTAAAAAAAGACATACTGTTGTTGAACAATTAAAAGTAGTTTATTGTAAATACAACTCCATTTCATGTATATGTACCAGTGTACCTACTGTGAAATTTAAATGATACATGTATCTTCTTATTTTTGTATTTTTGTACTCTCAACATAAACTATAGTATTTGTCATGATGCCTCTTTCATTTCTGGTGCAACTTCAACCGTCATTAAATTCAGCACAAATGAGTAACACCTGTTACACAAGTCAGAATTGTCTCATTGGCAATGACACGGAGTGGAATGTTAGCTAAAGAGAATGGTACTCAGGCTATGGTCTCTCTGGTTTAGTGTATAATTACAGACAGGCGTTGTCCTACCCTCTGTTATTAACTCTCTATCATACAATATATCACTTACAGTACAGACACTGTATGCACAGTAATTGCCATTCTATAAGTAATGTTTACATGCCTTTTGTCAGTCTAATAATACACACAATAGTAAAAAAATGTATCAATGGCAGTCATTGCAAGCCTCATGTGGCTGCGTGACAAGCTTATATGCACAGCATCTATCAATTACTGCCAAAAGGAGGTCGCGTTCATGATTATGAACTGTGGTGAACTGTCCACGTTAACTACCCTCACAGAGGAGCAGCAGGTGGGCTAGAGTGATGGACGGCTTTTACTACGCTGCAGCCTCTGTGCGTGCAATGGCCCTGGCGCCTGACAGCCCACTGACAGGCCTCAGAGGATAGGAGAGGAGACCAGAGGAGAGGGGCGTTGGAGCATCAAAGCAGGGGGACAGGCCCCCGTTTCCTGTCCCTGTGGAGCCTCCTCTGGAGGAGAGGAGGTGGGTGAGGTGAGAGACAGAGGGCCACTGACTGACTCACTTTTCTGTATGAAATACCTTCCTTGTTTTCCTTACTCTGACTGAGAACCACTCCTGGACTGACTGGGCCAGCATCTGGTTTAACTTTGGGAGATGTTTATATTCTGATCCAAGCACCCTTTTATTACATTGGGAAAGGACCTAAATGTTTGCTCAAACGGGCAGTAACAATGCCATCAAAAAGTGATTGTTTTTCTGATATGCATGCATATTATTTCTTGTTCTACAATTTCTCTACTGTAAATGATGTTCTTTTCTTTTTTGTTTTCTAATTAAATTATACGGTATCAGATGAAATAGCGGGAAGAATGTGTGACGCTACTAACCCACCCATTCCATTTAGCCTAGTTTACGGAGTTCTGGTACAAACTTTAATGGCCTGATGATCTTGTCAAGACCTGACCTCAATGTGATCCAATGGCATGCACCACTCAATAATGCCAGCTCAGTTTTTCATATAGTGATAATTGGCATATAAAAGTATATTACACAGTCGATTCTATATTACAGTTAAGTACCAAAGGGCCTAAAATTTAAGGAATTTAAAGTAAAGTTTAATTATGGAGAACGCATGGGAAAATGTAAACGCTTTAAGGCGGTGGTTCCCAGATTGTTTTGGGGATGTGACCCATCTAAAGCCTTTTCAATTGTCTTGTGACCCACCCAATAAACAAAACCATGTTTCTGGGACCAATCTAGACTAATCTGTGAACCAAAGGAATATCTGTGACCGAAACAGTAGAATAGAATACAACTTTATTGTAAATTAGTTAGAAAATAAAATGTTTTTCTGCCTTTCCCAACACCTGAGATACCAGAGGAGGCTGGTGGGAGGAGCTATAGAAGGACGGGCAATGGCTGGATTGGAATTAATGGAACGGTATCAAACACATCTAACATGTGAAAGCCACAATTCCATTCCAGCCATTACAATGAGCCCGTCCTCCTATAGCTCTTCCCACCAGCCTCCACTGCCAGATACACACACACACACACACATGTTGAGAGGCACAGGGTCAGCAGCAGTGCAATGCCCCTGGATGGAGAGCAACTGTGGGGGGTTACGTGTCTTGCTCAAGGGCACAACGGCAGGAAATGGTACATGAGATCAGAGACCACCAGCCTTCCAGCTGCCAGTTCACGTCCATTCCCATTTTTGTGAGCAATCTGTTTTCTACACATAAGGGGGCTGTTCTGAAGGCCACTTCCTGAATGGAGGGAGTGGGACTGATGATGCTGTAGATGATGCGTCATGAACTGCTGTAGATGATGCGTCATGCAAATCCGTGGGTTTTCCCAGAACACACTGCTCTGTTGCTCTGAATCTAACAGATGCACATGGCACAACCCCCTCTGTCATGGGCTCCAAGTGAAATGTTTAGACTTTAAAACAAACAGTTGTAGCAACTAAGTGTACACACTCAAGTTTGAGAGCTGTTGGGTCCACCTATTTTTATCATCCACAGGTCCTCATAGCTCTCTCTCCATGCCTATTTTTGTCTATTTTTTGTTGTCATGGTGTGTCATATCCTACAATCGACTGACAACTTCCAGTAAGTTACGCCCAAAAGTTTGATCGGCATAGACGTTTTGACAAAAACATGCTGGGGCTCTCAAAGAGACCACCCACTCTCCACATCACTCCACTTGATTTTAAACAGCCCCAACCCCACAGCTGAAACTAACTGATATACAGTCCCTTCGGAAAGTATTCAGACCCCTTGACTTTTTCCTCATTTTGTTACATTACAGCCTAATTCTAAAATGTATTCAATGAAAAAGAATCCTCAGCAATCTACACAGAATACCCCATAATGACAAAGCAAAAACAGGTTTTTAGACATTTTTGCAAAAAAAACTGAAATACCTTATGTACATAAGTATTCAGAGTCTTTGCTATGAGACTCGAAATTGAGCTCAGGTGCATTCTGTTTCCATTGATCATCCTTGAGATGTTGATTTGATTGGAGTCCACCTGTGGTAAATTAAATTGATTGGACATGATTTGGAAAGGCACACACCTGTCTATATAAGGTCCCACAGTTGACAGCGCATGTCAGAGTAAAAACCAAGCCATGAGGTCTTAAATGGAACACGTTTGGAACCATCAAGACTCTTCCTAGAGCTGGCCAAACTGAGCAATCGGGGGAGAAGGGCCTTGGTCAGGGAGGTGACCAAGAGCCCGATGGTCACTCTGACAGAGCTCCAGAGTTCCTCTGTAGAGATGGGAGAACCTTTCAGAAAGACAACCATCTCTGCAGCACTCCACCAATCAGGCCTTTATGGCAGAGTAGCCAGATGGAAGCCACTCCTCAGTAAAAGGCACATGACAGCCCGCAAAGAGTTTGCCAAAAGGCAAAAGGACTCTCAGACCGTGAGAAACAAGATTCTCTGGTCTGATGAAACCAAGATTGAACTCTTTGGCCTGAATGCCAAGCGTAACGTCTGGAGGAAACCTGGCACCATCCCTATGGTGAAGCATGGTGGTGGCAGCATCATACAGTTGGGATTTTTTTCAGTCCTTGAGTGGCCCAGCCAGAGCCTGGACTTGAACCTGATCGAACATCTCTGGAGAGACCTGAAAATAGCTGTGCAGCAACATTCCCCATTCAACCTGACAGAGCTTGAGATGATCTGCAGAGAAGAATGGGAGAAACTTCCCAAATACAGATGTGCCAAGCTTGTAGCATCATACCCAAGACTTGATGCTGTAATCGCTGCCAAAGGTGCTTCAACAAAGTACTGAGTAAAGGGTCTGAATACTTATGTAAATGTGATATTTCAGTTTATTTTATTTTATATATTAGCAAAAAAACAATTACAAACCAGTTTTTGCTTTGTCAAAATATTGATGTAACCTAATAAAATAGTCAAGTATAATTTATGTGGTCTAATAAATATATAAAATACGACCTTTTTGAATTAGTTGCATAATAGACCACTATTTTAGTACAGTATATGATGAGCATACACCTGTCTAATAGTCTGTTTGCAATTGGCTTCAAGTACAGCAAGATATGTATCCCTTTGACTCCGTCATTACATCGTCAACATAAACTTGTCATCCACTGTGCCACCACTAGGCTAACATTTCACTCCACCTGCACCATTAAACACCAGCAGTGCCCTATTAGCAATTGAGGGCCATGCTTTCAATTGCGGGGGGATAATCAGACCATCAAGACAAGAGATCAACAGATTTGGGAAGTTGAGCAAAAAGTTAATTGTCCCCAATTATGCAACTTGTATTTTCCTGGATGCGTCTACTGGGACAGCCTGACCCCTGACTGTGCCTGTGTGTGGTCTGACTGAGTCAGTGGAGACGGCAGCTGGATTTGCTGGAATGTAATATCATTTTCATACAGATGCTTAGCAAAATATTGCAGCTTTGACAAACAACCATTTAATTGTTTGGTCTATGAATGGGATAGGATTATTGTTGATTGACCCTCTGCACCCTGTGATGACAAGGTCACTGATTGAACCCAGGTGCGGGCACAGGTTGAATGCGTCATTGGGGGAAGTTATGTTAACTGAATGTTCCCAGTCTTACCCAAAGTCAACTTACGCAACTGAGTAGATCTGTACACATGATGTTTCATACACCATCAGCAACATCACTGCCCTACATTCAGGTGGGCTAATTTAGACACAGGTAGTAACTATTTTATAAACGTTGGCTCAAGAGAGGGCCAAAATGCCTGCCTATTTATCATAGATAGTTGGTTGCATTCTTTCACAGAAGTCATGCATAGCCTTTTGACAAGTGCACATTCAGCAGCATAAATCAACGTTTCGAAGATACAAGCAAACAGTGACAATTTATATCAACTTGATAGCTTAACCACAAGGACCCAACTAGATAGCAAAAGTAACTGCAGAGAATTCCCTTCTCATCAGAAGGGAACAATGTACCCCCAGTGAACTCCTGTGGCCATATGGAATCTATTTCCTCTGACTATTACACACATCTCAGCCACAGACTTATGGTGAGGGAGTTCTAGACTGGAGGACTGCCTGCCTGCCTCTGCCCTGATAACATCTGTTCCGGCTCAGTGCAGGAGCGTGTCGACAATAACAGTCTGACGCACTAGCCCCACTATGAATCTCCTCCACCATCTACAGTACCAGTCAAAGGTTTGGACACACCTCATGTAGTAACCAAAATAGTGTTAAACAAATAAAAATATATATTATATTTGAGATTCTTCAAAGTAGCCACCCTTTGCCTTGATGACAGCTTTGCACACGTGTTATTTTATGATGTCTTCACTATTATTCCACATTGCAGAAAATAGTAAAAATAAAGAAAAACCCTTGAATGCGTAGGTGAGTCCAAACTTTTGACTGGTACTATATATTGTTGTTGCTCTGTGGGAATTGTATTGTTTTCACCGCACTCAGCCTTTTGACACACATGCTGTGTCTTACAAAATGGAACAAATAAAGTTCTTAAATGGTTCTTCCTCAGCACTTAAGGTTCCTTGGAGAACTCTTGCACAATAAGGTATTGTTTTCACCGCACTCAGCCTTTTGACACATGCTGTCTTACAAAATGGAACAAATAAAGTTCTTAAATGGTTCTTCCTCAGCACTTAAGGTTCCTTGGAGGAACCGTGACAATAAGGAACCGTGATGTGGCATCTACGGTTTTTCAGAATTCTAAAAGGTCTTTGAAATGTATGGAAGCCGGCAGATGTTTCCCTTTCATAGCACATAGCAAATTGGCCAGTGTTAACGAGTGTTGATTTTTCCATTAAACATTTCTAGTGTTGATTCAGGAGTTAAATTAACACTGTAAAGAGTTAAATTAACACTCGTTGGTGTAAAATAACCCCAGTGTTGCTATTAATAACCAGAGTTCAACAAAAACCACGGCCATCATTATCAGATTTCCCAGCATGCTCTATTGCAGGGAGATTTTTTTAAATGTTTGTTTCAATATCAGTGGCGATTTTAGTATGTAAATCTTGGTGGGGCAAACACATTATTTTTTTTTAGATGCATGCCAGCAAAGCAACTACACAACACAATACTAAAGAATACATTAATTGCACTTTAACAGTGACAAGCGGTGCCCACAAACTGTTAGGGCCTACATAAAGATGTCCCGACAGCTGAGCTTTTTTTTCAGCACCATGGAGTGTATTTAAAAATATATATTTAACATTTATTTAACTAGGCAAGTCAGTTAAGAACAAATTCTTATTTACAATGACGGTCTACCCCGGCCAAACCCTAACCACGGACGATGCTGGGCCAATTGTGCGCCACTCTATGGGACTCGCAATCACGGCCGGTTGTGATACAGCCTGGAATCAAACCAGGGTCTGTAGTGACGCCTCTAGCACTGAGATACAGTGCCGTAGACCACTCGGGAGCCCCATCCTTACCCCCGCTACACCTGGCTGTCAGTTAATTCAGCCTTTTTAAAAACTATAGCTGATATGGCTGACTTGCTTAAATAAATATGGTTTCTACTGACTCCTTGTGGATTTGTGTAACTCGATAAAAAACGTATTCTCCTTCAATAATAATGAATGCCGACATGAGTTTTGAGTTTTGAACCATAGACAAACATTATTACATTTATGTTCAGTTGATTCATAAAGTTTGTTCTTATATCATTAACACTAAGCTCTAAGTATAAGTAAGTGCAAGAAAACGAGCTGCAAAGAGCTAGGCCTTTGTTCAGAACCTTCAAAATGGACACAGACAGAGATTCAGGTAGGTGTTAGTTCAGATAAATTCAGCAAGATGTTGAGGCGTTAACTTTACTCTTCTTTAAGTCAACAGAGAGAGAGAGAGAGAGAGAGAGAGAGAGAGAGAGAGAGAGAGAGAGAGACGCGGTTAGCCTATCATTTGAAGTATTTAATTAGGCCTATGTGGTCTAAAAAGGAAGGAAAATACAATCACAAGGATCCACTTTATAGAGAATAGGCCTATACCGAAGCAAAGACAGCGCAATGCGCAAACAAAACAATCCTCGCAATATCAACTGGAATTACATGGGTCTATTACTGGACTTTCACTGGAAAACATGGTTACAGACCAAACAGCATTATAATATCACCTCCTCGTGGAGAAAAGCCCCACCTGCCCTGAATGACATGTTGCCACTGTTCAATATCTATGTTTATGCATGTACATTGATTAATTAATCTTATTCTACTCAAATATAAATAGCATAATTTATTATAAACTAGTCCAATCTGGCGGCGTTTAGACAGGCAGCCCAATTCTGATATTTTTTCCACTAATTGGTCTTTTGACCAATCACATCAGATCTTTTCACATCAGATCTTTTACAGAGCTGATCTGATTGGTCAAAAGACTAATTAGTGAAAAAAAGATCAGAATTGGTCTGCCTGTCTAAACGCAGCGTAAATTAGTTGAACTTATTGCACCCGTTACTGAAATGGTTGTTCCAGTTTAGATGCTTTAGGCAGTCTCATACCTTAGTCTTCCCAACCATGGCAGTCATTCTGAATGCAGGTTGCGGGTGAATATCCAAACTCTGGCTGGATTCCAATAGGAATTACACTTCACTTTGCAAGCCAACATAATGTGACTTGCAGGCCCAATGTGGCCTGAAACCTATGAGTTTCAGGCCACTGAATTAGGGTAAAACTAGGCCCTCATATAAGGCTATTTTAAATATTGTAAGTAAAGTATTGTCATAAATAATTGTATTTTAATAATAACATATTCACCTAGGATGTAATGGTGAAGGCCACAGAACTGAAAAGGAATGACTGCAAAAGCCATGTCTCTGTCACTAGCAAACACAGTCATGGGTGGTACTGCTAACTATAAAATTCACTCGAAAAGGCACCCTGGGAAATATGCAAATAGGGGTCTGAATCTGTGGCCCTCTGCCACCGTTCCTCACCATGGTGACCTGGTTCCGAGATTAGGGATGGAGGCACACTTTGTGTTCACACTCATGTCTGAGACATGTCCAAGGAAGACTGTAATAATGTGTTAGTGAAGCAATGGGTCATAAAGTCACTTTCAAACTACCATGATATCAAGATCTCTTGGGTATTGCAAGAGCATGTGCAGAGAGTGACTAAGATCCAATTTACTATGACAGAGGAGATTGGATTTTTGCTGCTAATTTTGCACACATGTTATTGCAGACCACACTGACATCTATATTTCCGTAGCTGTATAATGATGTAATCGCCAAAGCTAATGGACTATTTCAGTGCGGCCAGTGTGTATGACACAGAGTCTAGTCACACAATGGAAAACATTGGATGAGCTGAGCAAAGAGAAGATCTCATGGCCTGGAATTAGTTTGGCAGACAATCCACACTGCCTAATGTGTGTTTAAGTGGCACTTTAATTTATGTGTTGAATAGTTTTATGTCTGTCTTGACTTGTTGGGCACAACTCTTTCCTTAACTACTGACATATTTCAACTCTGGGACTCACTTCTGCGATTTTACAGTGTGATGCTCAGCTCTTGTGACGCATGGCGTCCGCCAGCATGTGTAGGAGAGGGATCTTGTTCAGTGGGAGCAAAAATAAGTGACGCATGCATGACTAAGAGGCCCAGGAAATGTGTTACTGCAGCATTCCCTGCTGGAGTGTCTGGAACAACTCTCGTCCTACCAGCATGCCCGGGACAATGGCTGCCTATACACATGCTATTTTTCTGTTCCTCTGACTGTACCACCAGGGGTAGGCAGTTCCTAAAGGACCCTTCTGTCTGGCGATTTCTGTTACCATCTGTACTTAGATAAATTGCATAGAAACACACATACAGTACACTGCTGCCCTATGTGCCTTCAGAAAGAATTCAGACCCCTTTACCTTTTCCACGTTTTGATAGGTTACAGCCTTATTCTAAAATTGATTAAATAAATACAAATCCTCAGCAATCTACACAGAATACACCATAACAAGTTTTTAGCCATTTTTGCAAATGTATTAAATATAAAAATCTGAAATACCTTATGTACATACGTATTCAGACCCTTTGCTATGAGACTCTAAATTGAGCTCAGGTGCATCCTGTTTTCATTGATCATCCTTGAGATGTTTCTACAACTTGATTGGAGTCCACCTGTGGTAAATTCAATTGATTGGACATGATTTGGAAAGGCACACACCTGTCTATATAAGGTCCCACAGTTGACAGTTCATGTCAGAGCAAAAACGAAAGCCATGAGGTCGAAGGAATAGTCCGTAGAGCTCCAAGACAGGATTGCGTCGAGGCACAGATCTGGGGAAGGGTACCAAAACATTTCTGCAGCATTGAAGGTCCACAAGAACACAGTGGCCTCCATCATTCTTAAATGGAACACGTTTGGAACCACCAAGACTCTTCCTAGTGCTGGCTGCCCAGCCAAACTGAGCAATCGGGAGAGAAGGGCCTTGGTCAGGGAAGGGACCAAGAACCCGATGGGCACTCTGACAGAGCTCTAGAGTTCCTCTGTGGAGATGGGAGAACCTTCCAGAAGGACAACCATCTCTGCAGCACTCCATCAATCAGGCCTTTATGGTAGAGTGCCTAGATGGAAGCCACTACTCAGTAAAAGGCACATGACAGCGCACTTGGAGTTTGCCAAAAGGCACCTAAAGACTCTCAGACAATGAGAAACAAGATTCTCTGCGGCAGGGACTGGTAGACTAGTCAGGATTGAGGCAAAGATGAACGGAGCAACATACAGAGAGATCCTTGATGAAAACCTGCTCCACAGCGCTCAGGACCTCAGACTGGTGCGAAGGTTCACCTTCCAACAAGACAATGACCCTAAGCACAGAGCCAAGACAACGCAGGAGTGGCTTCGGGACAAGTCTCAATGTCCTTGAGTGGCCCAGCCAGAGCCCGGACTTGAACCCGATCAAACATATCTGGAGAGACCTGAAAATAGCTGTGCAGCAACGCTCCCCATCCAACCTGCGAGGATATGCAGAGAAGAATGGGAGAAACTTCCCCAAATACAGGTGTGCCAAGCTTGTAGCATCATACCCAAGAAGACTCGAGGCTGTAATTTCTGCCAAAGGTGCTTCAACAAGGTACTGAGTAAAGGGTCTGAATACTTATGCAAATGTATTATTTCTATTTATTTATTTTTTATAAATTAGCAAACATTTCTAAAAACCTTTTTACTTTGTCATTATGGGGTATTGTGTGTAGATTGATGAGGGAAAAAAACAATTTAATACATTTTAGAATAAGGCTGTAAAGTAACAAAATGTGGAAAAAGTCAAGGGGTCTGAATACTTTCCAAAGGCACTGTATATAGACATGGAATCACTGATCACTTTAATAATGGTTACATACTGCTTTACTAATTGCATATGTATATACCACTCCGACGTTGCTCGTACTAATATTTATATATTTCTTAATTCCATTTTACTTTTAAATTTGTGTGTATTGTTGTGAATTGTTAGATACTACTGCACTGTTGGAGCTAGGAACAAGCATTACGCTACACCCGCAATAACATCTGTTAAATATGTATATGCGACCAATAACATTTGATTTTATTTATTACAGTGTTTATCCATCCCATTTGCTCTAGGCCAGGGCTCTCCGACCCGGTTCCTGTAGAGCTACTGTCCAGTAGACTTTTACTCCAACTCTAATCAAGCGCACCTGATTCTAATAATTAGTAGGTTGATGAGCTGATGCAGGTTAGTTGCAAATGGGGTTAGAGCGAAAACCTACAGGAGGGTATCTCTCCAGGAGCAGCCCTGCTCTAGGCATACACACATTTGAGCTATTCAATGTATTTCAATGCTGCCTGTCACCATATCTTACTTCTACGTGACTGAGGGAAAGGTAAGCTCATATCTATTTTCAACACTTATCAATTCAATATCTCAACCCCATATTACTTCGGTGGCATGATCAGAGGGCTTGCTCAGTCTTGTGTTGTTTCCAACAGTTCACATGACCTGTCTCTGACCCTGGTCTGTTCAGTCTGCTCACAGACACTCCCCAGATTGAAGTGGAACAATGAACATTGGATTGTAGCGATGGCACACTGGGGAGCCAGAGAGACAATAGCTTACCTCAGGGACTTCGACATAGCAACCTTAGTGCTATCAGACCTCTATATTCACAGCCCATGGGACAGAAGTGCCCCTCCAGCTCCAACAGTGATCAGACACAACACCGGCTACAGGACCGGAGCTGTGGACTAACTGACTGGGTTACTGTGTGTTTCCTATGGGAATAACATTCCATCCATTGACATAATATCATATCACTGTAAAATGTTCTCAGTTGATAAAGAGAAATAGTCCTCGTATTAGACTAACTAATGTGGTGGAAAATATTTTAAAAGGCATAATGACCCACAAAGCTGTAAAGGCCATGACAATTTGTATATTAGGCTGGGAAATTTGTACATTGTGTTTACTATGCCATTTTTCTAATTAGTATTAAAGGCATATTGGCAATAACATGGAAACTGTATTTAGTCCAAATCAATCAAAAGTATCCTAGTTTGGCATCATTTAATTTTGATGTATTCTATTATAAGGCTTAATTCTGGGTCTATGGCTTTAAGACCTCTGGATTTGTAAAACCATAATGGTTTCGATATGGTAGGAGTATGAAATAACACATCAAATCAGCCGAGTAGATTGGAGAGCTGGGATTGGATAGAGGACAGTCAGGCGGAAACTCCTACTTACTCTCAACATGTGGTGCCAAGTACTGGAGATATGTCTCAAGGTAGCACAGTAAACTCAATACCCCTGGATGCTGGAGTGATACAGTATCTTACAAAGCTGCCAAAGCTGACCATAAATCTCTACTGTTATGGCTCTCTGGAGATAACATTAAAGCTACCTGTGAAAGAGTGAAATATCAAAGGAGATGTATTTTTCGTCTCCAAAATAAAAACATACCTGAATGGTGCCCTGGGTCTTATCAATCAAGCTCTCCTCTTTTACATAACTACAAGATCACCTGGGCAGTGCAATCTTGAAAATGCTTTAAAAAGGTATTGTTTGAACTACACTGAACAAAAATTTTAACGCAACATGTTAAGTGTTGGTCCCATGATTCATGAGCTGAAATAAAAGATCCAAGAAATGTTCCATTTTAACTAAAAGCTTAATTCCCTCAAATGTTGTGCACAAATTTGTTTACATCCCTATTAGTGAGCATTTCTCCTTTGCCAAGATAATCCATCCACCTGACAGACGTGGCATATCAAAAAGCTGGTTAAACAGCATGATCATTACACCTTGTGCTGGGACAATAAATTGCCACTCTAAAATGTGTAGTTTTATCACACAGCACAATGCCACAGTTGTCTCAAGTTTTGACTGCAGGAATGTTGCCAGAAAATGTAATGTTAATTTCTCTACCATAAGCCGCCTCCAACATTGTTTTTAGAGATTTTGGCAGTGCGTCCAACTGGCCTCACAACCGCAGACCACGTGTATGGCGTAATGTTGGCGAGCCGTTTGCTGATGTCAACGTTGCGAACAGAGTTCCCCATGGTGGCGGTGGAGTCATGATATGGGCAGACATAAGCTATGGACAACGAACACAATTGCATTTTATCGATGTCAATTTGAATGCACAGAAATACCGTGACAAGATAATTTTGAGGCCCATTTATTTTAAGGTACAGTATCTGTGATCAACAGATGGGTATCTGTATTCCCATTTTTTTTTATTGGCTGATTTCCTCATATGAACTGTAAATTGTTGCATGTTGCATTTATATTTTTGTTCAGTATATTATGTACATTGACAACAGATAAATAGATCCATACTATCAACTTTGTATATCTAAAATATCTCTGAAACCCACAGCTTGTCAAATCCAATGATGTATATATAAACCCTGGAATGAATCATGTTATGCATTGGCCAATTAGAGGCTTTGAAGCCACTGGCCGCCATATTGGTACTCCCCAGAATGAGAAGTCTTCCATAGGAGTATTTCAATAAAATGTTTCATGGACAAAATTAAGTGTATTTTAGTATTTATTTGATGAGGTGGGGACAGTAACCAATGATGTGTATAAACCCTGGATAACTGACAGGTGGTGCTGTATTGAAGCCACCTCGGAGCCATCTTGGTACTCCATTGTCAAAAAAAGATTTTGGAAGCTATAGAAATGCATTTATTAATGTTTACATTCGTTTTTAACACATTTATTATATTACATACACCTTAATGCATAATTTTAAATGATATGTGAGCTAAACATAAATGAAATAATATATATATTTTAAAAAAATGAGAGTACTAATGTTACTGTCCCCTCTACAACAAAAAAGACTTAAAGACACATAATTTTGTCCTTGAAACATTTAATTGAAATACTGTAGGATTACATTAATTCCTATGGAGGACTGCTCCTACTGGGGTGGCTTCAAAGCATCTCATTGGCCAAAACATAGAAATAGCAACCCAGGGGGTATATACATCACTGGCAGTAACATTAGTACCACAGATCGAACAATGAGGCAGACATTTCACCGGATGAAGAAATGTGAAGCATCCGGATGGCGTTTCCACTCACTACCAAATATGGTGACGAGAAGAAGCCTAGTGGCCGGCAGTGGGAAAAGATGGTAGAGATGGATTTTGGCAGACATTTTGCACATTTTCTCATCGATGAAACATTTGATCTCAATACAGTTTTCTGTTCCCAAAAAAATCTGTAAAATCAGTACACTAAGTTTAGTAGATTTTACCCTTCGACATAGTTAAAAAACGTGCGTTGCTTAGAAGGTACGCAAGGGCGAATTGAGTTATTGCACATGCGCACTTTACAGAGTAGGCGTTCCCTTCTACGACAGGCTGTGGTCTATAATGGGTTAGTTATAAATCAAATCTTTGTTAGTAGACCTATACTGTAAAAACAAATACTATAAGGAATAGGTTTTTATACATTTGTTTTATTTGTTTATGTTCAGTTCACATAATATAATTAAAAAGTATGCAATAAGGTGTCTAATAGAAAATACTTTTAAAAAACAAATGTAGACATTAATAAATGCATTTCTATAGCTTCCAAAATATGGCTGCACGGTGGCTTCAATACAGAGCCCCCTGTCCGTCAGGCAGGGTTAATACACATCATTAGTAAAATCCCCCCAAATATGTAATATAATAGAACAGCATTATCATTTTTTTACTGGACTCTGGATCTTTCAGCATTACATAAGGTGAAAGGATGGTTGCCAATAGGTTCTCAACTGGTCACTAAATGTACAACAATCCTGTACATTAATATGAAGAGATCAGCAATAAAACAATATAGTTAGGACACAAAAGCGCCACCGTGTGGCAATACTGCATAGAACCGCCATCAGAAAAATGAAATAGAACATAGCGCTTCATTATTCCCCTGAATTTCTCTAGTTATAAATGTATGTTGTTCATGTTAATTTATTTTAAAAACTATCAGACATGCATATTGGCTTAGTATTGCTTCTTACCTTATCATTATACAACAAACATCATTATACAACAAACAACAACACGAAGATGTTTTGTATTGCTAATTTACTGGAAACTACTGCAACGAAAATTCTAATGTAGGCCTACATAAAGATACCATTGTTTTTCTTTAGCTACCTACTTAATAATACAGATTTAAAAGACATTTGGGAAGTTTTATGTATTTCATTATAGCGCGTCGTACATTCACTGAGATGTCATGCCTATATTATAGTGAGCGAATGATTCTTGTCCCCTTCATTTCGCCGTACTGTCTCCTCAAACCAAAAAGATGGCGGAAGCACCTCCATGGCCCAGACAGTTTTTCTGTCACAGATGTTCAGAAGAGATCACCCCTCGCCTCCCGGTCAGTAACGTTGACAAGAAGCAAGAAGTTAAAGACAATAGTCGTGGAGAGTAGTAGTTGTTAGTCTTGAACGTTTGGAGTCCTTAGCATTTCTAGCTAGCTAACAGCCACTCTGGGTAGTATCTAGCTAAGCAGTGCGCTAACCAGATTCTCCATGTCTGGAAACTGACAGTTATCAAATGAGAACTAGTTAGCTAATATTTTAAGCTGGACGGATGGTGTGTGAAATCAGAGACTCACTATCTAGTTAACCAACTAACTGTATCTGATATGGTTTTCGGTTAAGCTAGCTAGCCAGCCTGTCTAGAGTTGCGTCGTTTGTAACTAGCTACAGTAACTAGCTTGGCTGTGTACGTGTTAACTAGTTTACTTAGCTAGGGCATTACATTTATGCCAGATATAAATGTGACTCACATATCTATCCAGCAAGAAATTTGACATGATGGGACAAACACTCTTAGCCAAGGGATGCATCAGAACGTCCTTTTATCAGTCAGCAATGCTTGGTAATGGCATGTGATGACAGTGGCACCCAGATTAGCAATGAAAGATTACTAAAGGATTCCATTCAGTGTCCAAACAACCTGTAGGCCTCATGACTACATCCAGATCAGCTGCAGCAGAGGGCGATTTGTATTTAGCTGGTCATGAGATATTGACTTAATTTTCCATTATCTCAAAGGAACAGTTTGTCAATTGTAAATATTTCCATTAAGGTTTTCTCTAGAAAGCATAGACATAGGTTGGTCGTTTGCTGCATATTCCAATGCAAAACGTAAAATATTATGTCTAGTGTTGGAATGCTACAGTCAGTGACAATGGCATGTTGCATTCTTTCTGTGTGTGTGCGCCATTCAGTTAAATCACACCAGCATAACAGTCAGGGCCTGGAACAATCTGTCATAGAATTCCAAAGGTGTCTCACAATGAAATGTTCATCAGTAGGCTTTCCCCAGTTTGGTGCTAATGACAACTGAATTACTTACTGAACACAATTCAAGTCCTTCCAGGATTATTTGTCAATTATTGTATTTCAATTGTGTTATCTGCTTTTTATGTCTGTTTGTTCTTTGAATTTGTCCACGTTCATAGCTGAATGTAGTGAAGTAGGGATTCAATAGCTAATTTCTCACTGTGTGGTAGTGAATGTGAAAATGACACCTTAAGGCATTGTAATATTTGTTTGCAGGATTACACATGTCCACGGTGTGAATCTGGCTTCATCGAGGAACTGCTGGAGGAGAGGAGGTTTGTTAAATGTGTGATGGCAGGCATACTGTTGACCATTCTGATTAAAAATTTCAATTGATTTTGTCACTTAGCATCACAGAACTTTTCACCTATGATTACACCACTCTGGTCAAGAAGGTGTGCACAAATATAAAAATATCTCTCCAAAAATGATAACTGTTATTTTCTATGTTTCTCTTCCTGAACAGCAGTGAAAATGGGTCCACATCCACTATCTCCAGCGGTGATCAGAACCAACAGTCGTTTGAGGTTTTTGCAGCTTATTTATTCTTCTTATTGATAAACCCAGGCTAGACCATGATATTATCTTAGCAAACACAAAAGCATGCCTTTGTGCATTCTGGAAAGATTTCTTCAGTTGAATTTTGACGTAGTTGGGATTTCTGTTGACTATAAACATTGAATAGTACAGAAAGAACAGAGTAATTTATGAATGCGGCTGTTTGTTAAATGTCCTTTTCTTGTAGAATGTGGACTCTTCACGCATGGCTACATTCCCATCGGGTTACGGACAGTTTGCTCTGGGTGTCTTTGACGACTCCTATGATTTTGGAGCGGGGCAGGGAACAGAGGACAACCGCGACACAGAGAACCGGCGGGAACAGGAGTTGGCATCACGGCAGCGTTACGGCACCAGGCAACCTCGCGGCCGCCATGACATCCGAGGGCAGGCAGGGAGACATGAGGGAGTGCCTACTCTAGAGGGGTAAGCTCAGTGACTTGTGGAACCTTTTTAACTTTAGATGTGTCAGAAGTTCCCAGTGACAGGCTTGTCTCTTTTCCTCTGAGCTTTGATGATTTAGCTTGTCGCCCATGTTCTATGTAAGCAATGATGAAATTAGGTTTCATTTTTGGATGCATGCAGAACATAATCATGTGTTTTTATCATCTTGTGTAGAATCATTCAGCAGTTAGTGAATGGAATAATCGCCCCTACGGCAATGCCAAATATTGGTGTGGGACCCTGGTGAGTACAATTAGTCTCAGGATACTGGGATGTACTATGCCCAATTTTGTTTTTATGTAAAACTTTGGTGAAGTTAGCCAACTGACTATTTTTCTTACATCTGACGTTTGTTTATCTTCCTTTTATAGGGGCGTGCTCCACTCAAACCCCATGGATTATGCCTGGGGTGCCAACGGACTAGATGCAATCATTACACAGGTACGTATTGACTGTTTACCACTCACATTATTAAAGTTTCTAAATTTAACAGTCAAAAAGCACACAAATGCCTGCATATTTGCATTGTGAAAATGGTTGTTTGGTCAGCAAGATCTGAGCAGTATGAAAAAAAATTTTTTTTGTGTGTCCCTTAGTTATTAAATCAATTTGAGAACACTGGCCCTCCGCCAGCTGACAGGGACAAAATCAAGAGCCTTCCCACAATCCCAGTCACACAGGAGCATGTTGGTGAGTGACCCTGAACATTAACACACATGTACAGCACAGTCAATTGCATCACCTGTGGGCTGGGCTTGTTGTGGTCTTGTTCTTTTTCTACGGAAGTCAGTGGGTCATAGGGTTTGGTGGTGTTTTTAAGCCATTTACATCTTTGAATTTGTTTTCTGTTTCCAGTCTCAGGTCTAGAATGCCCAGTGTGTAAAGAAGACTACAGTGCTGGAGAAAATGTTAGGCAACTTCCTTGTAATCATTTGTTTCACAATGATTGCATAATACCTTGGCTTGAACAGGTAAGACCTTTCCACTCATATATAACCTTCTTTTAGTGCTATTTACAACCCCCCCCATCACCTAACCACAAACATATATTGGCCCACATATATTCTCCTGGGCAAGTTAAGTGGTCAGTAAAAACTGCTGGCCCTACTTTAAATTCTTGAAGATTACTAATTATATAGTGATGTCTTCTGTGTTTGTGCCCCTGTGTGCTTCCACAGCACGACACATGTCCAGTGTGCAGGAAAAGCTTGAGTGGACAGAACACCGCTATGAATCCTCCAGGTCTATCAGGGATGAACTTTGCCGCTGCCTCATCCCCTACACCCCCGTCCTCCACTTCAACCAACAACGAGAACTCAGCCAACAACTGCTAAAAAACATTCCCCCACACCACCCTGTGAACTGCCCTGAGTGGGTGCCAGTCTCAGGCTGTAGAGGGGAGCTAGGAGCACACACCCAGTCTCATCCTCACTTGGAGCGCTGTCTCACACTGGACTGGAGCCAGCAGGAATCCAATCAAATGAAAGTCAATGTGTTTCTTCCCAATCTGAGGCTCTCCTCAAGCCTTCAGGAATGGTGTGCCTTGCCGGGTGGAAGGCTGATCCCCTGCCTGGAGAGGATCTGGAGGATAGAAACATTAGGGGGGGGTCACTCTTGATAACCTCAACATGCAACAACAGATCAAACCAGTTAGTCCCGCATTCTGAGGGCGGACAAGGGTGGGGAGGTTTTTCTGGTCTCCTACCAAGACCGTTGTTTTACATCGAGAGGTATATGAATTTTAATACTTTGGCTGCACAGCAATTAGTGAAAAAGGAAAAATATATTGCATACACTTTTTAAAGTAGCATCCATATCTGTACAGTTGTAAGCCTCAAAATGGAACTTTCAGGAGTGAAGGAAGGAGGCTAAGTATAGGATGTGTACTTGGTTTGGATTCTGCAGCTTGTTTCCATGGATTGGAAACATCTTATCAAATTTTATGTTTTTTGGGTTTTTTTTAAACAAAAGTACATATGAATTTACCATTAATACTTTAAAAAAACAACAATTTTCTCAAACAATAACAACCCTACAAACAAAAGACCAATAAACCGATGCACACAAATTTCAACCAAAATCGATGACATTACACCTGCTCAGACCTACCTGTTCCCACCGCAACCACACACATCACGCATGTCTCAACCACACACATCACGCATGTCTCAACCACAATCCCCCCTTCATCCCCTGGAATTTTTCAGTGCTTGTAGCACTATGCCATATGGCCTCAAATTGCACTGTTCTATTTCTTTGTAGCCCACACCTTTTCAATATTTAAATAATTTGATTAATCCACTGTCGTAGTGATGGAGGATCATTTGATTTCCAGTTTAAGTATGGTCCACCTGATTGAGTATCAGTTTATTACTGACTTAAATTGCACTGGTGGCATTGTTTTGCTCTTTCAATTAAGAAACAAACTACATTTGGCTTGTTTTTTTGGTAAATTTATTTAGATGCTGGATTGTCAAATGTTACTGAATTCCTCTAACTACAGAGGGAAAATCCATTGTAGTTAACCTAGACACATTCTAAATCATCCTTTTCTTATTCAATCATTCATAATCAGCAAGTTTCAGTGCATTTTTTTTATTCTTTACATTAAGTTAAAGGTAATTGTAGAATTCACAATAGACAATTTTAAGTGAAAAAATTGATTTGCAGATTATGTAAACCCCTGAACAAAACAATCGATTTGAAAATAAAGATGTTTTGGGTGCTACCGCTCAATATTCAAGTGAATGATTCTATATTGGTTTATTTTTTATATATATATATCTGGATGGAAATTTGGGGCTCGGTAGTTAAAACAGCTATATATTGTCCCAGAAATGCTAATGCTATCAGACCAATATCTAGCTACTCATGGGATATCTAGTAGATTTCAGTCACTCAGTGTCGATTACTTATGCATTTCCTCATGCCGACATGGGTTTTACACTAGGTAGGAGTGTAATACTTAACGGCTACCGTTTGTCACACAACCCTCTGATGTGGTTACCTGAGACAATTATTCATACAGTTTGGAATTTAAGTAATTGTTTTGTCACCCTATATAAAACAAAGCCTTGTTGCATAATGGAAATATTGATTATTTTCAAGGGCTATAATCAACAATTGTTCTGGGGCGGTGTCTCCCATACTCCCCCATTTAGACCAATGATATCACATTTACTACCCTGAGAAGTTGTGAACTCACCAGAGGGTAATACAATGAACTCATTAATGACCAACACTGGAAATTACACACCCCTCTTTGGCAAGGTGTTTGGTTAAGGGGAAATAATTGTGTCCAGTTTTTTTTACTTGTGAGATCAACCAAAGGGCATGTCCTGGATAAATGTTACACTACAAATCCAGTGCCTGCTGCATTTTTGGACCAAATATGTATTTATACGGTATCTAATGTACTTTAAGTATCATTGGATATGCTTATTGTACAATACACCCAATGCAACATTGATTCTTCTCTTTTAGCATGAACATCATGAATTACTTCACATTTTTAGCTTCTAAAACAGAGTAATTAGTCAATTTGCAAGAGTAGACATGGCAAGTCTTAAACTTAGATTTGAAGAATTGCTTGCCACATTTCTGTTTATGTTATAATACAAAAAAAATCTCAAGCTGTCAGTTCCTCCAAAGCAATGTAGTAGGTCTCTAGATTCATTGCCACTGACACACCTACCTATTTAGTGAGGTTTCCTGAACCACTAAGAATAAACCATAGAAATGGTTGTCTGGTATTGTACGAGAATAACGTCCATGAGTGACATGCCAAAACAAATTGGTTTTTGTCAAAAACAGAGTATGAATTCCCAATCTGGCCCTCATACCATCATGGCCTCCTAATCATCCCCAGTTTCCAACTAACGAATTCATCCCACCTCCTCTCCCATGTAACTATTCCCCAGGTCGTTGCAGTAAATGGGAAAATTTACCTGGTAAAATAAGGGTTAAATAAAATAAATGAAGAAACTGCTTCCCCGATAGGCGATGTCATGGCGACGTTGGCTTGCTAAATTCATGCGCAGCAACACGTCATCGGGTCTAACTGTGGCCGAACTGAGCATGTACAGGCCGTCAACTCAAAAGCAGTGGACGTTGAACACATTTATAGCGGCAAAAATGTAAAATTATAACCATGGTATGAAAGGGATAATCATCTCGGGGCTCTATGCGTTCTCTGGAAAATAATGCAACTCCGTGGAAGGTCAGTTCCACTCTGCTAGCGTCGTGGAACACACATTCCACGTCGGTCATTATTTTCCACAGAACGCAGTCCTTCGTTGATTATCCCTTACATATTTACTGTTTTGGGTGGATGACTATTTAGAGTTTAAATACATCTTTATCCTTACAATCTAACTACATAGGTCTACATGTGATCCACATTTCCATACAGTAAGATTTTTTGTGGACTCCATTTATAGGCTGGACACATTACATTTTTAACAATGCTTTTTTCCAAAATAAAAAGTAGTTCATTGCATCCGCGGTGGAGCCCAGTTTTATAATATTACCATATATCCCAGCAGCCTGCGGTAGTTTTGAACCAACTCGCCTTCCGAACGTTCTAATCCTATTTTGTTGTACTATGCCACAATGGCAGCTTCGCTATAGTTGGCAATGGAGACCTGCTCACGTTGTTTATAGTTAAAATGTAAAAAAAAAAACTAATTGTTGCTTTGGCAATATTGACATTGTTTTTCATGCCAATAAAGCAGCTTGAATTTTAAACCAAAAAATACTCATGTTACTCTGAGGTCGTCCCATTGTTTACTATAGGTATATAGGTATGTCTGTCTATTTTGCCAAACATTTCGCAATGTGTATATTTAGATTTGTTTTAATTGGATACCATCAATCATGAGAATCTCTTCTTTCTAATTATGTAAGGCTGGGCAGTGTATCTCGTTGTCATCAAACGCCAGCCCCGAAATACATTTTGCCCTTGGAACGCTGAACTCCCCCCATTGTTTTCCTATGGAGAAGCATGCTGGTATATTTCGCCAAATATCTCGCAATGTGTATATTTAGATTTTTTTCAATTCGGACACCATGTTAATCATGAGAATCTCATCTTTCTAATTATGTAAGGCTGGGCAGTGTATCTCGTTGTCATCAAACGCTAGACCAGAAATAGTCAGAAGTTGCCATTTTTTCCCTACTTCCTCGTTATGCAGACATAAGAACCATTGAGGTGTTTACTTTCTACACGAGTTA
The DNA here is from genome assembly GCA_003317085.1 of Hucho hucho. NCBI lineage: Eukaryota > Metazoa > Chordata > Actinopteri > Salmoniformes > Salmonidae > Hucho > Hucho hucho. Next base: position 50,358 of record QNTS01001514.1, read on the forward strand.
TTTTTCAGCTTCGTCCTAACAGATTGTTGTGGTAAAATAAAAAGGGATACTTTTTTGTGCCATTTAGGCTACATGGAATTCTAAGCTTCACTCCAGTCAAAACAGGCTCTGCGAACGTTTGATTCCATTCATTTGCTATGGGCTCGCGCTAGTGTTCCAGCTTAGCCGACGTTCTAAAGCCGTTTTCAGCCTTGGGTGAATTTTGACTCGTTCTAATTGTCCAGCCTACCATTTAATCACATCTGTTACAATTCCATGTTGCACAATCACAAATAATAATGAGGAAGGTACATGGCATACAATGGAGCATATCCCATTCTACTAGCCTATGTACTCACTACCTGGTTATATTTTGAGAAAACCAACACAAAATTACAAAACAAGTCTAGTGAATGTTAGAAAGAGCTTCAAATCAAATCAAATTTTATTTGTCACATACACATGGTTAGCAGATGTTAATGCGAGTGTAGCGAAATGCTTGTGCTTCTAGTTCCGACCATGCAGTAGTATATAACAAGTAATCTAACAAATTCACAACAACTACCTTATACACACAAGAGTAAAGGAATGAATACGAGTATGTACATATAAATATATGGATGAGCGATGGCTGACCGGCATAGGCAAGATGCAGTAGATGGTATGGAGTACAGTATATACACACATATATATATATATATATATNGATACATTATTTCATCCAATTATAATTATTAAAGTGGCTAGAGATTTGGGTTGATGGCCGAACGGCATAGGCAAGATTCAGTAGATGGTTTAGAGTACAGTGTATACATTTGAAATGAGTATGTCGGAAGCGTAAACATTATATACAAAATTGTTTAAAGTGGCTAGTGATACATTGTTACATCCAATTCCTATGTTTAAAGTGGCTAGAGATTTAAGTCAGTATGTTGGCAGCAGCCACTCAATGTTAGTGATGGCTGTTTAACAGTCTGATGGCCTTGAGGTAGAAGCTGTTTTTCAGTCTCTCGGTCCCAGCTTTGATGCACCTGTACTGACCTCGCCTTCTGGATGATAGCGGGGTGAACAGGCAGTGGCTCGGGTGGTTGTTGTCCTTGATGATCTTTTTGGCCTTCCTGTGACATCGGGTGGTGTAGGTGTCCTGAAGAGCAGGTAGTTGGTATCTGGTATCTAAATTCCTTATCATCTGGCTATTCATTCCTTGGAGCATGTTGGGGCGGCAGGTAGCCTAGTGGTTAGAGCGTTTGGTCAATAGTGCTCAGATCGAATCCCGGAGCTGACATGGTAAAGATCTGTCGTTCTGCCCCTGAACAAGGCAGTTAACCCACTAGGTCGTCATTGTAAATAAGAAGTTGTTCTTAACTGACTTGCCTCGTTAAATAAAAGTATTTCTGAAAAATGATCATGTTCATCTTCGTGCAGGAGAAGTTGAATTTCGATAGCAGCCACTTTCTTGCCATCACCAGCCGGCTTCCACCCAATTACGCAACTCTGCACCTTGGAGGCTGCTGCCCCATACACATAGACTACTGGCCACTTTAATAATGGAACACTAATAACTTTAATAATGTTTACATACTGCTTTACTCATCTTATATGTATATACTGTATTATATTCTACTGTATTTTAGTCAATGCCACTCCGACATTGCTCGATCTAATATTAATATATTTCTAAATTCCATTATTTTACTATTATATTTGTGTGTATTGTTGTGAATTGTTAGACACTACTGCATTGTTGGAGCTAGGAACACAAGCATTTCGCTACACTCGCAATAACATCTGCTTAATATGTGTATGTGGCCAATAAAATGTGATTTTATCAGCAGTAACAACACGTGTACCTCCCTTGACTTTACTCTTCCATCTACAGTCAGCTACTTTCGCCTTACCACTCAAACCCTGGCCCTATCTGCTACCGGAAGTATGAAGAGTCTGTTTGGTCTGTTTCCGCAAGCGTTCCCGGAAGTGATGTTGCGCCTCTGGGTTTAGAAACTCTGTGGTTTGGTAATCTAATCTATTTTGGTCACGCCCGGGCGTCATGTCATGTGTACGTGCTAGTTCACGACGTGACCGATTGAATTGAGGAACAAATAGAGGACGACCAACTCGGTCGATGGTGGAGCAGAGTCAAACTAACACCTTAAAAAAATTGTGAAATTCACAGTATATATCTGTGCTACAAATGGACGTCGTCGAAATGAAATTGCTGTGGGGTTTAAGTGCCCTCCTCTTGTGCTTGTACCGAGCCGATGCCCTGACAGGTAATCTTTTTAGCTTGTTTTCTAGCTAGTTAAACATCATTGAGTTAGACTAACTCGGTTGTGTGTGCCGTGCTAACTCACTGGCTTGCTAGCTAGCAAACAAGCTAACGTTAGCGCTTTTCAATTATTGATTTGCTGTAGAGCTTTCGTTCGCGTAGCTAAGACATTATTTTTACAGCTGAATTTTTTTCCCAACGTTTTTCAACCAGTCAATCTTTGCCATCTAGCTACGTTAGAAAATGAACCAGTGGCTAGCTAGCTAGAAAACGTTATTTTGTAATGCGTTAGCTAAGTTGGCTAACGTTAGCTAGCATAATGGTCCAAGCTTAGGAACCATTGATACTTTCAGACTCGCAGTCATGTTTTAGCCAGGTAACGTCAGCTGTGTAAACCAGAGTTCGGATAAATGTGATGCTTTGCAACACTATTCATAAATAGCTAGCCAGTATTCCAGTTAACTAGCTCTCGAAAACCGCTACAGAGAAGGGTTTTCAGCGGTTAGCCTCGTCCACGGTTAGCTCCATGTGAACTACAATTCCGACGCATTAAGACACGTCTATCATCCCTTGCTAAAATGTTTTCTAAACATATGCTGATATGCCACTTTCATATCAGCGAGAAAGACTCTTTCAAATAAAAAATACACACTTAACTACTGTAGCAGTTTTACCATTATGCTTGTTTACAATAATCTGCATTGGGGTAGGAATGCAATGTGGAGCCGGTGTAAGGTATAGGTCGGAAAACGTACCTCTATGCAGGGATGGGATATGCCACTGTGCCCCAAATTGTACCTTTATCCATAACTGATACAGCAAGAAGATTGAACTAATGCTAGTTTTCCTGTAAAACTGCCCTTCTCGTCCTCATACTAGCTAGCGTTTTGGAATGGCAATGTTAGCCAATCAGCTCCTTTGTTATACGTGAAGTGCCATTACACAATAGCTGCTGTGGCTACTGCTCGTTAGCATGAGAAGAAAAGGGGCACTTTACCAGAACTAAATACAGTTGAAGTCAGAAGTTTCCATACACTTAGGTTGGAGTCATTAAAACTCGTTTTTCAACCACTCCACACATATTTTGTTAACAAACTATAGTTTTGGCAAGTTGGTTAAGACATCTACTTTGTGCATGACACAAGTAATTTTTACAACAATTGTTTACATACAGTGAAATAATCTGTATCACAATTCCAGTGGGTCAGAAGTTTACATGCACTAAGTTGACTGTGCCTTTAAACAGCTTGGAAATTTCCAGAAAATTGTCATAACTTTAGAAGCTTCTGATAGGCTGATAGACATAATTTGAGCCAATTGGAGGTGTAGCTGTGGATGTATTTCAAGGCCTAACTTCAAACCTGCTTGACATCATGGGAAAATCAAAAGAAATCAGCCAAGACCTCAGAAAAAGAATTGTAGACCTCCACAAGTCTGGTTCATCCTTGGGAGCAATTTCCAAATGCCTGAAGGTACCACATTCACCTGTACAAACAATAGTACTCAATTATAAACACCATGGGACCACGCAGCCGTCATACCGCTCAGGAAGGAGACTCCTATCTCCTAGAGATGAATGTGCTTTGGTGTGAAAAGTGCAAATCAATCCCAGAACAACAGCAAAGGATGTGAAGATGCTGGAGGAAATGGCTACAAAAGTATCTATATCGACATAACCTAAAAGGCCACTCAGCAAGGAAGAAGCCACTGCTCCAAAACCGCCAAAATAAAGCCAGACTGGTTTGCAACTGCATATGGGGACAAAGATCATACATTTGGAGAAATGTCCTCTGGTTTGATGAAACGAAAATATAACTGTTTGGCCATAATGACCATCGTTATGTTTGGAGGGAAAAAGAAGGAAGGCTTGCAAGCCAAAACACCATCCATACTGTGAAGCAAGGGGGTGGCAGCCTCATGTTGTGGGGGTGCTTTGCTGCAGGAGGGACTGGTGCAATTCACAAAATAGATGGAATCATGAGGAGGAAAATGATGTGGATATATTGAAGCAGCATCTCAAGACATCAGTCAGGAAGTGAAAGCTTGGTTGCAAATGTGTCTTCCAAATGGACAATGAGCCCAAGCATACTTCCAAAGTTGTGGCAAAATGGCTTAAGGACCACAAAGTCAAGGTATTGGAGTGGAAGAACAGTGGGCAGAACTAAATAAGCGTGTGCGAGCAAGGAGGCCTACAAACCTGACTCCGTTACACCAGCTCTGTCAGGAGGAATGGGCCAAAATTCACCCAACGTATTGTGGGAAGCTTGTGGAAGGCTACCCAAAACGTTTGACCCAAGTTCAACAATTTAAAGGCAATGCTACCAAATACTAAGTGAGCGTATGTAAACTTCTGACCCACTGGGAATGTGATGAAAGAAATAAAAGCTGGAATAAATCGTTCTCGCTACTATGATTCTGACATTTCACATTCTTAAAATAAAGTGGTGATCCTAACTGACCTAAGACATTTAATCCTAGTAAAAATTCCCTGTCAGGAATTGTGAAACTGAGTTAAAATGTATTTGGTTAAGGTGTATGTAAACTTCTGACTTCAACTGTATTTATATGTTGTGGATAAAGGTACAGTAGCATATCCCATTCATGCATTAAGGTACATTTTCCAACCCCAGTGCAGCTCACGGTGAACAAGCGTAACGGTAGGGTATTTTCTAGCAACCATCCGATGAACTATACTTTCGACACTGCTCTATCACGCTAGATTAATAATTAGCATAGGTGACCGCATCTCTTCTGTACACCAGCGCTGTAAGATGGCAGTATGGGAACACTAACCCTTTAAAGGTGCGTAGTATTTGAAAAATGTTTCGTTTTTTTAAATGTTTTCTCGCTGATATGAAAGATGGCTACTTTCATTGTGTTTCCAAAACTGTACCGCAAGCGATGCACGTTAACTAGACAGGGAGCGGTGGGTCGCTAACCCACTCCCGACACCACCAGGTAAAATGTAAAGCGCCAAATTCAAAATCCCAAAGTTGAATTATTAAAAATCCACCAATATACAAGTGTTTCATACTCATCAAAAGCTCTGTTTCTTGGCAATATCACAGCGTTGTCAGATTTCAAAAAGGCTTTACGGCGAAAGCTCTACATTTGATTGTTTGAGGGTATCACCTCACATACTTTCTCATAGCCATGAATTCATTAGCCAGCGTGGCACGCACAACACATTTCACAGCGAAAACAAATCAATTACCTGTTGAAGAACTTCTGCTGAGGTNGAGGCTGCTGACATCATAAGGAAGCGATGTGTACTGCATTCATATGCCCTTATATGGTCATTTTCATGAGGGAGGGGTTCCCAAATGAGCAATGTGTCAAAATCACTTTTTCCAGGACAGAAATTCCTCGGGGTTTTGCCTGCCATATCCGTTCTGTTTCACTCACAGACAAATGGTTAACAGTTTTGGAAAATTCAGAGTGTTTCCTATCCAATGGTACTAAATATATGCATATCCTATTTTCTGGGCCTGAATGGGAGGCATTTTACTTTGGGCACGCCAGGCTCTCCAAAACCGTCACTTCGGGAGCTGCTCCCTGAGAAGTTAATTTTAAGAACGAGCATCTGGGCTTTTAACTAAACTCCGTAGTTAGCTAATTTATACACATTGCATTGATCAAAATAACTGACTTGTAACGGCTAACACCACTAGGTAAAATAGTTTCTTTTGCAATTGGAACCTGCCATCTTCATAAACATAGGTTTTATTAAATAACTTGTTTTAAATAGGCAAACCTAGTGTCAACAACATTTACAGCTAGTATCTACTAGCTAGCTAATTTTTCGTGTGATCTAACACCACAATGCAGTTGCTTGTGGCTGGTTTATGAAGAAATTAACTTTTTTTTTTGTGTGTTGACAGTTCTTGAATTTGTAAATTAGCAGACTAACCGGACACTTGTGTTTCAAGTCTCAGCTAGTTTTGTGTGAGAGCCAAAGCTCCACTTGTGCTTCTGGCTTGTTTTAGCTGCGGTCTTTAAGCCGGTGTAGACCAGTTTGCCTGCCTGAATCATTAGACGTTAACTAGCAGGTTAGCTGCTGTGTCGTATAAAGACATCCCATTTAAAAAAAGTAGGCCTATATTTTACTTCAATCATGTGTAACATTTTCTATGGAGATTAATAAAGAGGTACAACATGCTACCACATTTAAATTCACACAGAATATTACGTTTCTGTATGATTACAAATGTATTGAATGTGTTATATGAAATGTGTCAAACAAGCAAGAAGCTTTGTTTACAAGATTGTTGTGGGAGTTTGTTTTTAGCAGAGACTGCAACACATTTAGATTACCTTAATCTCATTATAACATTCCGTCACAACCACTGCCGTGTCTATTTAAGGTTGTGTTGACTTTCTAAGCCTGGAAGAGCCTCAAGCCATGGCAGTCTATACATTACGCAACCTTGAGTACTTAATAAAGCATTGCATACAGTGCATCATGCACTCATTGTTAACTTCTTAAGGAGCAGCAAGGTGCGCTGCGGTGCTAGCGCCCCACTCCCGACACTACCAGGTGAAATGCAAGGCACCAAATTCAAAATCCAAAAGTTTAATTATTAAACATGCACCAATATACAAGTGTTTCATACTCATCAAAAGCTCTGTTTCTTGGCAATATCACAGCGTTGTCAGATTTCAAAAAGGCACCACATTTGATTGTTTGAGGGTAGCACCTTCAATATTTTTCCATTACCATGAATTCATAAGTTATCACGGTTCACACAAAACACATTTCACAGCGAAAACAAATCAATTACCTGTTGAAGAACTTCTGCTGAGGGCTTCCCAAGTGTCCAACGAAGACAATCCATGGTTCTTTTGTTAGAAAAAGTCATGTATTATATCCATAAATCGCCGTTTGGTTGCGCGTTAGAATGAGAAAATAGAGTCCATTGAAACGTGAAGAGAACTCGTTCAACTTATACCTATAAACTTGTCCAAGAACAATCAAACATAATTGCTAATGTATCCTTAGGAACACTTTAATGTATATGTTGTATAATATTTCAACCGGAATATAAACTGGGCTATAAGAAAGGAAAAAAACAAAGAACGCGCCAGCCGGGAGCGTGCATTTTCTTGTAAGGACATCTGTGGGGACACTTCCTTATTCGTCGTCTTCTCTGCTCTAAAAGCATCTAAAAAGAATCAGAACACTTTCTTGAGACTGTTGACATCCAGAGGAAGCGATAGGTACTGCATTCATATGCCCTTATATGGGCATTTTCATAAGGGAGGGGTTCCAAATGAGCAATGTGTCAACCACTTTTTCCAGGACAGAAATTCCTCGGGTTTTCGCCTGCCATATCCTTTCTGTTATACTCAGACAAAACTTTTAGAAAATTCAGGGTGTTTCCTTTCCAATGGTACTAAATATGTGCATATCCTATTTTCTGGGCCTGAATGGGAGGCATTTTACTTTGGGCACGCCAGGCTCTCCAAAACGGTCACCTCGTGCGCTACTCCCTAAGAAGTTAACTTAGCCAATTCAGAGTGAGGGTCCATTGTATTAACTTATGTTCATTGTCAAAGAAACAAGGCAGTATGTGGACTCATCATGATGATTTAATGTGTTTTGAACCAATTAATGACACTAAAACATTCTAGATAAGGAACAATGGGGATGATGTATAATCTTATTGCGAGTAGGTTGCTAGCTCTCTTAATTTGGTGTGAAAAAGGCTACATTTTAAGCCTAATGGTTTTGGTTAATCCTAAAAACCGTACCAAATGATTGTGAAACTTGCCTTGTATTTTGCTTTTTAAAAAGTCCCACACTAACCTGCCCTATATGCTCCCAACAATTTCAATTGGTAAACCTAACAAAAAACATTGATTTTTGCCAGGACAGTCTGGGGAAACTGGACTTTGCATTTGGCCTTTTACTCTGCAAGGTCCTCCATTGACCCAGATATACAGAGTGGCATGAAAGCTTTAGAGTGCATGTCCCAGAGGAATGCAGATGCCTCTGAAGATATAACACACAGGCAGTCCCCATGCTGGGTGGGCAGGTCACCGCTATGGCAGCTCCAGATCATTAATACAATTATATTTCTATTGCGCTCCAGCTTCGTCTTGAGCAAAACTTTGGTTGGAAAAGTAGGTAATAGAAAGCAGGCATCCATTTTCCCTTCGGTTAAACGAGATCAGGAAAAGCACGTTTTGAAGCATTTCCTATGCAAATGAGTCATGAAGTACAATGGGCTCATAGAAGCACATTGATTTATGTAACAGAATATTGATACATATATGACTCTCAGATAGCAATAAATGCTACTAGCAATAAAGATTTGTCTGCCCCTCTGCCCTGAACAGTGTGTTCAGGATTCTTGTTGTTGGTTTGCTATTTTGATTGTGTGCCCATTTTCTGGGTGACCATTTTCTGTCAGCATAATTGGTCACTGGGTAGGCTAAATGCTGCATACAAACAAATGTAATGACTATGATCATTTTCTCTCACCTGTTGCAGGACATTTTGTGTTCATGTTTATATTTGGCATTTGCATGCCTATCACACCTGCTTTTGAAACTTCCTATTTGTCCCCAGATAACATTCACACAAAATAGAAACCACTGAGTAGGTGGCCAGTGGAACATGACCCTATGTCCTTAGAAAAAGGTAGCACATTAACTTGACAACCATTCCAAGCAGTCAGGCCTCTGTTATTTTGCTATGATAGGCCAGTTAGGACCACGTGTATCCTACAGTACTGGTGAGTCACGCTGATTTCAGGAGGGGTATACTCGAGTGGTCTTCTTGGCCAGGTCTCTTTCCCAAAAATTCTTTAACTTTTTTTTATGGAACTTCCTGGTGGGTTAAATAAAGTTTCATACAAGCTAGAGAAACAACTAATTTAGGTATAATTTTGTGAAGTCACTATCTGCATTTACTTGGGTTTGTTTTGTACTGCATTTGCTATGAAGGTGACCTTTTTGTTATGGTTAAAAGGATTCTGCCAGAGGATTTTTAGAGCCAGAGGCAGCCGTGCCTCCAACCCCAATGCAATTCACAAGTTTGACTTTGGACATGTTAATGGATACATGCTGTCCCTGGTATTTTTAGGGGGCCAACTATTCAGAAAATGGCCACCTACCACCACACCTTGTTGTCCTACTATGCAAAGATACAATAGAGAGTGGGTGTGGCTCAGGCGTCGTCTGAACATGGTTGTCTTTGTTCAAGCGGCGTTACATAGGGATCCCTGAGTTTCTTCTGGAGCATTTCTCATCATTGATCTCCTGGGTTGTTTATTCAAGTAGGCCTGGATGTTGAAGGTATGCCAAGGTTTTGTTCTCCTGTGTTGATTTAAAATTGTTTCGTGGTCTTCAATAGAAATAACCCTACAGGGGGCTAACTCTACAGCGTGCGCCTCGAGCCGTGCAAATGTTATTCCTCTGTTGCTCCTCCTGGGTATTAAATCCTGTACAGAATGTCCTCAACGTCAGATCAGGTGTTTGATTTAATAACTAAGCCCTGCACTTCTCAACACAATGACAATCTGACAGAGAATGTAATAGATTTACAGACACAATTTTGAATCATATCCGACATTTTAATAGCATTTTCATCCATCTGCTTTGCCTGCTCGTGCGACGAATAACAAAAAAAAAAAACATGATCTTTTCAGTTGACCTTCATGAAACGAATCTGTTTTTATTAGTGGCTTTTGATTTAATGCATGTCATTGAACCTTTCTATATCTGCAGTGGGTCTGAGTATCAAGAACTCTAAAAAGCCATTTGGCATGAACTGTTTTGGTTAAAAGTATGATACTCAAACCCCTTCTCTCATTCATGTGTTCTATTAACCTTTTCTTTCTTTCTTTTTTTGCCTGCTTGCCTTTTCCATCGCATTTTACTTTCACCTCCATAAAATTGTTGGATTTGCTAAAACCAATCTGAACCCAACCCAAATCGATGTAAACCACCCCTCCCCCACAATGGCCTGTTCAGCTGGTTTTGTCAAGTCACCCCTGTCCCAGATGAAACTGATAGAGGACATTGCAGAGCTGCACTGTGAGGTGACAGGGAACCCCATCCCAGAGGTGCAGTGGTGGTTCATAGAGGGCGAGGAGCCCGAAGAGACCATGACCCAGCTGTTCGATGGGGCGCGGCAAGACCGCGTTGGGATCAACGCCACCTACATCCTGCATGCCACCAGCTCCATTCACCTCTTAAACCTCACGCTCAATGACTCCGGCACGTATGAGTGCCGCGCTTCCAACGACCCCGACCGCAACGAGCTGAAGAAGGCACCCAAAATCAAGTGGATCCGTTCACAGGCTAACGTTATAGTGTTTGAATGTGAGTGAGTGGTGGGAGGCCCTACGTACAGCCAAGCAGCGTCTCCCTGTAGAGGACAGCGAGTGGTCCAGCTCCTGTCCCACACCTTCTCCTGCCTTGTTTCACCCAGACTCCCCTATTCTCCCCTCACTGAGCTCCCATGATGTCCAGTAGTGGAGAGCAAACCTGACCACAAGGTGTGGCCGGGCCTCTCCTTAGACGTGTCCTACCTGCCGTAGCACTACCCTCAATCTGATGCCTTGTCAAAGCCTTATTTTAAATGAATTAGGAAAATATTTCACATAATATTGATAATACTGGTCATAAGTCTGAAACCTGCAAATGGCTGCATCTAATTTTTGAAAGATAAAATGTTCATTTTCTTTTTAAAGGGGTCAGATTATGGGTTGGTTAGCCTCTTGTTGGCTTCCATTTAGTCTATTTTGCTGTCTTGTCCAAGGTATAGAATGTGTAATTGATACTAACATTGGCACTGTCCTGTGGTGTTTACGCTCTTTAGACCTGTCTAGGCTCTTTAGGAGTACTAAATTATCTACAGGAGACAGCAACCCAGCTTTCTGATTCTCAGCCATAAGGCATCTTTCCAGTATTTATTGACAGTATTTGTTTTCTCTACCTGAATCAAACCAAAAGATCCTCTTTGTTCCTCTTCTGTCAGTGGAACACCAACCTACCATACCTTGCCAGTTGCTTCTTCTGCATGTGTTGATTACAAGGTCCTCTCCTCATGGTCTCCTAGATTAACTTCCCTGTGTAACCCCTCTTGTCTTGAACGCTTGGTTCAGCCCGAGCTCTCCATTTTTAGGTGGCTGCCCATGTGATCTGCCGCTTCTTGGAAAGCTCTGCGCTGCCATTTATATTGTGCTGTTCTTGGCTTGAAATTTGATTATGAAATTAATATCATTTGACAAGCTAAGCTAGACCTTATCAGTTGTCACTATGAAGTTTAGGCTAAAGGATAGTAAAGCAATGTCAAGCCCTGAACAGTCTAGGTTTGTTCTGCAACATGTTTGTATCAAGATTGCCATTTATCCTGTAAACCCTATACTTTCCTTTTTAAGTTTGGATGAAATCCACTACTTAGATATATAATTTCTTTAAATTGTCTTAAGTTACCCTAAACTATTTTAGCAATATCCTGTATATGAAAAGACGTGCAATAATTAGTTACACTTGGCTTGTCGTCGTGGTAATGGTCCTACTAGATGTGGTCATATCAAAGGATGGCTTATTAATATGTTGACTTTGTCTACAGATCCCTTAATTGTGTCTTCACCTGTGGAGGTGAACAACCAGACCTCTGCCATCCTCTCGTGCAACCTGACCAACTCCCCGTCCACAGTCAAAGGTCATTACTGGATGAGGAATGGCAATGTGATTGAGTCATCCAAGCAGGACTCTACTGCTCTCTACACCGAGCTCATGTAAGTGCCTGCCAGGAAGGCAGCGTCTGTCTGCATGTTTTGAGCCACCAGATGGACATGAATCCCTCTGAGCTATAAAACGAGCTATAAAACGATTTCCCGGAGCTGGGCTCGCTGATTTGAGATTCAGCTATTGTCCTGAACCTAGCAGTCATTGCTTGTCATTATTAGCAACCATGCCTTTTTTATTGTTTGGTCAGCAGGGTGGTAGGTCACACAGAGATTTGACCGCACAGCATCACTGAATGAACAACCACTCTAACCTTTCCTCCATATTTTCTACATGCTAACTCGTTAGGTCTCCCTCACTCTATCGCTCACTCACACACACACACATACCATCCATTAGTGGTAACACTTCAGGCCCTGCTCAGGCATTCCCTGTCATTAATTAGCAGCGAGATGGACTGTGCAGCTTTGGTTGTAGCCTTGGCAGCAGCACGGATAAGCGCCTCCTAGCAGTTCCACTCTTTCACTCTCACTGACCATAATTCCCCATCAGACGTAAAGAGCAGGGAGGGTTCCTTTGCCGACACAAGTCAGATTTTTACCAGGGGGAAGTAGAAGCGTTTGTAACAAGGAGAGACAGTTTATTTTTATCCGGGTGCTTCTCGTTCTCAACAGCAACTGGGAGCCGTTTTGAAGTTCAGACTGTTGGGGCAGCATCTTTTGTGGTGTGTTATTACAGGCAAATTGACTTCATGTCTGGGATGTGTTCGAAGCCATTGTTTGAGTGAAGTTTGTAGGCCTATGTTTCCCATCCTTACATATTTTTTTCCTCCCCCTTATTAGCTTGGCTAAAATTGATTTCCATTCTGGTGGAGTATATGACTGTGTCTTCCTGTCTGTTCCCGTGGTGAGGAAATCCATTGAAGTCAAAAGTAAGTCATCCTTTTAAACTTGTGAAGTCTCTTCTACGGATATTCGCTTTGTCGATGAATGTTACTGCCTTTTTTAGTGCACTTTGAGTATCTGAAAGCTGTAATGGGCGTATAAAACCAGTTTGTTTATACAAGTGCAGGTGTGTTGGATGAATCGCGGCTATCCGATTAAATACTTGCATCCCTGTGTTTGTCACTAGCTGCTGTCCATGTCTCGGCCTACAAACGCTCTGAGCATGGAAATGAGCAGGACAAGGGTGTGCTGGTGTGTGTCAGTCATGGATATCCACTGCCTACTGACTGGAAGTGGTACAAACTGGAAGGAGAAGAGATGCTGAAGAAGGTACGCGTTTACCAGACTTTACATCATTGATACGCCATTAGGCTTAACACAATTAGTTTCACTGAGCCAGAATAACCCCTGATGCTGAACTGAGTGATTAAAGTCACATGCTGCAGTTATTTTCCAATGTTTGGAATCATTGACTAAATCAATATCTTGATTGAAGTCCCAGTAATGCCACACACACTAGTACTATCCAGAGGTCTCTGCCCTAGATAAGAGTTGAGTGGTCAATGACTTTTTGCTCTCTGTTTGTGGCGTTCTCAGGCCATCACCAACGGTACTGAGAGGTATGAGATCAAGAGCACTCCCAACAGGACCACCCTGACCATCGACGACCTGGACATCGCCATGGACATGGGCGACTACATGTGCTACGGTGCCAACGAAGTGGGCTCGGCATTCGACAAGATCCACCTGCGCGTCCGTAGCCGCCTGGCCGCCCTCTGGCCCTTCCTGGGCATCGTGGCTGAGGTCATCATCTTGGTCAGCATCATCTTCATCTACGAGAAGAGGAGAAAGCCTGATGAGATCAACGACGGTACGTAGACACACCCGCAGAGAAATGCAGAAATGAAGTACTCTTGTTTTGCCATTCATGATTTCTGAAGTAGCATACTTCATATGATTTGGCTGTGAGTGTCTGCTGCCCTCCAGTGGCAGAACAGTCTTAGTTTCAGATGCACTGCCATTCTCCAAAGATTGCTGTGCATTAGCTGCCATTTTAATGAATCTCAACACTTTGTCTTTTCTTAGTGGTTTGGATATAGCAGGTTTACTGTTATTTACTTGGTCTTCTTGATTTGCAATTTAAATGTTTTCCACTTATGATTTCAGTAATTTCATTCGATCAAAAGCAATTGGTTTTCTATTAGAACACTTTTTTTTTCTCCATTTTGTATTTCTCTGTTCGCTGCTGCGTTTGCGTTTTGGTAAGTGATCAAAACTGCATGTCAGACGGAAGTGGTTGACCTGGGAGGACCGTAACTGAGAAGCTATGGGAATGCACTGCGTTCACTTGTTAAGAATGTACCTAATAAGGAACTCTTCCACTGGCTTTGCATTCCTACATTGGACCAAACTGGGCAACATTTGAATTACATTTTCAGACTGCTTAAACTTAGGCACATTTTTATGCCCACCAATCAATGTGTTTTTGTCATGCCAGTAAAAGGGTCAAATAGCCTAAGTAATGTGATTTATGTGGAGATGGAAATGTAGGCCTAATGTCATGGTTTGTAGTGTTGGAAACATCTAAGGGTTTAGGGTTTTAAAGGTACACAGCAGTACGACATCACGGGGCAACTTCCTGCTTGCAGACAGATGTTGACGTCTGTAAGCAGGAAGTTTCTCTGCTGGTTATGTCAGTTCTGTGTGTACCTTTTTAATATCTTGTCTTGCATGCCATCTGCATCTTGATCTCATGCATGACAAGTAATTTGAGTTTCTTTATAATAGGGATATCATTTCATTGATCTCATTCATTGCCCGAGGGCACCTACTCTTTGATTTAACGGGTGACTGTCCAGATGGTTCCTTTTGTTCCGCAGTATGCCTGTACGCTTTGTTTATAACCGTTTTCAGGTGTTGCATTGTCACTGCAAGGTTTCCCTTTTCACTTGGTTGTCCTGTTTGCGTTATTTTGAGTGATGTTCAGAACAGATTGTTCCTGATAGATGATATGGTATCATAGTTGGGATACAGTGAAGGTAGATTTGTCATAACTGCAGTCTTTTTAAATCAAATGATTTTAAGTTCAAGTGATGTAACTGTATTTGCTTATTGTAGATAGAACTATGGCAGTGTACGCTTGTTTTGCTTAGACTGCAATCACTTGACAATGGCATACTTAAAGAAATACTTTGTCACCATTTCCTTCATTGTCTGTGGAAAGAATGCTTTCTCATTGTCTGGAAAGAATGCTTTCTCCATGCCTTGCTCTCATTAGGAGAATGTCTCCCTACCAGACAGTCTCTGACCAATTCAGCTCTTGACTCATCTTTTCTCTTGTCCCTGTGCTGCTGTATAGATGAGGACTCAGGTTCTGCTCCCCTGTAAGTACACATTTTACACTGATGTAAAAATGCAATACAATTAATTTCTCACCAAGAAAATATATAAATGCGCCTCTCGGGAGGCGCAAGGGTCTAAGGCTAGAGGCGTCACTACAGACCTGGGTTCGATCCCAGGCTGTCGGAGGTGGCTGTGACCGGTACACCCATGAGGCGGCGCACAATTGGCCCAGCGTCTTCCGGGTTAGGGGAGGGTTTGGCCGGCCGTGATGTCCTTGTCCCATCGTGCTCTAGGGACTCCTGTGGCGAGCCGGGTGCATTTACGCTGACTTCGGTCGCCAGTTGTACAGTGTTTCCTCTGACACATTGGTGTGGCTGGCTTCGGGGTTAAGCGGGCAGTGCGGCTTGGCAGGGCCGTGTTTCGGAGGACACATGGCTCTCGACCTTCGCCTCGCCCGTCCGAGTCTGTACGGGAGTTGTAGCAATGGGACAAGACTGTAACTACCAATTTGGATATCACAAAAAAGGGGTAAAACAAGTACCGCCCCCCCCAAATCAAATATAGATATTCATTGCTGAATGGTTTGTAAAGTTCTGGATGGAAAATGTCTTTCAGGAAAAGCAATGCTGCCACAAACCACAAGGACGTCAGGCAAAGGAACTCCAACTGAGAGATGTGTGTGAGAGCTTTTGAATCAACCCACTCGACTTGATGAGCCTATTTCAAATTCATTTATTCTGATTGCAAAATCAAAGCAGTAAACCTCATGTCGAGGTTGACCTCTCAATCTAATTGTCAGTCCCCTCTCTTTCTTGACAGATATCCTGATGACTATCTTCCAGGATGAAGAGTGTTTGCTGAGCGTCACATAATCTAGTGCACCCTGCGAATTTTAAACAACTTAAAAAAAAAATTATTTGAATGTTAATGTCTTGAGAAATGGACTGAATTGTCCTCTTCTATGTTTCTCTCCATATTGTGCTTAAGGCCATGGGCAAAAAACATGTTTTTGCATGAGTTTTATTGCCGTTCTAGAAGTGTTTGTTCGTAGTGAAGTCCATTGTAAACATTTACGTGGGAATGATCTATTGGTGGTTTTTCTATTTGTGCTTATAGCTTCCTCCACTGTCTTTCTAAATATCTTCTCTTACATTTGCAAGCATGAACAGCCAACTGTTAAGCAACATGGACCCTACTACGGATGTGAAATGTTTGGACACTGACATGCTTTTGCCCCAGGCCCTATTACCACACCTGACTCCAATAATCAACTAATCATTGTCTTCAGTTTAGCATTCAATTAGTTTAATCAGGTGTGTTTAGATATAGGGCTGGGGGAAAGTGACAAAAATCAGGCCCCTGAACTGGAGTGGCCCATCCCCGCTGTAGGTAAAGTAATGACTGGAAGCCTTTTGACTTCAGATGTGTGCCCTGACCCTTCAACATCACGTAGTTGGCTGAGTTATAGGATACACCTTAACACAGTCCATTTTACTTCCTCCACAGTATTTGATTTTCTGCAGTGGAAGTTATAATACTGTTGTTAGTTCCTAAATTAAATGCAGGTAGGATTATAATGCAATTTCGTCTGAGTTCCTGCTGTATTTAATACATGCGCTGTTCAGATTTTAAAAGGCTAATCATTGCAAAGAAATATCCAAGCTTTTTGGAGTTTTACTACTTATTAAAATGTTTTAAAGTGTAGTTTTGAATTCTCTGCTTTTGTTGCCATAGTCACATCCATAGTAATACTTCCTGAAAAAGGACCAAGTGTAAGAGATGGGTTTTCTGCTTCTGAACAACGACTAATACTAATGTATTAATCAGAATTTAAGGCGATTTTTAAATGTAGCCTTCAAAAAACCAAACATGGAACATAAACATGATTGACACGAATGAGGCATTGTCCTTTTTCTAACCTCCACTCTGTAGACAACTCAGAAGCCACATGTTGCACTAACCTGATTTAGTATTGTGACTGGATGTGCACCATTAGTTTAAGAAGTACATGTGAAAATATGACTGTCTATTTTGCCTAAAAGTAACCAAGTAGATTCAACACAACTGTACCAATTTGCACAATCTCAATAAAGTTATCTGATTTAAGAGATGTGGTCTGATACTGCTTGAAAAAGATGGACATTTTGGTTTATTTCCTCAAGGCAATATAATGCTATAGGCCATCCCACGTAAAGCTATGAAGTTGTTTGTAAGTGCCCTGGATGGTCATTGGCGATGGGTTTGTACAGCAAGGTGTTGGACCTCTGGTAAATGGCATGACTTGAAGCTGTCATACAGAAGGAGTTACCTAATGGTAAAGGAGTAGTCTTGGAAATTCCAGACCTATGACAACAGCATTATGTATACTGGAACATTGTTGTGGGAGGCAATTTGTCTGCCTAGGTCCTATGGAGACTAGTAAATGAGTGGACTAAAAGTCTGATTTCATAGTCCAAACCGATATAGACTCACTGTACAATATTACATCAGTAGACCTACACATCCAAATCATTCTGAGAAGATTCGACACCAGAGGGTGCCATTTAATCATCAGTGGAGGAACCATTGTGATTCTAGGCGTAATGGTTGACGTAGCCTATCAATGTGTCTTGAATAAATCGACATCTGGACTGGTGGATATTGTAGCCTATATTGGCACATATTCCATTTCTCAGGTGAATTAATCCACCAGTATTATTTGATGATTACACATGCATGCTGTGCATAAAATTGAGTAAATGTACTTATCGATTGACCATTCAAGGCTACTATTGCATTTGAATGTTTCACAAACTATTTGTATTGAAAATACAATATTCAAAACAGATTATATATAAAATATTTCACATGTATGTTTTTTTCCCCCCCCATCACTTTCTTTGGTTCACCATGCTGTCATCTCACATTGGAACCTTCACTTGGATGTCATTCGTGAAGAGGAGAGGAGGTTATAGGTAAAAAGGACGGCCTCTCCGTTTCACTGACATGAAACGAATAGCCAGATTGCAGCCATAGCAACGCCATTGGTGCTGTATCCTGAAGTGGTTTCCACTGGATACAATAGGATGGGGCTGCTTTGAACTCGTCGCCGCCCAGCCACGCAAAGGTTCCGAAGGCGCGCGCACTATTCCCGCGCGCTGTCATGGACGAGGCTGAGGATGGAGAAGATGAGTCCAAATTCCAGCAGCTTCTATTGTGCGGAACCGGCTCCGTTGGAGACGATAGGAACGGTCTAAGTTTGAAGATGAAGCAATTTACGCCAGGAGGGGGAGCAGCGTCAACAGCGCGCAATAACTCCAACAATGAGCTGTGGTTCATGCAAGGCGAAGAGTCCGCACCTTGTGCTTCTACAGGCGCCACACGCTGTGCTCTGTTATGCCAGGGAGATGCTGCTGCCTGTGGCGGCTCATACTACAGGGCTGGAGGGGACTCAGCCACAGGATCAGCGGTAACCGGGTTGGCTACTTGTTGGACAGGTGAAGGCACTACCGGTGTGATATGCAACAACAACGGAGATTGCAGAAGGGACCCCAACATTTCAGGGAGCCTGTCCTCCATCGTCTCTAGGCAGGAGAAACAGACAGGTGGAATAGTTGCAGCGGACAACGGGAAAAGGCCAACTAGATGTAATTTCAGAGTCGCCAGCATGGACGGTTCAATCACCTCAGCCGGGTCCTTAGCACAGGGGCAAGGGGCCGAGGTGGCCGGGGCCACAACTACTGGCAATGAGAAAAAGGACTCCAGAGTTTCCTTCTCAAATGCCCCTAATAGAAAAGCATCGTCCTCTGTGCAGAACCAACAGAACAGGAATTCTCTCGCATTTTTTAAATCTGAGGATGGACCCCAGATTGTGCCAGATGATGGGGAACCGCAGGACAATCGGACTTATATGCAGCGCCAATTTAGTTCCATGCTTCAGCCTGGAGTTAATAAATTTTCCCTGCGTATGTTTGGGAGCCAAAAAGCGGTGGAAAAGGAACAAGAGCGCGTCCAATCGGCCGGTAATTGGATTATTCATCCATACAGCGATTTCAGGTATGGGTTGAGTCAAGTGCCACTCTGAGGTGGGCGCAAATTGGTCATGTGATCTATGGGCTAAACATTTTACCCAATAAGTAACTTGAAAATAAATTAACATAACCAATTTGATATTAAGCATTGGAAGTAGTTTATGAGATGTTAAATTATATTTGTTGACATCCATTTTAACGTTTGCTGTCAGTGCGGTCTGCTGCTTTTCATGAGGAATGCAATGCCACTAAATGCAAATGTCAAATTAGGCAACATATGAGAGAACAACACCGAGTCTAAAAGCTGAAAATGTATGTTGCACATTCTCATCATTGCGCAATTTTGATATATTGGGGTCTAAAGACCTATTCCATGGAAAATACTTGACTTAGGGATGAGAGTTGCGTTGCTGAAACCTCAGTAGTTCAAAAGGAAATGCCTATTTATGTCTTGCGATTTAAAGTGAGGACGCGTGCGTAAAACCGCTGACCAAAAAGGCCTTGTTGGTGGTGAAGTTACTTGGCAAACATATACCGCATTAAATACATTTAAAACACCCACACAGTTGATCAAATGTGTCCCATGTTATCACCGTTATGAAATGCTTCATGCGCTTTTTATTAAGCACTTAATGGTAGCCTATTATAACGCGTTTTTCTCAGATTCCCTAATAATATAGTCATATTACAAGCAGGGATGGGCAACTTTGATGGGGGTGGGGGCCACACGCGGTTTTTAATATCATATCTGAGTGAGACTAACAAAATCAATGGGTGGCCGCCATTAATTCGACGATGATACGTTTAGATAGCTGGCCACTAAACTAATTTAGCAATAAAACATTTTTTAGATGACATGGGTTAATTGACTGACTGTAAAACTGCTGATGCACAGCCAAATCTCTGAATTGCACCTTGTGTAGTCTACTATTCTAAATCGCAACAGTAAATTGAGACCCTGACTGAGTTCTTAAAAACAATGTGTGTATATATGTATGTACAGTTGAAGTCGGAAGTTTACATACACAGCCAAATACATTTAACCTCAGTTTTTCACAATTCCTGAAATGTAATCCTAGTAAAAATTCCCTGTCCAGTTAGGATCACCACTTTATTTTAAGAATTTGAAATAGTAGAGAGAATGATTTATTTCAGCTTTTATTTCTTTCATCACATACCCAGTGGGTCAGAAGTTTATGTACACTCAATTAGTATTTGCTAGCATTGCCTTTAAATTGCTTAACTTGGGTCAAACGTTTTGGGTAGCCTTCCACAAGCTTCCCACAATAAATTGGGTGCATTTTGGCCCATTCCTCCTGACAGAGCTGGTGTAACTGAGTCATGTTTGTAGGCCTCCTTGCTCGCACACGCTTTTTCAGTTCTGCCCACAAATGTTCTATAGCATTGAGGTCAGGGCTTTGTGATGGCCACTCCAATACCTTGACTTTGTTGTCCTTAAGTCATTTTGCCATAACTTTGGAAGTATGCTTGGGCTCATTGTCCATTTGGAAGACCCATTTGCAACCAAGCTATAACTTCCTGACTGATGTCTTGAGATGTTGCTTCAATATATCCACATAATTTTCCTACCTCATGATGCCATCTATTTTGTGAAGTGCACCAGTCCCTCCTGCAGCAAAGCACCCCCACAACATGATGCTGCCACCCCCGTGCTTCACGGTTGGGATGGTGTTCTTTGGCTTGCAAGCCTCCCCCTTTTTCCTCCAAACATAACGATGGTCATTATGGCCAAACAGTTCTATTTTTGTTTCATCAGACCAGAGGACATTTCTCCAAAAAGTACGATCTTTGTCCCCATGTGCAGTTGCAAACCGTAGTCTGGCTTTTTTATGGCGGTTTTGGAGCAGTGGCTTCTTCCTTGCTGAGCGGCCTTTCAGGTTATGTCGATATAGGACTCGTTTTACTGTGGATATAGATACTTTTGTACCTGTTTCCTCCAGCATCTTCACAAGGTCCTTTGCTGTTGTTCTGGGATTGATTTGCACTTTTCGCACCAAAGTACGTTCATCTCTAGGAGACAGAACGCGTCTCCTTCCTGAGCGGTATGACGGCTGCGTGGTCCCATGGTGTTTATACTTGCGTACTATTGTTTGTACAGATGAACGTGGTACCTTCAGGCGTTTGGAAATTGCTCCCAAGGATGAACCAGACTTGTGGAGGTCTACAATTTTTTT
>QNTS01001514.1:71853-88791 GCA_003317085.1 Hucho hucho
CCTCATGATGCCATCTATTTTGTGAAGTGCACCAGTCCCTCCTGCAGCAAAGCACCCCCACAACATGATGCTGCCACCCCCGTGCTTCACGGTTGGGATGGTGTTCTTTGGCTTGCAAGCCTCCCCCTTTTTCCTCCAAACATAACGATGGTCATTATGGCCAAACAGTTCTATTTTTGTTTCATCAGACCAGAGGACATTTCTCCAAAAAGTACGATCTATGTCCCCATGTGCAGTTGCAAACCGTAGTCTGTCTTTTTTATGGCGGTTTTGGAGCAGTGGCTTCTTCCTTGCTGAACGGACTTTCAGGTTATGTCGATATAGGACTCGTTTTACTGTGGATATAGATACTTTTGTACCTGTTTCCTCCAGCATCTTCACAAGGTCCTTTTGCTGTTGTTCTGGGATTGATTTGTACTTTTCGCACCAAAGTACATTCATCTCTAGGAGACAGAACTCGTTTCTTTCCTGAGCAATATGACGGCTGCGTGGTCCCATGGTGTTTATACTTGCGTACTATTGTTTGTACAGATTAACGTGGCACCTTCAGGCGTTTGGAAATAAACCAGACTCGTGGAGGTCTACAATTTTTTTTCTAAGGTCTTTGCTGATTTCTTTAGATTTTCCCATGACGTTAAGCAAAAAGGCACTGAGTTTGAAGGTAGGTCTTGAAATACATCCACAGGTGCACCAACAATTGACTCAGGCTAATTGACATTTATCAGAAGCTTCTAAAGCCATTACATAATTTTCTGGAATTTTCCAAGCTGTTTAACTACTTAGGGAGTGGTGGGGCGCTAGCCGGTGAAATGCAAGGCGCCAAATTCAAAATCCAAAAGTTGAATTATTAAACATTCATCAATATACAAGTGTTGCATAGTCATCAAAAGCTCTGCTTCTTGGCAATATCACAGCGTTGTCAGATTTCAAAAAGGCTTTACGGCGAAAGCACTACATTTGATTGTTTGAGGGTATCACCTCCAATATTTTCCCATTAGCATAAATTCATAAACCATTGCGGTTCACACAACACACATTTCACAGCGAAAACAAATCCCTTACCTTTTGAAGAACTTCTGCTGAGGGCTTCCCAAGTGTCCAACGAAGACATCCAATTGTTCTTTTGTTAGAAAAAGCCATTTATTATATCCATAAATCTCCGTTTGGTTGGCGCGTTATGTTAATAAAATACAGCGTCCACTCGCCCATTGAACCGTGAAGAGAACTTGTTCAACCTATACCTATACACTTGTCCAAGAACAATCAAACATCATTGATAATGTATCCTTAGGAACACTTTTATGTATATTTACTATAAAATTTCAACCGGATTATAAACTGGATGATAGGAAAGGAAAAAACCACAGCGCACGCGAGCCCGTGAACGCGCATCCTCTTCTGTTTACATCTGGTGACCACTTCGAAATTATTTTTCTCTTACCATCCAGAGCATTCTAACATCATCAAACACTGTCTAGAGACTGTTGACATCGGGTGGAAGCAATAGGTACTGCAATCTTACTCCTATATATAGCTGTTTTCAATAGGGAGGGGTTCAAAATGAGGCAGTGTCAAATACACTTTTTCCAGGACAGAAATTCCTCGGGTTTTCGCCTGCTATATCCGTTCTGTTATACTCACAGACAATATTTTAACTCTCTTCGAAACGTCAGAGTGTTTCCTATCCAATAGTACTTATTATGTGCATATCCTATTTTCTGGGCCTGAGTGGGAGGCATTTTACTTTGGGCATACCAGACATCAAAACTATTAAATAACACGTATGGAATCATGTAGAACCAAAAAAGCTTTAAACAAATCAAAATATATTTTATATTTGAGATTCTTCAAAGTAGCCACCCATTGCCTTGATGACAGCTTTGCACACTCTTGGCACAACACAACACTTTTTTGGTTACTACATGATTCCATATGTGTTATTTCATGTCTTCATTATTATTCTACGATAATTATAAAAATAAAGAAAAACCCTTGAATGAGTAGGTATGTCCAAACTTTTGACTGGTACTGTATATATTTATTTGGGGTGGAGGGATTGATCCGAGGGCCTTCAAAAGGGGGTGTGTGGGCCGTGAGTTGCCCATCCCTGGATTACAGTATCATACACAGACATCTGATATTGTCTTGTCACATAACTTGGTCATACATGTTTCATATTTATTTTGTCATTGCATATTCATAAAATATGAATGTTACATGAACGGAACCATGCATGCATGACTCTTGACAGGATATTATGCAAATATATTTATATTAGATGTGATATTGAAAATACTAAATGCACCAATCTAGTTTGATCTTTTGGATTTCGTTATGGGTAGGTGTCGGTGTTCATTTAATATTCTGTAATTAAAATCGGGAACAATTTCTTTCATGAATGCAAAATCAGCTTGAGCTATCTCACTGCACCGGCTTCGTCCCTATCCCTCACTATTCTCCTCCCATTTTCACACATCGCTCTACAATAGATTCCCATAAACGTTTAGGCTACGAACAACAGCTGCCTCTAATTGGGAACCACACAAAATCAAAACATAGAAAACTCTAGAAACCCCTAGTCACGCCCTGACCTAACACACCATAGGGCTCTCTATGGCCAGGGCGTGACATTTCCCCCGAAATCAGACGCTTCGGTCTAAGACAGGCTCTCCCTCGTATGGTGACAGATATTTTAAGCCGACTGATAATCAATGCAATTACGTGCACGTGTAATTATAAGAGGCACCATTTTTTATTAAGTCAATTCCAGGTCTTGATGTCAAGAAAGAGTTAAGGCATCATCTCTTCTAGGGTTAAGGTTGGAGTGGTTTTTAAAGTGAATGATGAATTGTGTTATTAAGCAGCACCCCATCCCATTGCTCCCTCCTAAACATGACCTTATCTTTTAGAGAAACACACAGGGATGTACACTGACCCCTTACTCAGTAACACAAATGTAAAGTAGTACTGTTATGTATGTTTGTTAGACAGCCTTCAGTTTGCAGGTTAGGTTCACATAGGGTGAGATACGCTACATGACCAAAAGTATATGGACACCTGCTCGTCGAACATCTCATTCCAAACTCATGGGCATTAATATGGAGTTGATCCCGCCTTTGCTGCTATAACAGCCTCCACTCTTCTGGGAAGGCTTTCTACTAGATGTTGGAATATTTCTGTGGGGACAAGCTTCCATTCAGCCACAAGAGCATTAGTGAGGTCGGGCACTGATGTTGGGCGATTACGCAATCGGTGTTCCAATTCATCCCAAAGGTGTTCGACGGGATGGTGTGGCTGAAATAGAGCGAATCCACTAATTTGAAGGGGTGTCCATATAGTGTATTAAGGATACATTCTGATGAGGTCATTGGGAAGAAAAAAAGGGTTTTATTCTAATATTGCAGGCAGCACTGATTAAACTGCTATGAAACTGACAGATCTGGGGTGAGTTTGACTTTTTTTGTAAGGTTGACTTAAGCTGAGACACTTTCCTAATAGGGCACAACTTTATAGCCAAAGGAGCTTTCGCAGAACTGTAATTGCGACTGCGAATATCGGGTTCAGCACCATGGACAGCTCCCATGTCATGACCTTCAGAAAGTCTTTATTGCAAATTTGATAGTTGTGCTTTTATATGATAAGCCACTCACATTTGACAGTAGTCTATAGCCATATGTTTGAGTTTGATAGTGGCCTGTTTATGACGTTATTAATTTGCCAAAAGTCAAAACTGTCAACATGACAGCATACTGTCACATACAGTGAGGGAAAAAAGTATTTGATCCCCTGCTGATTTTGTACGTTTGCCCACTGACAAAGAAATGATCAGTCTATAATTATAACGGTAGGTTTATTTGAACAGTGAGAGACAGAATAACAACAAAAAAATCCAGAAAAACGCATGTGAAAAATGTTATAAATTGATTTGCATTTTAATGAGGGAAATAAGTATTTGACCCCTCTGCAAA
This sequence comes from Hucho hucho, assembly GCA_003317085.1. NCBI lineage: Eukaryota > Metazoa > Chordata > Actinopteri > Salmoniformes > Salmonidae > Hucho > Hucho hucho. The sequence continues at coordinate 75,822 of QNTS01001514.1, forward strand.
ACATGACTTAGTACATGGTGGCAAAACCCTTGTTGGCAATCACAGAGGTCAGACGTTTCTTGTAGTTGGCCACCAGGTTTGCACACATCTCAGGAGGGATTTTGTCCCACTCCTCTTTGCAGATCTTCTCCAAGTCATTAAGGTTTCAAGGCTGACGTTTGGCAACTCAAACCTTCAGCTCCCTCCACAGATTTTCTATGGGATTAAGGTCTGGAGACTGGCTAGGCCACTCCAGGACCTTAATGTGCTTCTTCTTGAGCCACTCCTTTGTTGCCTTGGCCGTGTGTTTTGGGTCATTGTCATGCTGGAATACCCATCCACGACCCNGTGGGGATGGTGTTCTTGGGGTCATAGGCAGCATTCCTCCTCCTCCAAACACGGCGAGTTGAGTTGATGCCAAAGAGCTCCATTTTGGTCTCATCTGACCACAACACTTTCACCCAGTTGTCCTCTGAATCATTCAGATGTTCATTGGCAAACTTCAGACGGGCATGTATATGTGCTTTCTTGAGCAGGGGGACCTTGCGGGCGCTGCAGGATTTCAGTCCTTCACGGCGTAGTGTGTTACCAATTGTTTTCTTGGTGACTATGGTCCCAGCTGCCTTGAGATCATTGACAAGATCCTCCCGTGTAGTTCTGGGCTGATTCCTCACCGTTCTCATGATCATTGCAACTCCACGAGGTGAGATCTTGCATGGAGCCCCAGGCCGAGGGAGATTGACAGTTCTTTTGTGTTTCTTCCATTTGCGAATAATCGCACCAACTGTTGTCACCTTCTCACCAAGATGCTTGGCGATGGTCTTGTAGCCCATTCCAGCCTTGTGTAGGTCTACAATCTTGTCCCTGACATCCTTGGAGAGCTCTTTGGTCTTGGCCATGGTGGAGAGTTTGGAATGTGATTGATTGATTGCTTCTGTGGACAGGTGTCTTTTTATACAGGTAACAAACTGAGATTAGGAGCACTCCCTTTAAGAGTGTGCTCCTAATCTCAGCTCGTTACCTGTATAAAAGACACCTGGGAGCCAGAAATCTTTCTGATTGAGAGGGGGTCAAATACTTGTTTCCCTCATTAAAATGCAAATCAATTTATAACATTTTTCACATGCGTTTTTCTGGATTTTTTTGTTGTTATTCTGTCTCTCACTATTCAAATAAACCTACCATTAAAATTATAGACTGATCATTACTTTGTCAGTGGGCAAACGTACAAAATCAGCAGGGGATCAAATACTTTTTTCCCTCACTGTACTGTGCGTTTAGACAGAGAGCGATTTTTGTAGAGTACAACCAATAACTTCTCTAAAACAGTACGTTTGAGCAATTTGCAAACTTCACGGCAACATTTAGGGCATTTTTGTTATGTAGCCTACTGTAGCAACTTCTCGTTGGAAGGATGATCTCATCACTCACAGTGGAGTCATCGATGTTCGTTTCCGATCGGGCAGGATCAGTCAATCAAGACATGACTCAGCGTCACACTTATCAGTTACTCTTTCCAAGCATCGAATCCCGTTATTTTGGGTTGATTAGACAGCAACATTGATAGCCACTGATATTACACTAGGTGCACAATTCAATATGTATTTTCAGTTGAGCTCTTTAATATTAATCCACCTCTTACCTCACACATGTTATTGTCAAGTGTAATATTCCATATGCAAAATTCCATAAACTTGTAGTGTAACTATCTTACATAACCTGGCAGTCACAATAATTCAAATATACTGATAGGACTACTATTCTGGTTTCACTTATGCCACCCTTTGTCCTTGTAGCAAGGATTTAGAATCAATTCACCATCCAGCTGTACCCTCATATTACCCTCTCCCCTCCTGTCCTTGACATGACCTTGTCATGCATGAGCAGGAGGATGGACTTGATTTTTGACAGGTTGCAGTGATATGACTATTGATTATTAACTGTTTCACGGTAGGCTATGCCACCAGCCTTGTGTGTGTGTGTGAGCTTGCATGCACATGGTTGCTTGACTCTGTGCGTGTGTGTTATTGTCAATGTGCCCCTGTCTGACAGAGGGTGTTGTGAGATGTGGACAGTAGAGAGCTGGCTACAGTAAGTTGAGAGGGTACTTGTCAAATGGATAAAGCAACATCAGCAACTTTTAGTGATAGGGGGAAGAAATCCATGCAGTTACATATCGTGATATTATTTTTGGATGATACTATTTGATATTTGTCTCCAAGTATTGTTTATTTATTTTTGCCACTGTAGGTAGCATCAGCTTGTACTAGTTGGCGGTACCTGCACCCAAACACCAGTATTTTTCCTTTTCCTCCGTCTTAACAAATTGGCTCCCTATTTTTTTTTTTTCAGCACTTAAATTTCCCTGACAATAAAATTGCAGTATTGAATTGCATTAAATGTAGAATCGTGATTCGTGAGAATGGTGGGAATCGTGAGAATTGCAATACGTACAGTACCTTATCAGCTCCTCAGTATAGTGATAATGTATTGCGACATTCCTGGCCATTCCCAACTACTTGCATGTGATATGCACAGCAAAGAAGAACATTTGCTCATAATGAAAACAGTGATACTACAGTTTCTACTTGAACTAGTACTCATCATGATATACCGTAGTCACTTACTGTACTGTTATTGTACTATTATTACAATAAGTTATAGCACCTGTCAATTGGTCAACTTTTTGAATGCATGATTGTCTTGCCAGTTCATCCACATCATCAATTCTACAATAGAAGCCAACAGATGATTCTGATATATTAATTAAATTGATATATTTGTGATCACCAGCTAGAGTGAGAAGGTGGATAATCTTACATTTCCCATGATTTTTATTTTTTTTTAACAGTTGATGAAGAATGCCATTGTGGAAGTCAATGGCATTGTCCAAAGCACATCATCAACTGTTTATACCTGAACCACACATCTAGTTTACGAAAGTTCAACAGGAAGGCTGGTCTGAATACTCGTTTAACTTCATCCAGCAAGCATAACATGATTCACTTTGTTTCCTATTCTATGGGCATAGTGGGAATGAATACAAACGTATCATCATCAGCATAGCATCTTGTTTCTTCTCTTTCCTGTTAGCCATGTGTGGAATGTCATTCACCTTTTTACCTTATAGCCTATAAGCACGGCACAATAATGCTCCTTCCTCACACTTGCTATTTAACCTATGTGCTCACTCTGGCAATTATCACCTTCCTCACTCTCAACCAATAGGGATATATTTATGTGTCAACTTACCCTCGCTCTCTCACTTGTTGTTTTTGAGCAACTGTTTTCAACAACCATCCATCTCCCTACTACCACCAGCTATAATAACCTTAAGGCCCGTCATTGGAACTCCTTCCCTCGCGAAAAGGCCATTCCCCAAACGATTTAAACGTTAATTTAGTTAAGCCTGTACTTGATTGAACTGGAGTTGAAGTTCAGGTGTCCCGAGTTCTTCCACCCTAACTGTCTCTCAGTCACCTAACCTCCTTCTCCTGCCCTCTAGGTTCTACTGGGATTTCACCATGCTGATGTTCATGGTTGGGAACCTCATCATCATCCCCGTTGGGATCACCTTCTTCAAGGATGAGACCACCGCGCCCTGGATCATCTTCAACGTGGTCTCTGACACCTTCTTCCTCATGGACCTGGTCCTCAACTTCCGCACAGGCATTGTATTCGAGGACAACACCGAGATCATCCTGGACCCCAGGAAGATCAAGAGGACGTACCTAAAGACCTGGTTCTTCGTGGACTTTGTCTCCTCCATCCCTGTGGATTATATCTTCCTGATCGTTGAGAAGGGGATCGACTCCGAGTTGTATAAGACGGCCAGAGCCCTGAGGATCCTACGCTTTACCAAGATCCTCAGTCTGCTGAGGCTGCTCAGGCTGTCCAGGCTCATCCGCTACATCCACCAATGGGAAGAGGTAAACTGGGCTCTAGAACTTACTTTGACCTAACTGGGGAGGTTCTCTTCTGCACTGTTCAACTAATCCAGTAAATGTGGAGGAGGAGGAGGTTGTTGGTGACTCGGCAGAGTCTAACTATGACCAATGGCAGGAGGAGATGGGATTGGCAATGTGTTTCTAGAATTTACAATGGACAAGGCATAGGCCGCAATACCCCTATGATACAATGTTAAGGCAGCAGTAGAAAGAATAAGCTCTTTTAGTTTGTCAAATCAGGGTAAGTACAGAAGGGAGTCAGATTGAACATCATCAGCCCAACCTACTTCTGGGTAATGTCCTTCCAATAATAGGCTAGTCTCACACTATCACAGGCCTTCAACACTGTTGTCTCTCTGTATCTGTAGTGATATACATCAGCAGGATGCTGAGATTCACAGCTTTGCTTTCTCAGTGACTGTGTTGGCCAGTTAGCCTCATCATCGCAGCATTTGGCTGTGCCGTGCAGCCAGTCACAGTGGCCCGTTTTACCCTGATGTGACTGGATGTGTAAAGCTGTGCTGGCCATACAGAGCGGATGATGGCCATACATACATTTATGCCCCTTCTGTGCTAGCTAAGATATTCCAGAAGAGGTTCTGAGCTGACCCAAGTCTGATGACTCAGTTGTGTGTGTTCTGTACTCTACTTAATGGGACAATTATGTTCTTGATTCCAGTGGTAATTTGAGCCAGACCCAACCCCTAATTATTGAATCAACCCCTTACGTAACCGAGTGCCTCCTACCCACTGCTCAGCTCTGCTCTGCACAAGGCAGCTGCTCATCTCATCTGGAGCATGAGAGGGCCAGTTAGACAACTCACTGAATAAAGGAGAAACCATAACTGCAATATTTTTCTCCTCTGTTGTCATACAATGACTTCATTTTCTTAGAGAGCAATGTGCTCATCAATATGTACGTGGAAAACCTGGGAACACAGTCTTCTTTACTACTGCATGTAGCTGACAGCTGTTTGGAGCACCGCTCTGATACCCTATCTAGACCCACGTATTCCCTGAGCGTCATCCCCTCTGCATTGGGCTGTTTGTGTGTATGTGCTTGTTAGTTTGTGTTCTAGGTGCTAGACAGGATGCAGCGGTAAAAACACTGAGGCTTTCCGGGAATAGGAAGCTTGTATCAACCTCTTCCATTTGCAGTCACGTCCAGACTGAGTGGATGTTACCTTTTTCATGAGTTGGGCTGGCCAGGCAGCAGTACACTAGGTACTCTAGGATTGCGTTGTGGGTTCAGGAGGACTTTCACTTAGCATGCTCTCATTTCTGATTCCCATCTAGAGCATTACGATTTAATCAGAATCCTTAAACAATTAAATTTTAATTGAATTGATACAGTATTTCCATATTAGTGGCTGCGGAACTGTTGTGTAATGTGTTAGAGTGGATTGCGTAATGCTTTGTCCTTTTTATTTGGGTAATGGGCTGCAGGCCATAAGGTTCTTGTCACATCTACGCTATGTGCCCTGGCCCTTCCAGCCAACTGACAGTGACACATGTTACATGTCATAGTTCTGCTAGTTAGCTGAAGACTTCATTTTGCCCATGATTGGATCCTAATCAAAATGCAAGGCCTTCAAGTGTTTTCTCCTCCTCCTCCTGTTGCGTGCGGGCAGTGAGTCTGATAGCAGAAGCATGGAGGGGGAGTTGAGAGATGGCGAGAAACTGCCTGCGAGGGCACAGCGATACGCTAAACGCACCAATCTGAGCCCTCTGACCTTAATGGTGTACGACAAGCCATTGCATTTATTTAGGTGTGTGTGTGTGTACGCTGCAGGTAAATTGTCCATAAACAGATACAGAAACAGCTGTACAGGCACTGTGAAAATAACCCAATGCCACCCAAACTCCGTTATACAGGGATTTTGTTTTTAATTTTAGGGCTTTTGAGACAACGCTAGAAAGAGGTCATGCAGAAGGATGCTTGTTTGGCCTTTTTCACCACAGATATTCCAATACAGTCACTTTTAGAAACAACTAAAGGAGGCACTCCAACCTTGTGTTGTCTATCAGAGCTGCTTTTCATTTTGTGTTTGGTTAAGCTTTTAACCCATGGGTTTGCGTGAGGTCTTGTGAGGTGACTGAATCACCTGGCTCACACTTCGATGGAGCTCTAATTTTGACACTCCACGCTTATCTCTCTTCGTCATGTTTGTCTCATCAAAGCTGTTAGTGCCTCTGATGAGTGCAGGAAAGGAGTGCTGTCATCACTGAAGTTATTTAATGTACTTCGTTTCTCAAGGCAAACTAAGTTCAACTTCTGTGTGTACAGAAAAGCAACTGCGCATCATTGGCACCGGTAAACTTACTTAATTACAATAACTAATCCGATCATGAATCCAAATCTTGTTGTAACCAGATAATGCAAATAATGGAATCTGTTTCTATATTTTTTTTATCATGTGTTCATTGGCTGTGTTAACAGGCTAAATCCATGCGAAATGGTGAATGACTCAAGTGTGTAACACACCACTGACTCCTCTCTCTCTGACCGTCTCGTGACAGATCTTCCATATGACCTATGACCTGGCCAGTGCAGTGATGCGTATCTTCAACCTGATTGGTATGATGCTGCTGCTGTGTCACTGGGATGGCTGTTTGCAGTTCCTGGTTCCCATGCTGCAGGACTTCCCCCAGGACTGTTGGGTCTCCCTCAACAAGATGGTGGTAAGTGCTGCTTAATACACACTCTAGAGTCTAGATCCATTCGGTACTCTAGGGGCCAATTCCTGGACACCAGATTGGACTACTGGGCAGACGTTTGTTATTCTATGTAAATATTTGCATCTCCATTAAGTCTGATATGTTACATTTGGTATGGTTACTTAAGACAGAAACGATAGGAGGGAAGTTGGACCGTGACCGTCTAGCAATCCAAAGGTTGCGTGTTCGAGACGTGTCAGGGACAACTGTAGCATTTTAGCTAACCATTCTCCTAATCCATATTCTAACCTTAACCCAATTCTTCTACCTTTTTTACTTACATTTTCCTAACCTTTGTCGTTTTAGTTCCCCTAACTTTTTACATAAATTATCCTAACCTTTTTGATATTTATCCACCAATGCAAATTATCCCCGTAATTCTCCTTTGTTGTTACCATGCAACAAGCAACTCGGTCTCAGAGAAGAATGTATAATACTTTACATCACCCAAGAGGTATGAACTTACCTCATCTAATTCGTATGCTGTTGTACAACCGGGTAACACGTATAATACAATACGTCCTTTAATTTCGTATGATATATATATTGTACGACCGCTATTCCATTCATAATGTAACCTAATGTAGTGTAACGTGTCGTACTAAATGGAGGGGAACAGATTTACATTCCAAATCTTACGAATTGCCCTGAGGCTAGGCTGCGGACACAGATGAAGCCTATTCCTGGACTAAAAACACTTTCAGTGGCGATTCTCCACGGAGCATGCTTCATAGTCCAGGAGTAAGCTTAATCTAGGTCCGGAAAATCAACCATTGAAGTGCTGCCGTGAAGGAGTATTTCCTACCTCAAAGGAGATCTGAAGTAGATGCTCATCCAAAATATCAGTGCTGGGGAAAGCAAGAATCCCGAGGCACAGACAGTATTAGAGTGAATATATTGTCTTCACTGAGACAAAAACATTCAGGGACCAACAGGTGTTTCCTAACCAGCTCCTGCTAAGAACGACACACTCACCCAGGCCTGCTGTAAACAAGCAATTATAGTAGTACTCAAGAGGCTTGTTGAAGGTTTGTTGTCACGTGTCACAACAGGCTCTCTCTAGTCTCAGGCCCGGACCCCAATCATTCAGCACACGTCACTCTCTCTCTGTCAGAAAGGAAGATAAAAAGGCCCTGTCATTCTCTCCCGGCACTCCGTTCCTTTTCTTTGCTCTGATGTCTGTGGACTCACAGATGATTCATTGCTTGTGTCCACCTGCAGACTCCTCGTAGAGAGAGGAGGCTGACAACACTACAGAGGGAATAAAGACAGAAGACGTGAACAGGCAGGGGGCACGTTGCAGCAGCACACCTGTCTTCTTCTCTCTTTCTCCAGATATAGTGCTAGCAATCCATCAGCCCTCACAAGCCATAAATCTCTGGCTGAGTGCTCACAGACAAATGTGTTTTGAACAGGCTGAGGCCTAGCATTACTGAGGATCAACATAGATGCACCTGACTCAGAGATTCAACACATTGCTTGGTTCTTTTAGTTCCTGCCTGAACTATTTGTTTTCACATGGACATGTCTCAATACTTTCTTATTTGGACTTGGAATTAGCATGTGCAGAAGCATTTGTGTTTTTACCCATTGGAGTTTGATGTTACAGCACAGCAATATCATTAAGGCAACTCAACAGGTTGCAGGTTACTCTATGCTTGTAGAACATAAATGTGTCTCCTGTGCTGTTAGATAGTGCTGATGGCATGGTAATGGCATGGCAGTAAGGTCCTGAAGACCTGGGGTGGTGGTTCTGGGGCTGCCAGCTACTCTCTCAGCTGTACGGGAGTCCCAGTCAGTCACACCGCCTGTCTGCTAAAGCTCCTCCGTTCCAGGTGAACTCTATTCCTCAACCCCAGAGGAGGGCACAGGAGAGGCAGGAGGCTCATCAATACACAGGCATGCAGGCATACACACACACACATGCTTAAACATATCGGATCACTGCAATTTATTGGACAGAGAGTTGGGCTGAAATATTCCTTTTTAACTCAGTATGGCCCCAGACCCCAGAAAGACTTTGTTCCCAGATGGGAGGGGTTGTATAGGCCAGAGGGGGCTAGATGCCAGCGGGAACATACACAGACAGTGTGATAAAGAAGGTGCAACAGCTTGGCCCCTAAGACCCTCACAAACTTCTACAGATGCACCATTGAGAGCATTCTGTCGGTTTGGTTCAACCCAACGCATCACCGGGGGCACACTACCTGCCCTCCAGGACATCTACAGCACCTGGTGTCAAAGGAAAGCCAAGAAGATCATCAAGGACCTCAGCCACCCAAGCCACAGCCTGTTCCCCCCACTACCATGTAGAAGGCGGAGACAGTTCAGGTGCCTCAAAGCTAGGACTGATAGACTGAGAAACAGCTTCTATCACCAGGCAATCAGACTGTTATAAAGAGTCACCACTAGCTGGCCTCTGCCCAGGACTCTGCCCTGAACCTTAGAGACTGCTGCCCTATGTACATAGTCATTGGGAAAGGGAAAGGGGGATACCTAGTCAGTTGTACAACTGAATGCCTTCAACTGAAATGTGTCTTCCGCGCCTTTGGCGCCTGGGTAACAGTGGGTTAACTGCCTTGCTCAGGGGCAGATCGTCAGATTTTTACCATGTCAACCATCTCAATTGGGTTTAGGTTGGGTGGTTATGGAGACCAGGTCATCTGATGCAGCAGTCCATCATGAATGCCAAGAGTGTGCAAAGCTGTCATCGAGGCAAAGTGTGGCTATTTGAAGAATCTCAAATATATTTTGATTTGTTTAACACTTTTTTGGTTACTACATGATTTGTGTTATTTCATAGTGTTGATGTCTTCACTATTATTCTACAATGTAGAAAATAGTAAAAATAAAGAAAAACCCTTGAATGAGTAGGTGTGTCCAAACTTTTGACGGGTACTGTATATACTGTATTCTAGTCATGGCCCATACTATAACTTTTTATTTTATTTTTATGGATTATGTGTGTATTGTTTTTTTTACTGCTAGATATTACTGCACTGTTGAAGCTAGAAACCGATGCATTTCGCTGCACTTGGTTTTGATTTTAAACTAAAAGAGCTGTATGTTCCAGGTCTCTAGTTCCAGATGGCCACCATTACCCCATAGTAGAGACGTCACTCTACCACCTCCCGAGATAGAGAGGGTGCAGAGTGGAGTCTGACCGGACCCGGACCCACCTGACACGGACGGACCCATCTGACGAGGTGACGATGCACGGTCGAGATGTAGTGACAGGGACTTGGTCCGGCAGGATTATGGCTAGCGCAGACGTTGACTCAGTGTCTCTTACTGTGCAGTAATTGTGTTTGGCCCCCTCCCCTCCCTCCCTCCCTCCCTCCTTGTTTTGGGATGATGGTAGCTAGGGTGCAGTGCTGTGTGTATGCCACACACACACAGGTATGCACGCACAGACACACACACACTCTGACACACTGTGAGCGTATGCCGCGTGCACAAACATACAGACACACAAACCCATGCTTCTCGGTCCTGTTGATCTTCTGTTCCTCTGAGCTGGGCCCCTACTCTGTGTACTCCATGCCAATTTCCCTGAGAACAGTCGTCCTGGGCGATTGGGTGCAGGCAGGCGCAGGCTGGCTGGCATCTCCCAGCAACCAAGGTCAGCATTTCTCTGGAGGCAGATGGCTTCAAATGAGAGACGCAGCGTTAAATGATCCATCTCCCTGCCACTCGAGACTTGTTCAATTCGAGTGGCTGCCTGTCTACTCACTGCATCCTGCTCTGCATCTTCCATGCTGCTCAGAGAAGAGAGACACACACATGATATGGCCACAATATTTTTGATGGTTTGACTGTATTTTATATTTTTGAATAATACAAGTTCTACATTTGCTTTATGAGTATTGCATGACCCTAGGGTGGCAACACATACATTCTAAGTGATTTCAATGGGTCTGTCTCCATTCTGATTGTTTTATACTGTTCAATTTTACATCAACCCCCCCCCAAATTCAGCATTTTCATCAATTTCTGCATTTCCTGCACTCGTTTGAGATCATTTCCACACTGCCGTGTAGGGCTGCACAATATGTGCAAAACATAGAGGCCTTATTTTTTTACGAACTATTGAAATTGCGATTTGACTTGCGATTTAGATCAAAACACTTGGGTAAACTGTTGGAAAAAGGAGAATACAATTATTATTCTCATTCTATAGTTAGAATATAATAATGGGCACTTTGAATACAGTGTTGTTTGACATGACAACGAATGAAAAAGTCAGGGAAGCATTATTGTGACAGAGTAGGAACCAAAATGTTGGTCAGTGTTTCCAAGGGGACCTTTTAATCTTTGTCTACATTAAATGTCATGTAGCTAATATATTCATGCTTTGCCTATTTCTCTCTGATTTAGAAGATACGAATGCACAAACAACATGCTGATTTAGGCCTACACCAGTACTGGTATCAGGCTGCATTAGCTAGCTACATTTGCTCTGACTCGGTACATTTATTAGCTAGCTAGCTAACTAGCGATAAGCAATTGGAGCAAACATGATTTATTGTATCCACAGCTTGCTAAGAAATGACAAACTAGCTGTTTGCAGACAGTAAGATACACAAACAAAGTGTAATTATAGAATGCTTGTGGATTTATATTAGGATGCAAAGTGGAAAGCAGCAATGTTGTCAGTCTTGACCATGCAGACTGAAGAGTGAACGGCAAGTGGTCTCATGGTCGAGAAACAACAACTGCGCTCCTCGAGTCACAGGCGGCAGGGTGGGGCTTGTTGTGTGAGAAAGGGAGAGAGACGAATCAAATAGCGAAGTAACCTATACAAACGGACGTTACACGTGGCACGGTGGCGTATCACATTTAACAAACCAAACAATGAAATACCGTTCTAGAAGTAAAACACAAACCGGTCCTTGCATCAATATCGGTCTTCAGTATAGTAAAATATGGTATACCGCCCAGCCGTAACACACGCACAAACACACAGGAAGCCACTTCTCCAGATCCCCACTGGGCTAATTCACTGAGCCAGAGCATCAGGTGTGGGAGAGGCTTTCCTCCAACTATCTTAAGGCCCTGTGGGAGAGAATTATCAGGAGGTCCCTCCATCAAACAGCCAGTCAACATGTTAATATACCTGACCCTCCCTGATCTGACCACTGATACGGGCGGCAGGTAGCCTAGTGGTAAGAGTGTTGGGCCAGTAACCGAAAGGTCGCTAGTTTGAATCCCCGAGCCAACTAGGTTGAGCAAGGCAATTAACCTTAATTGCTCCAGGGTTGCCAATGGGTGTCTCGGGGAGTTGGGATATGCAAAAATCACATTTCCAATTCACACATGAGTATAATACACACTTGGTACATGTGTGAAATATGACAAATATAAGCACCCACCTAATTATTAGATACAGACTGTTCTGCTATAAGCCAGGATTTAAGTTTATAGCCGGCTGATCAAATTAAATCAAATGTAAAATGTCCCCTCTGTTATGAAGCCCAAGTCAGGGCCAGGTGCTTTCATCTCATGTACCTTATTCTGTATGGCTCTTAGATCAATGGAATTATAATAAAGCCCTGGATCATCTCACTATCCATCTGTCCTTTATGATCTTAGACCTGAGGCAGAGTGAAGGAAAAGCAGCCAACAAGTGCTCAGTATATGTGGGATCTCCTTCAAGACTGTTGGAAAAGCATTCTGGTTGAGAGAATGCCAAGAGTGTGCAAAGCTGCCATCAAGGCAAAGGGTGGCTACTTTGAAGAATCTCAAATATAAAATATATTTTGATTTGTTTAACCCTTTTTTGGTTATTACATAATTCCATATGTGTTATTTCATAGTTCTGATGTCTTCACTATTGTTCTACAATGTAGAAAATAGTAAAAATAAAGAAAAACCCTGAATGAGTAGGTGTGTCAACTTTTGACGGGTACTGTATATACTGTATTCTAGTCATGGCCCATACTATAACTTTTTATTTTATTTTTCTGGATTATGTGTGTATTGTTTTTTTTTACTGCTAGATATTACTGCACTGTTGAAGCTAGAAACCGATGCATTTCGCTGCACTTAATTTTAAACTAAAAGAGCTGTATGTTCCAGGTCTCTAGTTCCAGATGGCCACCATTACCCCATAGTAGAGAGCAGTGAGATGGTGGAGGGCTCTATCTCTCCCACGTCTCACCTCAGACTGGCCTGGGCCTGGGTGGACTGTGCCTGCCTGGGTAGACTGCTCCACTGCTACGTGCCAGCTCTACATCACTGTCCCTGAACCAGGCCCAGGATTATGGCTAGCGCAGACGTTGACTCAGTGTCTCTTACTGTGCAGTAATTGTGTTTGGCCCCCTCCC
>QNTS01001514.1:89547-129828 GCA_003317085.1 Hucho hucho
CCACCCCACCCCACACACACACGCCTGAATGCACGTACACATGCACACACGTACACACACACACCACGACCCCCCTCCCTTCTCCTTCCACATTTTACCTCCCTCCAGGATCTTGGAACAAATCTGCGTTCATCTCTGATTATGCCATCATAGATCATGCACAACCCATACTGCATGAGCGCTCCTCTCTGTAAATGGATTATGTACAATTAGGCTTTGCCCCTGTTCCTTTAGCTGGGGAATGACTAATGCAATGAATGGGGGAGATTATCCTCTGTATTGCTGCTGAATTGTGAATAACAAACAGAGCTCAGTGGCGTGCATCATGTAGTGAAAGGTGTAGAGTTTGATCCTAAGTGACGGTTGTACACTACACTGGGGGATTTGATTTTCTCTAGCATTTGCACCTTCTCCTTGGCAGAGAATGTTGGATTGTAGCCTGCTTCAATGGAGCTGTCGTGCGTATTCCACACTATCCCTCAGAGCCAATACCTTATGAGCTGGGTCCACATGTCACCCATTGTCATTGTAATGGGTTATTTTTAGTGGAAAGTGTATGCCTATATCATATCGTGTGAGAATCAGAGCGTGTACAGAGCAGAGATGATTCACCTGCTCCTGTCTAAACACCAGGCTGTCTGTTGACATTATTGCTGTGAGGATTGGGGACTATGTTTCATCATTTGATCACAAATTTGAGCTCCCGAACCTGTAGGATGGATGCATGTTCTAATAGATTAGCATTTCTGTCAACTCCCTGTTGGTATGGAAGCAGTAATGGTGCGACGCGACACACACACACACACACACACACACACACACACACACACACACACACACACACATATATATATATATATATATATATATATATATATATATATACACGCACACACACACAGTGTGGTGGGTAAAATATGGTATTGTCCTACCGAGACAGAGAAAATGGATGTGTCAGTACTGTGGAGGATGTTCAGTCATCTGCACTGGGGATTGGGTCTTTAGATCACAGGCGCTGTCTGTGTGTGTCTGTGTGTGTGCTGTGCTCAGTTCCTCAAACTCGGGGTGCAGTGAGGCAGCATAGAGACGTTAGTATAAAAGCCTGGAAGAACATTGTAAATTCAGATAAGCTACTGCAAGCAGGCCGAGCCAGAGCAGCTCGCTACATCTCCCTGTCACATTTCTTATAGGCATGACTTTATCTGAATGTATTCCTCCGCCACTGGCTTTTTTCATCCATGTTGGACAGTTTTTCTGGTTCTGACAGAGTTATGGTAGCTACCTGCACATGTCAGTCAAACAGGCCTGGTGGTAGGGAGTGTACATATCCAGGCTGTATCACATCCGGCCGTGAGAGTCCCATAGGGCGGTGCACAATTGGTCCAGCGTCGTCTGGGTTTGGCCGGGGTAGGCCGTCATTGTAAATAAGAATTTGTTCAGAACTGACTTGCCTAGTTAAATAAAGGTTAACAAATATATATATATATTCATGAGACAAGCTTCCAGCTCAGTCTTGAGACCACAGTCCACAGACGTGATCATTCGCTGCTAATTCTGCCCTGATCTGGCATTGGATGTGTGTGTGAGCTTATTTCCGGCTCAGAGTTTGGAGCTCAGGGTGACGGGTTGCTGTTGCTGTTTGCCTGGCGGGCACGCTCTGTAGGCAGCATGCTGATAGACCAGGGGGACAGAGAGAGAAAGGGAGAGAGAGAAAAAGATGCAGCTCTGCCTCTATTGCACACCCTAGGTATTGGGACCAGGACAAGGTCTGGGGCTAAAGCTGCCCCTAGCAAAGGGAGAGAGAGTTCCATATGAGGACACAAATACATCATCATCTCTGCTTTGGCAGTCCCTCCTCAGTGCTGACTGCTGAGTGCTCCCAAGATCTCATCTCATTCCCATGCAATTCCACACAGTACCTATCTATCCCCTTCCATTATTCCTCTCCATCCACGTCTCTCTGTCACATTTCAAAACAATCTGATGGCGCCTCCCACTCATTTCTCCTTATTTGCACCCCAAATCCTCTCCCAACTAAAGCATTTTGAATTGAATGCAAATGGAGTTCAAATAAATTCAAAACAGATACAATCCGATCCAGAAGGAGTCAATCATTGATAGCGGAGACTGCTCTGTTCAGCTCTGCTCTCTACAGCATGCTGATAGCTCTGTAAAGCATGTCCTGATCTCTGTTTTTTAAATGTCTGTTTGTACTTAATGTTTTCATGTTTATATGTTCACCTGCCAGGGGACTGCAGATGTAAATGAGCTGTCCGCTAAAGCTGGTGCAACGGATCACTTCTCTTACTCCGAGACGTATGTTTTGTTGTACATTGTCCCTGCCAAATAAACATAATAACTAATACCGCCAGGCCAGTCTAACTCTGAACCAAAAGCACTGTAGATGGCAGAGGAGAAGATTAACAGTGACATTTCCCTGGATGAGTAAACCTGTAGCCAGGCAGCGTTTCTCAGTCAGTGTTGCTGTTTAGGGCTGAGGAGACAGTGTTTATAATGACTCTAACATGACTAGTCTCCCTGTATACACAAATCAAAGGCAGAGTGGAGGAGGCAGACGTAATGGCTCCTCATTAGAGCCCAGTCTGAAGAGGCCTTCTATCCCTGAGCCAACAACACTATGGTGGAGTGATTAGGCCTTCAACAAGCAGCGAGCTAGCACAATGGATCCAAACTCCTTACCTACTCCAGAGGAGTGATCGCAGCTTTCTTTCAGGAACTTTCTCATACCCCCCCCCCCATCTCTCTCGCTCTCGCTCTCCCTTTCTCTCTCTTTTTAAAGGCTTTCTATTTTAGACTTTTAGGTGAGGATCATAGTCATGTTTTTTGTACAGTGATATTGAAAATGTGGGTTTAATGCAATGTTATTCGTTCTATATAATGTCCTCTTTTGTAACAGAAACCCTGTTTTCTCTCTCTCCCAACAGAACGACTCATGGAGCGAGCTGTACTCCTTTGCCCTATTCAAGGCCATGAGTCACATGCTGTGTATCGGTTACGGGCGCCAAGCCCCAGAGAGCATGTCTGATATCTGGCTGACCATGCTCAGTATGATCGTGGGCGCCACCTGCTATGCCATGTTCATTGGCCATGCCACCGCCCTCATCCAGTCCCTGGACTCATCCCGGCGCCAGTACCAGGAGAAGGTAAGACCGCCGTCGATGAGGACCAAGCCATGTGACCAGCAGAAACTCAGAGCCGTAGACATAGGTTATAGTACGGCCTAGAGTTTTCCCTGGTCAAGTCACGCAGTCAGGAAAATTCCTGTCCCTACCAGCATCCACCAGTCTCAGTGTCCTCAGATCAAAGCATGTGGTCAAGTCTCTTAAGAAGGAGAACACTGCTTTATAAGGACATTGCAGCTGAGTCTCCATGGGGTTCTTAGATACTGGGTGATCTGGCGGTGTATTTTTCAGTCTTTCAGCAGCACATCCTCCTGGCCAGCAATAATTTACCAGGCTTTGTTGTCTAATTGCAGCATCTGGCTAATGTTGAGAACAGAGGAGAACAGTGCCTCCGACTCGGCTTCTGTCATCTACTGTTTGGCTTCTCTTCAAGACCTGAGACATGATTCCATCCTGTCTCTAGTTTCTGTCCCTCTGTCTCAGTCTCCAATACCTTTTTGTTATTATCTTGAGATAATCATCTTGTGTTCTGGTTCACAATACTATCAGGGAGCGACGAGGGGAAATTGTGTGCTTGAAACAGAATGAATTTGCATTTGAATGAGTGATTATATAAACCAAGTCTCCAATCAGATAACATTAAGTAGGCTAGTACAGTAAGATAAAAGTTAGACTAAATTCACAGGAAAGGGTTTCCCTGAACCAATTTTACATGATCTGTATCCACTGCATACTTTCATTCATACACAAGTGCACCGGATGTAAGTAAATTCACCTGCATGGGAGAATGAATACAACGCTTCAATAGAGATGTGCTTCTCCCTATTCCTTACTCCCTAGTGATGGAGATACAACAGTTAGTGCAATGTAGCAATTTGTACCTACTCTGTAACTACACTACCTCCTTATGTAACATCTTAAAAACATACATTTAGGCCACTTAATGTAGAGTGAAACCACTCTCTCTGTTCCCTAGCTAAAGATATGCCCATTACTTTATCTCAGGACTTCATGTTCGGACCTGTTACAACAAGTATGCCCCTGACACGACACATCAATCCCTACTACTCCCTACACAGTGACCGAGATGGAGAGAGAGAGATCTCTAGCTGAAGAGATGCACACGTCTCCTATCACAGGAAGAGCATGTAAAGGCCCGTTATTCCTGGAACTGCTCTCACTCATGCTCCCCTTCTTCCATAGTGTCGGAACTAACGATGTGACTACCGTGGTCCAGCTAAGACAGCTCATCACATCTAGATCTTCCTCAGGCCAACAGACATGAGGGTGTTTTATTAATCATCAGCTACTGAGATACAGTATACCGGGATGCACACTGAGGCAGGCATCAGATAACACAGTGATAATGGCGCAATGAGTCAACTCTCACCTCCGATCCCCACAAAAGTGTTTCTTTGTACAGGATAGTGTAAACACAGGCGTCAGTGCGTGGTTGTATTGACAGCGCAGTGTAAAAAGTCAGCCGTGGTTTTGGTGTTGAAACAGATTAGTCATGATACACTAAATATACAAAAGTATATGGACACCCGTTCAAATTAGTGGATTCGGCTATTTCAGCCACACCCGGTGTGTATAAAATTTAGCACACGGCCATGCAATCCCCATAGACAACATTAGCAGTAGAATGGCCTTACTGAAGAGCTCAGTGACTTTCAACGTGGCATAGGATGCCACCTTTCCAACAAGTCAGTTATTCAAATTTCTCCCCTGCTAGAGCTGCCCCAGTCAACTGTAAGTGCTGTTATTGTGAAGTGGAAATGTCTAGGAGCAACAACGGCTAAGCAGCAACACTCACTACCGAGTTCCAAACTGCCTCTGGAAGCAACGTCAGCACAATAATTGTTTGTCGGGAGCTTCATGAAATGGGTTTCCATGGTCGCACACAAGCCTAAGATCACCACCCGCAATGCCAAGCATCAGCTGGAGTGGTGTAAAGCTCTCTGGACTCTGGAAACGCGTTCTCTGGAGTGATGAATCACGCTTCACCATCTGGCTGTCTGACGGACGAATCTGGGTTTGGCATATGCCAGGAAAACGCTACCTTCTCGATTGCATAGTGCCAACTGTAAAGTTTGGTGGAGGAAGAATAATGGTCTGGGGCTGTTTTTTCATGGTTCGGGCTAGGCCCCTTAGTTCCAGTGAAGGGAAATGTTAACGCTATAGCATACAATGACATTCTAGATGATTCTGTGCTTCCAACTTTGTGGCAACAGGAAGGCACTTTGTTTCAGCATGACAATGTCCCCATGCACGAAGCGAGGTCCATACAGAAATGGTTTGTCAAAATCGGTGTGGATGAATCACCTTTGGGATGAATTGGAACGCCGACTGCAAGCCGGTCTAATCGCCCAACATCTGTGCCCGACCTCACTCATGCTCTTGTGGATGAATGGAAGCTTGTCCCTGCAGCAATGTTCCAACATCTAGTGAAAAGCCTTCCCAGAAGAGTGGAGGCTGTTATAGCAGCAAAGTGGGGACCAACTCCTTATTAATGCCTATGATTTTGGAACGAGATGTTTGACGAGCAGGTGTCCACATACTTTTAGTGATGTAGTGTACTTCTGGCACCCAGAAAATCCACTTTTACGTTGAGAGAAAGGTATTGTCATTGTTTGCAATGTCCACACTGTTAGACAATGCGTAGGCTACTGATTTATCAGAGTGTGGGGTCTGGGCCTTAGGCGGTCAGAGCTTCTGCTTCTCATTAGACATTCAGCAGCTCATTCTCAATGGCTCTCTAAAGGTACACATTGTTCCTCTCCATGTATCTCACCCGGTCACACATTCTATGTACACTCTTAGAAAAAAAAGGTTCCAAAAGGGTTCTTCACCTGTTCCCATAGGTGGTGAACCCTCTGGGGAAAGGGTTACACACACACACACACACACACACACACACACGGGCACACACGGGCATGTCTGCTGGGTTTTCTCACATAGGCATGTCTGCTGGGTTTTCTCACATAGGCATGTCTGCTGGGTTTTCTCACATAGGCATGTCTGCTGGGTTTTCTCACATAGGCATGTCTGCTGGGTTTTCTCACATAGGCATGTCTGCTGGGTTTTCTCACATAGGAGACAAGGAATGCCATCAACCTGTGTCCTAATCGTCTGATGGTGTTGAGTAGAGGACAGACATGGAACACAGATACACTGTCGTAACATGTCTGTCTCTCATATTGAGGACAGTGTGGTAACAGATGAGGCAGCAGCAGCATGTCCCTGTGTCCTCTCTTCCTCTGAGGTGACACAACCTCCATCCCCCTCTCACCTCTCTCCGTCCCCCCTTCCCTCTCTCACCTCCCTCCGTCCTTGACATCTAACTGGGTGAAACATAATCCGCCAGAGGACACAGCGTGCACGTGGCCACGCCGCCCAGAGCGTTAGGCTTTATGTAACTGTTACTGTCCTTCTCCTCTTCCAGAGGGATGCAGCAGCGCTGCTGAATTGGCTCTGAAGAAAGATGTGACCCAAGGGGCCTCTAGGGCAGAACAGTTCTCCACTGGGGTCCAGTCAACCTATTGTCTTCGTTGACTCAACACAACCCCTGTGCCCTCTCTAGTACATGAGTCAATATTTCCATAGTGTGATTGGTATTTATTTGCTACCTGTGAAAGCTCATAGGAATATATGGAATGATGGTGTAGAAACACTTTACATGTACAGTGGTTCCTCCTTTAATAGTTTGCGAGCTTACGCCGCGGGACTTAGAGGTAATTTGTGGTTTAGTACGGTACCCTGCGTCACCACTTCATTGCTCCAGACCAGCGCAAGGGGGAGTTAGAGCACTGATTATGCTTTTGGGTCCTACTGTGTCTCTAACTGACAATGAATGGGCGACCATAAACCTAAATAGAAACTGATCATTGTGCACGACTTCAGTATTACTTACTAAAACTGTTGTTACACTAAGGTTTTTATTATTTTATTTTGTTAGGATTATTTTGCTCTTACTGTAGTACTGGAGCCCACCCCCGACAGGTTATGTTGTACAGTGCCTGAGTGGTGAAATGGTCTAAGACACTGCACAGCAGTGTAAGCTGTGTAGCTACAGATGCTGGTTCAATATATCCCTGCTGGTCTCGACTGGGAGACCCATGAGATGACTGTAGGTTTTTGTTTTTTCTCCCTCTAAAAACAGAAATAAATAATTCTAAATAACAAACTGGCTTCGTTTACAAATTAGTAAAAATTTCTCACCCCATGTTCAAGAATGTCCTTTTTCTCGCTCATTTTACGTTATTTGAAAACAAAATCATCTCCAAAATATTTAAGGGGCATTGCACTAGTAATGGCGCTGACTAGGGAAACGTTCCTGCTGTTCTGTTCTTAGTGCCCGTCTGAATGTTCAAACTAAAACAATGTATCTAATAATGGCATATTTATGCTTTCATTAATAAAATAATGATAAAAATACTCTTTCAAAATGCCTATGTTGATTTCGTTATGGATCCATAACGATTTTCTACAGGAATAAATATCACTGAATTACAGAAATATCCTCCAATCCTCTATACGTAATTATTGGCGGAGAGTCACGTCATATTTTTCGATATACTGTGGGCCTACCATAGGCGACATGAGTCTCACTAGTGTTGAATGTGATGTAGGTATTTATTATTTATTTAAAGAGCATATTAAAGTTAGAAGCAATAGCCTACAACTATTTTAGCACCGTTTCGCGCTGCTCTGAGACAAGCATGGGGACTGGTCTTGATAAATCAATGAGATTTTTATTTTCACTGAATCTCCGTTTTGGGTTTTGGTTAGACTAGATTTAGAGAATTAGGGTGCAGAAATGTTATGCTCTTAGTGTAACATTCATTTAACTAGGCAAGTCAGTTAAGAACAAATTCTTATTTACAAGGACAGCCTACTCCTTCCTCCCTGTCGGAGAATTGAACCCCAGTCTCCCGCGTGCTCGCATTCTCTAGTACAGCCATTATTGAAGGATATCAAATGCTTCTCAAAGATACCCTCTGCTGGTCAAACTAGCACTAACTAGCATTAATGGTACCAGTGGTTCACACTTAAATAAGGTGCCATAGAATTCTGCGGCAACATGCAAGCTGCGCCGCAGTACACTGCAACTTTTAAAGGAGGAACCACTGTATTAGCTCATGTATATGACTTTGTCCCTATTCAGGTCCCCCTTGTCCTTCCTTTTGAGCAGCATGCTTCATTAGGTGTAGCACGAGTCCATGACACTTACATTCCCGGCTCGTTGAGTTTTATAGGATCCTGCTCAAGCTAAGTCAGTTCTGATGTGATCCACCCTGGACACCCCCTCTCCACACATCCACACATAAGTCACTGAGCCCCACCTCGTCCTGACTGCCTACAACATCCTGTGTTAGTTCAATGGACAATTTAATTTCCTCCTCTGGTTCTGTGGCAGCTCCCACTCCTAATGACAACCATGCATCATGCCAGTACGCCATAGACCAGTGGCTTTATGTCCTATAAAATATATAAAGGAACTCTGATCTCTGCCTTCCCTAAGTATACAGGCTGAGATTGGATTTCAGAAAATGTAATGCATCTTTATATAAGTGCAGGAAGAGATATAGCCCTGGCTCTGCCTGTATCTCTGCACTGAGCCTAATTTCATAAGATGGACAGTGGCACAGAAATATGACCTTGGAGGACAATATGTATTGTAGCAGACACGGAGGGTCACATGTCAGTGGAGCTTTAAAGAACTACACTTTATGTCTGACTTCTAGTGAAGTGGAATATCCAATGCAGTAGCTATCGTATGACTGACTCTCCACAGACTCACATAGGTGTCCGTCTTACACAGGTATTGTATGGGGGTTCTTTGTCTTTAAACACAGTGCACTGACTTTATGTTCTACGTGTGTGTTTGATTGCCATGGGGGTCCCTTTATCATATACTGTATAGTCGTGGCCAAAAGTTTTGAGAATGACACAAATATTAATTTCCACAAAGTTTGCTGCTTCAGTGTGTTTAGATATTTTTGTCAGATGTTACTATGGAATACTGAGGTATAATTACAAGCATTTCATAAGTGTCAAAGGCTTTTATTGACAATTACATGAAGTTGATGCAAAGAGTCAATATTTGCGGTGTTGACCCTTCTTTTTCAAGACCTCTGCAATCCGTCCTGGCATGCTGTCAATTAACTTCTGGGCCACATCCTGACTGATGGCAGCCCATTCTTGCATAATCAATGCTTGGAGTTTGTCAGAATTTGTGGGTTTTTGTTTGTTCACCCGCCTCTAGAGGATTGACCACAAGTTCTCAGTGGGAATAATGTCTGGGGAGTTTCCTGGCCATGGACGCAAAATATCGATGTTTTGTTCCCCGAGCCACTTAGTTATCACTTTTGCCTTATGGCAAGGTGCTCCATCATGCTGGAAAAGGCATTGTTCGTCACCAAACTGTTCCTGGATGGTTGGGAGAAGTTGCTCTCTGAGGATGTGTTGGTACCATTCTTTATTCATGGCTGTGTTCTTAGGCAAAATTGTGAGTGAGCCCACTCCCTTGGCTGAGAAGCAACCCCACACATGAATGGTCTCAGGATGCTTTACTGTTGGCATGACACAGGACTGATGGTAGCGCTCACCTTGTCTTCTCCGGACAAGCTTTTTTCCGGATGCCCCAAACAATCGGAAAGGGGATTCATCAGAGAAAATGACTTTACCCCAGTCCTCAGCAGTCCAATCCCTGTACCTTTTGCAGAATATCAGTCTGTCCCTGATGTTTTTCCTGGAGAGAAGTGGCTTCTTTGCTGCCCTTCTTGACACCAGGCCATCCTCCAAAAGTCTTCGCCTCACTGTGCGTGCAGATGCACTCACACCTGCCTGCTGCCATTCCTGAGCAAGCTCTGTACTGGTGGTGCCCCGATCCCGCAGCTGAATCAACTTTAGGAGACGGTCCTGGTGCTTGCTGGACTTTTTTGGGCGCCCTGAAGCCTTCGTCACAACAATTGAACCGCTCTCCTTGAAGTTCTTGATGATCTGATAAATGGTTGATTTAGGTGCAATCTTACTGGCAGCAATATCCTTGCCTTTGAAGCCCTTTTTGTGCAAAGCAATTATGACGGCACGTGTTTCCTTAAAGGTAACCATGGTTGACAGAGGAAGAACAATGATTCCAAGCACCACCCTCCTTTTGAAGCTTCCAGTCTGTTATTCGAACTCAATCAGCATGACAGAGTGATATCCAGCCTTGTCCTTGTCAACACTCACACCTGTGTAAATGAGAGAATCACTGACATGATGTCAGCTGGTCCTTTTGTGGCAGGGCTGAAATGCAGTGGAAATGTTTTTTGGGGATTCAGTTCATTCGCATGGCAAAGAGGGACTTTGCAATTAATTGCAATTAATCTTATCACTCTTCATGACATTCTGGAGTATATGCAAATTGCCATCATTCCAACTGAGGCAGCAGACTTTGTGAAAATTCATATTTGTGTCATTTTCAAAACTTTTGGCCACGACTGTACTTCCTCCTGGAGCTTTGTGACAGTGTGTGTGTGTGTGTGTGTGTGTGTGCTCAGTGTGATGTGGTGTCAGAGCTGCCCTTTGGCCTGCAGTGAGTCAGAGCTGTAGAGATCAGAGCTTCTGACTGACATCCATCAGCTGCATTCAGCCACCGACGGCCTGGCAACTTAGTGGTAAAAAAATATATACTTTTCCATGGCATGTGTCTGCCCTAAGTCCCACCATTCACCCTTGTACCACACACCCTGTGCCTAAAGTGGCAGTGGCAGGAGCTTTGGTAGGAATGTACACTAACGTTCAAAAGTTTGGGGTCACTTAGAAATTTCCTTGTTTTTGTCCATTAAAATAACATCAAATTGATCAGAAATACACTGTAGACATTGTTAATGTTGTAAATAACTATTGTAGCTAGAAACGGCAGATTTTTTTATGGAATATCTACATAGGCGTACAGAGGCCCATTATCAGCTACCATCACTCCTGTGTTCCAATGACACGCTGTGTTAGCTAATCCAAGTTGATCATTTTAAAAGGCTAACTGATCATTAGAAAACCCTTTTGCAATTATGTTAGCACAGCTGAAAACAGTGCTGATTAAAGAAGCAATAAAACTGGCCTTCTTTAGACTAGTTGAGTATCTGGAGCATCAGCATTTGTGGGTTTGATTACAGTCTCCAAATGGAGCAGAAACAAATATCTTTCTTCTGAAACTCGTCAGTCTATTCTTGTTCTGAGAAATGAAGACTATTCCATGCCAGAAATTGCCAAGAAACTGAAGATCTCATCCAACGCTGTGTACTACTCCCCTCAATCAAAGAACAGCGCAAACTGGCTCTAACCAGAATAGAAAGAGGAGTGGGAGGCCCCGGTGCACAACTGAGCTAGAGGACAAGTACATTAGAGTTTCTAGTTTGAGAAACAGACGCCTCACAAGTCCTCAACTGGCAGCTTCATCAAATAGTACCCGCAAAAAACACCCGTCTCAACGTCAACAGTGAAGAGGCAACTCCAGAATGCTTGCCTTCTAGGCAGAGTTACAAAGAAAAAGCCATATCTCAGACTGGCCAATAAAAAGAAAAGATTAAGATGGGCAAAAGAACACAGACACTGGACAGAGGAACTCTGCCTAGAAGGCCAGCATCCCGGAGTCGACTCTTCACTGTTGACGTTGAGACTGGTGCAAAAATGAAAGTAGGGTAGTTGGTCAGAGTGGATGCGTGGGTATCTAACGCAAACGTCTTGCAACCCAAAGGTTGCGAGTTCGAATCTCATCACGGACAACTTAAGCATTTTTGTTAATTAGCAACTTTTCAAATACTTACTACTTATTAGCTACTTTACAACTACTTAGCATGTTAGCTAACCCTTCCCCTAAATTTAACCCTTTTAGCTAACTCCTAAACTTAACCTTAACCCTAACCCCAATCCAATTTGGGTAGTGTGGATAGGCTCAGATATGGATTTAGTAAGGGCTTGGTACAAATGTAGTATATTGTGTTGAGATTGGCTGGGTAGTCCTTACATGGTTGTTAGACAATAGATTGGAAATGGCACAAAACCCTTTTTCAATCCAACTTGAGATTTAGAGTAATGGTTGTAAGGGCGAAATTGTGGTTGTAGATCGAAATTGGATGTCATAGATTAATTACGGATGAGACCAAATCTGATCTACTAATGTCCACATCTGATCTACTAACGTCAAAATCTGATCTACTAACATCCAAATCTGAATGTAAACTTTTTTAAAGAACTTTTTGGAAGACCTACAAATGTAATCTAAGTTAGGGATTCAATCCATTTCTTATACAATCCTTACTCCCTTAAACCTTTAGGGTCCTCTGAATTAAATTTCCTTCCAGGTCATAGTTGGGGGGCATCTAAAGAGCAACATATCTGAAGATCAGCTGTTTCGGACTTTGTCAGGGTCAGATTCTAACTGTCCTTAGATTAAAGTCTTTCAATGGGTTGATTTTAAGTCCTTTAAACTTATAAGGGGATTTCTCTGGGGGGTCTGTCACAAGTGTAGAGAGAAGTAGGCAGGAGGCAGTCACAGGTTTAGAACTACTGAATTTATTAAAGTACCATAATATAAAAGCGGGACGAAACCCAAAGTGCAAAATAATAAAGTACTCAGGAAATAGTAAGAGATTCCTCTCAGGAAAACAAGCAACATTTACAATGACCGACAAAGACAAATGAGAGGGAGTATACAGTTGAAGATGGTTTACATACACCTTAGCCAAATACATTTAAACTCAGTTTTCCTGACATTTAAACCAAGTAAAAATTCCCTGTCTTAGGTCAGTTAGGATCACCACTTGATTTTAAGAATGTGAAATGTCAGAATAATAGTAGAGAGAATGCTTTTATTCCTTTCATCACATTCCCAGTGGGTCAGAAGTTTACATACACTCAATTAGTATTTGGTAGCATTGCCTTTATATTGTTTAACTTGGGTCAAACATTTCGGGTAGCCTTCCACAAGCTTCCTACAATAAGTTGGGTGAATTTTGGCCCATTCCTCCTGACAGAGCTGGTGTAACTGAGTCAGGTTTGTAGGCCTCCTTTCTCGCACACGATTTTTCAGTTCTGCCCACACATTTTCTATAGGATTGAGGTCAGGGCTTTGCGATGGCCACTCCAATACCTTGACTTTGTTGTCCTTAAAACATTTTGCCACAACTTTGGAAGTATGCTTGGGCTCATTGTCCATTTGGAAGACCCATTTGCGAACAAGCTTTAACTTCCTGACTGATGTCTTGAGATGTTGCTTCAATATATCCACATAATTTTCCTTTTTCATGATCTATTTTGTGAAGTGCACCAGTCCCTCCTGCAGCGAAGCACCCCCACAACATGATGCTGCCAACCCCGTGCTTCACGGTTGGGATGGTGTTCTTTGGCTTGCAAGCCTCCCCCTTTTTCCTCCAAACATAATGATGGTCATTATGGCCAAACAGTTCTATTTTTGTTTCATCAGACCAGAGGACATTTCTCCAAAAAGTACGATCTATGTCCCCATGTGCAGTTGCAAACCGTAGTCTGGCTTTTTTACAGCGGTTTTGGAGCATTGGCTTCTTCCTTGCTGAGCGACCATTCAGGTTATGTCGATATATGACTCGTTTTACTGTGGATATAGATACTTTTGTACCTGTTTCCTCCAGCATCTTCACAAGGTCCTTTGCTGTTGTTCTGGGATTGATTTGCACCAAAGTACATTCATCTCTAGGAGACAGAACGCATCTCCTTCCTGAGCAATATGACGGCTGCATGGTCCTGTGGTGTTTATACTTGCGTACTATTGTTTGTACAGATGAACGTGGTACCTTCAGGCGTTTGGAAATTGCTCCCAAGGATGAACCAGACTTGTGGAGGTCTACAATTCTTTTCTGAGGTCTTGGCTGATTTCCTTGGATTTTCCTATGATGTCAATCAAAGAGGCACTGAGTTTGAAGGTAGGCCTTGAAATACATCCACAGGTACACCTCCAATTGACTCAAATGATGTCAATTAGCCTATCAGAAGCTTCTAAAGCCATGACATAATTTTCTGGAATTTTCCAAGCTGTTTAAAGGCACATTCAACTTAGAGTATGTAAACTTCTGACCCACTGGAATTGTGATACAGTGAATTATAAGTGAAATAATCTGTCTGTAAACAATTGTTGGAAAAATTACTTGTGTCATGCACATTGTAGACATCCTAACCGCCTTGACAAAACTATAGTTTGTTAACAAGAAATTTGTGGAGTGGTTGAAAAACGAGTTTTAATGACTCCAACCTAAGTGTATATAAACTTCCGACTTCAACTGTATATAGAGTGATTGAGTGGGGATTGGAACCAGGTGTGTGTAATGATGACGAGACAAGTCTGGGGTTGATGAGTGAAGGGTGTTTGCCAGCAGCAGGTTTGTCATCAGCTAGAAGGCTGGCGACACCAAACACCTGAGCTGGACAGGAGGTGGAGCCAATGTGAAGGCTGGTGTGACAGGGTCAACGCTTTAACATGTCTATGTTGATGAGGGGAGATGCATATGTGAGTCTCAAGCCAATGTATATAAGAAGGCTTGCCCCTAGACACTTGTACCTTCAGTGGGTGGCTCCATGAGGCACCCCCAGCATCATACTTGAGTTTGGAGCCTAAATAAGCATATATGACATAGTTGGCCTCAGGCCCTTCCAAAGTCCAAAATAGACCCCACCCCAACATGTCACATGACTCCTCGGTCAATCGGAGCAATGTCAGATTATAATTGTACTAAGCCCTTACTAAGTCTGTCCATACACCTGCATAAATGCTTGGAGGACTGAACTTAGCCCCCCCGTAGCCAAAAATGCAAGTGAAAATGGAATTGGATGTGGGTCCAATCTCAGATTTATGGTAAACACGGGACGGGATGTGACATCCAAAAGCCCCGGCCACCCTCCGGATTCAGACCTATTCCCATCTGATAGTCCTTAGCCACCTAGCTAGAATTCGTAACATATCATACATGTTGCAAATTCGTAACATATTGTATGTTCCACAAATTTGTACGTTTTTGCAAATTCGTAACATATAATACGAATTGTAATTCGTAACATATCATACTAAATGGAGTGTCTTGGATTTACATTACATTCGGAAAGTATTCCGTATTTGTTACGTTACAGCCTTATTCTAAAATTTATGATTTTTTTCCTCATCAATCTACACACAATACCCCATAATGACATGAAGAGACTTGTCCCGAAGCCACTCCTGCGTTGTCTTGGCTGTGTGCTTAGGGTTGTTGTGCTGTTGGAAGGTGAACCTTTGCCCCAGTCTGAGGTCCTGAGCGCTCTGGAGCAGTTTTTCATAATGGATCTGCCTGTACATTGCTCTGTTAATCTATCCCTCAATTTTGTGGACTACAAAAGGAAACCCAGCCGTGAGCTGCCCCGTGACGCAAGCCTACCAGACGAGCTTAATGCCTTTTATGCTCGCTTCGAGGCAAGCAACACTGAAGCATGCATGAGAGCACCAGCAGTTCTGGACGACTGTGTGATCACGCTCTCCAAAGCCGATGTGAGCAAGACCTTTAAACAGGTCAACATTCACAAAGCCGCGGGGCCAGACGGATTATCAGGACGTGTACTCAAAGCATGTGTGGACCAACTGGCAAGTGTCTTCATTGACATTTTCAACCTCTCTCTGGCCAAGTCTGTAATACCTACATGTTTCAAGCAGACCAGCATAGTCCCTGTGCCCAAGAAAGTGAAGGTAACCTTCCAAAATGATTACCGCCCCGTAGCACTCATATCGGTAGCCATGAAGTACTTTGAAAGGCTGGTCATGGCTCACATCAACACCATCATAACAAAAATCCTAGACACACTTCAATTCGCATACCACCCCAACAGATGACGCAATCTCAATTGCTCTCCACACAGCCCTTTCCCATCTGGACAAAAGGAACACCTATGTGAGAATGCTGTTCCTTGACTACAGCTCAACGTTCAACTCCATAGTGCACACAAAGCTCATCACTAAGCTAAGGACCCTGGGACTAAACACCTCCCTCTGCAACTGGATCCTGAACTTCCTGACGGGCCACCCCATGTGGTGAGGATAGGCAGCAACACATCTGCCACTCTGATCCTCAACACTGGGGCCCCTCAGGGGTGCATGCTTAGTCCCTTCCTGTACTCTCTGTTCACCCACGACTACGTGGCCAAGCACGACTCCAACACCATCATTAAGTTTGCTGACGATGCAACAGAGGTAGGCCTGATCACCAACAACGATGAGACAGCCTATAGGGAGGAGGTCAGAGACCTGGCAGTGTGGTGCCAGGACAACAACCTCTCTCTCATTGTGAGCAAGACAAAGGAGCTGATCATGGACTATTGGAAAAAGAGGGCCGAACATTGACGGGACTGAAGTGGAGCAGGTTGAGAGTTTCAAGTTCCTTGGTGTCCACATCACCAATAAACTATGTTTGTGTGGTTCTGTCAACACTTCTCCCGTGCTGTTGTGGAAAAGGGGGAGTTCTCTGACTTTTCTAAAACGTACCAGGGGTCTAGGAGTTTTTCAATATGTCGACGTGGTAGCTCTCGTAAGACTGGCCAACGTAGTGTAGGACCAAACCGTTGACGATTCCGTAGACTGGCATTCTGTGATGTCTTCCCATATATGGATATATGTAGGCGGTGTCAGAGGAAGGCCCAAACAATTGTCAAAGACTCCTGTCTCTTGACAAGCGGTACCGGAGCGCCAAGTCTAGGTCCAAAAGTTTCCTTAACGGCTTCTACCCCCAAGCCATAAGACTGCTGAACAACTAATCAAATGTCCACTCCGACTATTTACATTGACCCCCCTTTGTTTTTACACCACACTTTACAAATTACTTTGATTTGGGATTTGATTTTTATTGTTAGTGACATGCTGCAAATAAAAAAGAATTTGTCAATTTTAAGTGAGACAGCTTTGTTCATCCTTTATCTGCTGCAGTGGTTTGATAGCAGTAGAAAAGTAGACATCCTGTCCTACCTACAGTGGGGAGAACAAGTATTTGATACACTGCTGATTTTGCAGGTTTTTCAACACTGGGGCCCCTCAGGGGTGCATGCTTAGTCCCTTCCTGTACTCTCTGTTCACCCACGACTACGTGGCCAAGCACGACTCCAACACCATCATTAAGTTTGCTGACGATGCAACAGAGGTAGGCCTGATCACCAACAACGATGAGACAGCCTATAGGGAGGAGGTCAGAGACCTGGCAGTGTGGTGCCAGGACAACAACCTCTCTCTCATTGTGAGCAAGACAAAGGAGCTGATCATGGACTATTGGAAAAAGAGGGCCGAACATTGACGGGACTGAAGTGGAGCAGGTTGAGAGTTTCAAGTTCCTTGGTGTCCACATCACCAATAAACTATCATGGTCCAAACACACCAAGACAGTTGTGAAGAGGGCACGACAACACCTTTTCCCCCTCAAGAGACTGAAAAGATTTTGCATGGTCCCCAGATCCTCAAAAAGTTATACAGCTGCACCATCGAGAGCATTCTGACCGGTTGCATCACATCCTGGTTTGGCAACTGCTAAGGCATCTGACCGTAAGACACTACAGAAGGGTATATACCTATATACTAGGCGGTGTCAGAGGAAGGCCCAAACAATTGTCAAAGACTCCTGTCTCTTGACAAGCGGTACCGGAGCGCCAAGTCTAGGTCCAAAAGTTTCCTTAACGGCTTCTACCCCCAAGCCATAAGACTGCTGAACAACTAATCAAATGTCCACTCCGACTATTTACATTGACCCCCCTTTGTTTTTACACCACACTTTACAAATTACTTTGATTTGGGATTTGATTTTTATTGTTAGTGACATGCTGCAAATAAAAAAGAATTTGTCAATTTTAAGTGAGACAGCTTTGTTCATCCTTTATCTGCTGCAGTGGTTTGATAGCAGTAGAAAAGTAGACATCCTGTCCTACCTACAGTGGGGAGAACAAGTATTTGATACACTGCTGATTTTGCAGGTTTTNTTACGGAGCCACTCCTTAGTTGCCCTGGCTGTGTGTTTCGGGTCGTTGTCATGCTGGAAGACCCAGCCACGACCCATCTTCAATGCTCTTACTGAGGGAAGGAGGTTGTTGGCCAAGATCTCGCGATACATGGCCCCATCCATCCTCCCCTCAATACGGTGCAGTCGTCCTGTCCCCTTTGCAGAAAAGCATCCCCAAAGAATGATGTTTCCACCTCCATGCTTCACGGTTGGGATGGTGTTCTTGGGGTTGTACTCATCCTTCTTCTTCCTCCAAACACGGCGAGTGGAGTTTAGACCAAAAAGCTATATTTTTGTCTCATCAGACATCATGACCTTCTCCCATTCCTCCTCTGGATCATCCAGATGGTCATTGGCAAACTTCAGACGGGCCTGGACATGCGCTGGCTTGAGCAGGGGGACCTTGCGTGCGCTGCAGGATTTTAATCGTGTGTTACTAATGGTTTTCTTTGAGACTGTGGTCCCAGCTCTCTTCAGGTCATTGACCAGGTCCTGCCGTGTAGTTCTGGGCTGATCCCTCACCTTCCTCATGATCATTGATGCCCCATGAGGTGAGATCTTGCATGGTGCCCCAGACCGAGGGAGATTGACCGTCATCTTGAACTTCTTCCATTTTCTAATAATTGCGCCAACAGTTGTTGCCTTCTCACCAAGCTGCTTGCCTATTGTCCTGTAGCCCATCCCAGCCTTGTGCAGGTCTACAATTTTATCCCTGATGTCCTTACACAGCTCTCTGGTCTTGGCCATTGTGGAGAGGTTGGACTCTGTTTGATTGAGTGTGTGAACAGGTGTCTTTTATACAGGTAACGAGTTCAAACTGGTGCAGTTAATACAGGTAATGAGTGGAGAACAGGAGGGCTTCTTAAAGAAAAACTAACAGGTCTGTGAGAGCCGGAATTCTTACTGGTTGGTAGGTGATCAAATACTTATGTCATGCAATAAAATGCAAATTAATTATTTAAAAATCATACAATGTGATTTTCTGGATTTTTGTTTTAGATTCCGTCTCTCACAGTTGAAGTGTACCTATGATAAAAATTACAGACCTCTACATGCTTTGTAAGTAGGAAAACCTGCAAAATCGGCAGTGTATCAAATACTTGTTCTCCCCACTGTACCTTGATATTGACTACTACTGACACCACTTGACTTTTTACACGTTTTGTTGTGTTACAAGATGGGATTAAAATGGATTAAAAAATGTTTTATTGTCAACGATCTACACAAAATACTCTGTCAAAGTGTAAGAATATCATTTGGAAAAAAGAAAAAGAAAATACTAATGTATCTTGATTAGATAAGTATTAAACCTCCTTAGTCAACACATGTTAGAATCACTTTTGGCAGTGATTACAGCTGTAAGTCTTTCTGGGTAAGTCTGTAAGAGCTTTACACACCTGGATTTTACAATTTGCACATTATTCTTTTTAAAATTCATCAAGCTCTGCCAAGTTGGTTGTTGATCATTGCTAGACAGCCATGTTCAAGTCTTGCCATAGATTTTCAAGCCGATTTAAGTCAAAACTCTAACAAGGCCACTCAGAAATATTCAAAGTCATCTTATCCTAAAAAACTCCATAGTCCTTGCCAATGACAAGCAGACCCCTAACATGATGCAGCCACCACCATGTTGACCATATGAATAGTGGTGTACTCAGTGATGTGTTGTGTTGGATTTACCCCAAACCTAATTATTTGTATTCAGGACATAAAGTTAATTTCTTTGCCACATTTTTTGCAGTTTTACTTTCATGCCTTATTGCAAATAGGATGCATGTTTTGGAATATTTTTATTCTGTACAGGCTTTTTTCTTTTCAATCTGTCATTTAGGTTATTATTGTGGAGTTACTACGATGTTGTTGATCCATCCTCAGTTCTCATATCACAGCCATTAAACTCTGTAACTGTTTTAAAGTCACCATTGGCCTCATGGTGAAATCCCAGAGTGGTTTCCTTCCTCTCTGGCAACTGAGTTAGGAAGGACGCCTGTATCTTCGTAGTGACTAGGCGTATTAATACACCGTCCAAAGTTTAATTAATAACTTAACCATGCTCAAAGAGAATCTACGTCTATTTTTTTTTACCCATCTACAAATAGGTGCCCTTATTTGCGAGGCATTGGAAAGCCTCCCTGGTCTTTGTGGTTGAATCTGTGTTTGAAATTCCGTTCTCGACTGAGGGACCTTACAATTATGTGTACGGTACAGAGTGAGTTTATGCAATTTATTATGTGACTTGTTAAGCAAGCTTTTACTTCTGAACTTATTTAGGCTTGCCATACCAAAGGCGTTGAATACTTAATGACTGAAGACATTTAGCTTAACATTTTTTATTAATTTGTAAACATTTCTAAAAACATAATTCCACTTTGGCATTATGGGGTATTGTGTGTAGGCCAGTGACACAAAATCTAAATTAAATCAATTTTAAATTCAGGCTGTAACACAACAAAATGTGGTAAAGGTCAAGGGGTGTGAATACTTTCTGAAGGCACTGTATGGGATTGGGAGATGATAGGAAACTGGCTACTGCTCTCTCCAGTCAATCAATCTTTGTTAACACTTTAGAATTACTTTCTATAAGCAATCATAAATATTTCTAAGCATTTTAAACATTTAAGCAGGATAAATTACAAGAATCATAGGCATTAATAAATAATCAATAGGCATTGATTAGCCAATTGTTTTGATAGGAATCAGGAGTGAAAATTGCATGCATCTATGGATGTTTATGGCAAAAAGCCAAGACCGATTGTAATTCATTTTGAATTAATTAGATTATGATTAACATCGGATTATGTGGAAAACAAAAGGATTTGACTGATTGGTTTTATGGGGATTTCCATACAGTTAATTAATGATTTCAACATTCACATATCCAGATAGTGAGTGAGTGAGTGTGTGGACGTGTGTGGACGTTTTGACCAACTAGGGACATGTTGCTATTTCTAGGGGGTTTAGAGTTAAGGTTAGAGTTAGATTTACGTTACGTTAAGGGTTAGGAGCTAGGTTTAGGGTTAGGAGCAAGGTTTAGGGTTAGGAGTTAGAGTAAGGGTAAGAGTTAGGGTTAGGGGTTAGGGAAAATTGTATTTTGAATGGGACTGAATTGTGTGTCACCACAAGGTTAGCTGTACAAGACTGTGTGTGTTTGTGTGTGCTCGTGCGTGTGTGAACTCATTGGGGTGGGTGTTTTTTTGTATTTGGCTATGAGAATTTTCTGTTTTACCAACCTTTTAATATTTCCTGTTTGGCAGATATATCATATTTCATAACTGTTTCATAAAATACTGATTTATCTTTTTGTCATTAAAAGGGATGTTGACTTATTCTACTTATGTAATCACTCTCTTAATACTGTCCTTTGTATATATATCAAAGCCTACCCTGGTGTTTTTGTAGAAGTAAAAAGAAGTCAAGTTATTATACAGTTGAGGAAGAAAATACATTTGCTGTCTCATGCTAAGTGTGATTGAAAGTGTTTCTGACACACCTTTGACTGCAGATACACTGCGCTTTACTTAGAGCTTCATTAAGGTTGTCAAATACATAGCAATTCATATTTCATCATTATTTTCTTATTAGATTATATAACAGTGAGAAGGGTTGTGCCAGATAACCCCACAACAAGGACTACAGCCCAAAGGGTCACAACTCTTTTCTGACATTACGCTCTCCTCTGTAAGGGACAGATCGAAATGTATCGGGGGAGGGGTGGTCCAAAATAGAGGAGGGTTGTCACTTATATTTTTTTCTTTGGAGAGGGTTGGGTGTTTTTTTTATTGGGCACAGAGGAGGTAGTGTGTTTTTCCCTGGTTTACATTCGCTCTTCTGCACGAATTTTCCCTATAAACAATGGCTTGACTTACTTTTGATATTACCCTAATAAAGTTTAGAAACAATTGTGAAGGTTTGGTGTGGTGTGGCTATTATTAAACGTTAGCTACTGCAGGACTAGGATATGAAGGCAGTGTGCCCTGGCGCTCCAACTGACTCAACACTTGAACTTGAGGTGAGGAAGTCTGTTTCAGGCTTACCAGAGTTACTCCTATAATCTAATAATATAATGCTTGTCTTTATAAAAAACATTTTGATAAGAAATGAACAAGTTACCCTCTATCTGTACATCTATATCTGTATAGCAGACGCAGTAGCCGTCTGACATGAAGAAATACATGTCTGTGTCGTAGGATGCCACCGGCATAATGTATCTTTATATCTATGGGGTTAGGCCTAAACTCTTCCTTTATATAGGCATTATATATCGTACCAGTCAAAAGTTTAGTCACACCTACTAATTCAAGGGGTTTTCTTTATTTTGAATAACTATGAATAACACATATGGAATCATGTAGTAACCAAAAAAGTGTTAAACAAATAAAAATCAATTTTATATTTGAGATTCTTCAAAGTAGCTACCCTTTTCCTTGATGACAGCTTTGCACACTCTTGGCATTCTCTCAACCAGCTTCATGAGGTAGTCACCTGGAATGCATTTCAATTAACAGGTGTGCCATGTTAAAAGTTAATTTGTGGAATTTCTTTCCTTCTTAATGCGTTTGAGACAATCAGTTGTGTTGTGACAAGGTAGGGGTGGTATACAGAAGATAGTCCTATTTGGTAAAAGACCAAGTCCATAGTATGGCAAGAACAGCTCAAATAAGCAAAGAGAAATGACAGTCCATATTTACTTTAAGACATGGAGGTCAGTCAAGTGCAGTTGCAAAAACCATCAAGCGCTATGATGAAACTGTCTCTCATGAGGACCGCCACAGGAAAGGTACACCCAGAGTTATCTCTGCTGCAGAGGATATGTTTATTAGAGTTACCAGCTTCAGATTGCAGCCCAAATAAATGCTTCACAGAGTTCAAGTAACAGACACATATCAACTGTTCAGATGAGACTGCGTGAATCAGGCCTTCATGGTCGAATTGCTGCAAAGAAACTACTACTAAAAGACACCAATAAGAAGAAGAGACTTGCTTGCGCCAAAAAAACACAAGCAATGGACATTAGATCAGTGGAAATCTGTCCTTTGGTCTGATGAGTCCAAGAGAGATTATTGGTTCCAACCGCCGTGTCTTTGTGAGACGCAGAGTAGGTGAACAGATGATCTCTGCATGTGTGGTTCCCACCGTGAAGTATGGAGGAGGAGGTGTGATGGTGTGGCCATGCTTTGCTGGTGACACTGTGTGTGATTTATTTAGAATTCAAGGCACACTTAACCAGCATGGCTGCCACAGCATTCTGCAGCGATACGCCATCCCATCTGGTTTGCGCTTAGAGGGACTATCATTTGTCTTTCAACAGGACAATGACCCAACCCATCTCCAGGCTGTGTAAGGGCTATTTGATCAAGAAGGAGGGTGATGGAGTCCTGCATCAGATGACCTGGCCTCCACAATCACCCGACCTCAACCCACTTTAGATGGTTTGGGATGAGTTGGACCGCAGAGTGAAGGACAAGCAGCCAACAAGTGCTCAGCATATGTGGGAACTGTCACATCTGCTCCTGCAACGCCCTCTACTGGTCATCCTGTGTCTCCTTGACCTCCCGCCACTCCCCCTCTCCCTCTCTGTGTGTGTGTGTGATTGTGTGGGCGGAGACAGGTATGCTGGAGTCAGAGCAGATCCCCACCAGCTGCAACCTGTTCCATAATCAAGACCTCTACAAATACACAGCCCTGCCACTTCCACGCTGCCAGATCGATATCTCTGCTCATTCTGCCCGCCCTGACTCTGGTCCCAAATACACAGCCCTGCCAAGAGTGTGGAAAGCTGTCATCAATGCAAAGGGTGGCTACTTTGAAGAATATAAAATATATTTACATTTGTTTAACACTTTTTTGGTTACTACATTATTCCTTATGTGTTATTTTATAGTTTCGATGTCTTCACTATTATTCTACATAAAAAAAAATAAAGAAAAACCCTTGAATGAGTAGGTGTGTCCAAATCTTTGACTGATACTGTATAACTCATACAGGGGACACCTACGCCTATAGGCCTTTGCATACAGTTGTCAGAGATTAGTGCTCAAATCTCTGACAGCTGAACCGTGAGGTGGACATTTATTGCTTTAAGAAAGTAGCCAAACAATACAATAAAAATAGGCTATAAAGTTTTGCATATGCTGCACATTGAAACACAAGGAAAAGTGTTTTTGTAATTTGTTATAGCCATGTAAATGTGGCTCATTTAGCCAACATCCCTCATTTATTAATGGAGCTGGCTGCGCCAGGTTGGATCTGAATGCATATGGATGTCCGTAAAATTTCTCAAATGTCGGGTAAAGTTAAATCTTCCCTGTCATGTTGTCAGGCGCCAGATCTTTTCCATAGGAAACTCTGAAATGGCATATTGTTTATATAAAGATTTTAGAATATTCACATGAAAATGTGTCGCCAATTGGATGGAAACCTAGATGTAGACACCCTAAAGACTCTGGCAAGTGCGCTAGTCTAGTGTCACTTTGAATATGCCTGCACATCATGGTTCACCAGCAGCCCCAAACATCTAAATAATAAGTTACCAGCCCAACAAGCTTGTAAGAATTGTACTTAAACTACCCCCTCAGACTTATCTGGAAGTTGAGCATCTTTTTGTCTACAGTGTATCTTTGTAATGTGTCTGTATCTATGTAATTGTATTTATGTAAAAAATAGGAACCACAATGGAAAAAAGTCCCCGACATTATTGTGCAATCCCGGTACCTTGAAAAAATCTTTGTGTATATATATTTTATTATTTCAGACCAATAAAATCAATCAATCAATACAAACTGTGCAGTGGCTAATTGATGAATGGAAAGAGACATCTGTTACAAAACACAAAAATGTTTAATGACATTTGGAAATTGTCAAACCAAGCCAAGATGTATTTTCTGTTTGTTGAGATTTACATTTATTGTGGTGTTGAAAACGCTAACCATGATATTGCTCCCATCTTCCCATTTAATCCATTCATATACATCCTGAATGTTGGGATGGGCCATTGACATGCATGGAACACATCAGCACTATAAATTATTAAAGAATGGTGTTTGCATGTATGACAATTCTGATGCTGCACTGAATTCCCCAACTGCATAACCACACACACGTGGAGATAATCACATAACTGCATAATTACACACTTCTCATGAGCATGGCTTTATTTCTATTACAGCATATTGGATGACTGTCATTCATATTGCATTCACCCAGTTCAATGTAACATCGATAGTTTCAGGCTACTACATGATACTAAAATGTTCCCTATACCAATCATGAGATTGCTACAACCTAGCCTATGAATGAATGTTTACAATGTAGGTGTACACAGGTAGAGAGAAAATGTTTAGGTGACAGACAGTGACACATTCAATACTGCCGTGCACACTCTTGCCTGCATCTAGCTGATCTAGGGTGTAATCATTAGTCCAACAGTTTCTATTGGACAAATCCAGGTATGTTTATCACAGCAGCAAGAGCGACATCATTGATATATACAGAGAAAAGAGTCGGCCCGAGAAATGAACCCTGTGAGACTGCCAGAGGTCCGGACAACAGGCCCTCCGATTTGACACACAGGACTCTATCTGAGAAGTAGTTTGTGAACCAGGCGAGGCAGTCATTTGAGAAGCCAAGGCTATTGAGTCTGCCGATAAGAATGCGGTGATTGACAGAGTCGAAAGCCTTGGCCAGGTCGATGAAGATGGCTGCACAGTACTGTCTTTTATCGATGGCAGTTATGATATTGTTTAGGACCTTGAGCATGGCTGAGGTGCACCCATGACCAGCTCGGAAACCAGATTGCATAGTGGAGAAGGTACGGTGGGATTCAAAATGGTCGGTGATCTGTTTATTAACTTGGCTTTTGAAGATTTTAGAAAGGCAGGGCAGGATGGATATAGGTCTATAACAGTTTGGGTCTAGAGTGTCTCCCCCTTTGAAGAGAGACAGCGGCAGCTTTCCAATCTTTGGGGATCTCAGACGATACGAAAGAGAGGTTGAATAGGCTATTAATAGGGGTTGCAACAATGTTGGCAGATAATTTTAGAAGGAGAGGGTCCAGATTGTCTAGCCCAGCTGATTTGTAGGGATCCAGATTTTGCAGTTCTTTCAGAACATCAGCTGTCTGGATTTGGGTGAAGGAGAAGCGTATGGGGGTATATTTAGTATAGTTTTACTATATTTAGTATAGTTTTATCTAAAAAGGATAACTTTTTAAATGTTTCACTACTTTTATGAAATTGACTACGAAGGATGGTCCTCCCCTTCCTCCTCTGAGGAGCCTCCACTGGTGGAGATAGTCTTCTGTGAAGCATGCTGTATTGTTCATCCACACATGGCACCGCCCTGACAATATTATATGATGGGAGTGGCCATGTGACGTGTGTAGCTTTGATTAATTTCCTGCTTGACAGCTGACTTGACAGGAACAACCAATTTCAGCACACATTTCATATTGCCAATATAAAGTGGTGTGAAATATTTACAAGCAAGGTAGTCATATTAGTAGGCTTGTGAAAAGTCCATAAAATTGTTTTCGCATTCAGAGCTAATCACTATAAACGATAATCAGTATGACTATCCACTGTTTGTCTAACTGCTGTGCTAAATGAAAAAGCAAAATATTTATAGATTTCCAATTTTCTAATCAAAAGCAGAAGTTGTCAGAAACTGCAATTTATTTGGATTTTTTTCACCATGGTTTTCCCAAGTTCCCCATTTATATAATAATCTAAACTGTTTATGATGTTGATGTCGTTTTTGAGGTTGTACATGGCAACATTGTAATCCTTGACCATAAAAGCATATGAGTAGACATCACCTTTTCTCTGTTATCATGTTTGGTGTAACAAATATGAAGGATATACATTATCCGGCTATGGCGTTGTCCGGCTAGGCGTTTTTGCAATGGCTCCTTTTCTGAAAATGTTCAGGACCCTAAACTGCACAAGTGTAACAAGTCAAAAAAAAAATAAGTTAACATCCTTTTCACATATAGCCTGGACTAAAACACATATATACCTCCCCAGGCCCATACATGAAGGCAACATAATGCCTGTTCCATGTTGAGGCAGAGAGGGAGAGAAACCAAAGCCCTTGAGGTGGGAGGTGGCTGGATTGGCCCTTGATCTCCTCCTTAGTGAGTCCAGTAGTGAGTACTGAATCTGTACTGCATTAATTTCTCACAGCTGAACCCAGTCAGAGAGAAAGGAAAGGGAAAGGGGATACCTAATCAGTTGCACAACTGAATGCATTCAACTGAAATGTGTCTTCTGCATTTAATCCAACCCCAGAGACAGAGAGAACAATATGGAGAAGGACAGATAAAGCGAGAAAGATAGAGAAAAGGAGAGAGGGAGAGAGTGAAAGAGAGAGAGATAAAGAAAGGAAGAGACAGCTTATGCAAAATCCTCCTCCTTCAGATAGGGCTAGCATTATCAGCCCATGTGGCTTGTCAATTAGTCACAATGACTCTATAGGACCACAGCTTCCTGTTGATTCATTCATGTGTGGATTCATTGACACTTCCCCCTCCATGATGTCATGATGGGTGGGGACCGTTGGTATGAAAACCAAGGCTGTTGATTACAAACGCAACATATTTCACCATTGTTTCTGGCTGTTTCTGCGTCTGTACAGTAATCTATTCACGTTTTGTAATTAAACGGAAGCTGAAAAGGTTGTCCGTAGTTGGAAGGGGTCGTTCACTGTATTGTTTTAATACACAGCTAAGTCACATGATTAAGCTACCTACTTCTTCTCTGTCCACTGTATACATGAAAGGGCACCATTTTACACTACTGTGTATACATGAAAGGGCACCATTTTACACTACTGTGACTACAGTATATTTATTCATAAAATCAGGCGTTAAATATGTTTTGATGAGGGAGAATTCCCTATGTATGTTTATGTTCAATGTACAGTAAGAGGTATAGGACCACATATGTTTAGCTCATGGTTTCAGGGATATGCAATATGTTGTTTATGGTGAATTTTATTGTATGAGAATGCATACAATGACCACAATGCAATGAGTACTAGTGTTAATATCCTCATGACCTTAAAATAATTGTTAGGTTAAATATATATTTATCAAACGTTGTCTAAGCATCTATCGGAGTCCAACACGTGAATGCGTATGCATAGCAGTGTTCTAGAATATTGGACCGTTGGCTTTCATACTTTTCAAATTCTCAGCGGTGCTCAAGCAATTTCTCCAACCCTCACCCCATTCAAATGAATGGCTGACGTGTACGTGGAGCCGCGTTGGTTGGGAATTTGGGGAGTTGCACATTCAGGCTGTGCATCCCCTGAGGACGTTGGTCTCAGAGCCACGTAGCTATGTCTGCCAAACTTATTTTTTTTGACAAA
This sequence comes from Hucho hucho, assembly GCA_003317085.1. Lineage (NCBI taxonomy): Eukaryota > Metazoa > Chordata > Actinopteri > Salmoniformes > Salmonidae > Hucho > Hucho hucho. Next base: position 118,076 of record QNTS01001514.1, read on the forward strand.
TTGTTCCTTTAATAAGCAGGTGCTAACTCTGGTCCATGAATGCCCCCAACAGTACATATTTTTAAAGTGGCCCTGGACATGCACCCCAGATTCTACTTGTTAACTAATCGTCAAGCCCTTGACAAGTTGAATCTGGTGTTTTTGTCCGCGCTACAACAGAAATGTGTGCTGTTAACTCGAGGACCAGAGTTCGGAGACACTGCTATAGAGCATATTCCACATTCTCCATTTATATCAACCTGGACTCAGGGGTAGACGTAACATTTTAAATGAAAATCCAGGACACTCAAATTAGTATGATATGTTACATTCGGTATGGTATGTAATTCATTTGTGGATGTCCATCATCCATTTCGTATGATATGTTACAAATTACAATTCACATGATATGTTACAAATTACAATTCATGATATGTTACGAATTTGCAATAGGTATGATATGTTACAAATTCCAATTTGTTGTGGCTAACATTAGCTAGGTGGCTAACGCTAATGTAAGCTAGGTGGCTAACATTAGCTAGGCTAGGGGTTAGGTTTAGGGGTTAAGGTTAGGGTTAAGGATTGGGTTATGGTTAGGAATTAGGTTAAAGGGTTAAGGTTAGGGAAGGGTTAGCTAACATGCTAAGTAGTTGAAAAGTAGCTAAAAAGTAGTAAGTAGTTGTAAAGTGACTAATTAGCTAAAATGCTAAAGTTGTCCATGATGAGTTTCGAACGCGCAACCATTGGGTTGCTTGACGTTAAACGCCCGACCAACCACCCTCCTTTAATTTTTGCCTTCAGTAATCTTCTGTCTTATGTAACCATACCAAATGTAACATATCATGCTAATTTGAGTGTCCCCTCTTTCTTTCTCTTTCCCTCTCTCTCTATTTCTCTAGTACAAACAAGTGGAGCAGTACATGTCTTTCCACAAACTGCCGGCTGACTTCCGACAGAAAATCCATGACTACTACGAACACAGATACCAGGGAAAGATGTTTGATGAGGAGAGCATCCTGGAGGAGCTTAATGAACCACTGCGGGAGGTAAAACAACCAAACACACCATCAAAACCCTGACAAGGTCTTACACTTAAAGAAAGAAACAAAGGAACTGAAAAACAATGTCTCTGCCCCGCATGTCTTTTGCAAACATGCCCATTGAGAACTTCTGAAGTTCTGAACCACTTCTTTTAAATCACAAAAAATCAAATCATACTTTATTGGTCACATGCGCTGAATACCACAGGTGTAGACTTTACAGTGAAATGCTTACTTATGAGCCCATTCCCAACAATACAGAGTTAAAAAGTAAGACAAATATTTGCTGAATTAAAAAGGAAATAGTAACTCAATAAAAACCATAACGAAGCTATATACAAGGAGTACCAGTACCGGGTCAATGTGCAGGTGTACGAGGTAGTTGAGGTAGTTGAAGTAATACAGTATGTACATGTGGGTAGGGATAAAAGTGACTAGGCAATCAGGATATATCATTAACAGAGTAACAGCAGCGTATGTAAAGTGTGTCTGTGTGTGAGCGTACGTGGTGTGTGTTGGAGTGTCAGTGTAGTATGTGTGAGTGTGTGGGTAGAGTCTAGTGAGTGTGCATAGAGCCAGTGCAAGGGGGTCAGTGCAAAACCATCAAGATAAATAAAGAAGTAATAAAGGTGGTCAATGTAAATTGTCCGGGTAGCCATTTGATTGATTGACTGTTCAGCAGTCTTATGGCTTGGGGGTGGAAGCTGTTCAGGTGTCTTTTGGTCCAAGACTTAGCGCTCCGGTACCGCTTGCCTTGGGGTAGCAGAGAGAACAGTCTATGACTAGGGTGGCTAGAGTCTTTGACAATTTTCAGGGCCTTCCTCTGACACCGCCTACTATATAGGTCCTGGATGTCAGGAAGCTTGGCCTCAGTGATGTACTGGGCCGTACACACTACCCACTGTAGCACCTTGCGGTCGGATGCCGAGCAGTTGCCATACCAAGCAGTGATGCAGTCAGTCATGATGCTCTCAATGGTGCAGCTGTAGAACTTTTTTAGGGTCTGAGGGCCCATGCCAAATCTTTTCAGCCTCCTGAGAGGGAAGAGGCGTTGTCGTGCACTGTGTTGGTGTGTTTGGACCATGATATGTCCTTAGTGATGTGGACACAGAGGAACTTGAATCTCTCGACCCGCTCCACTGCAGCCCCGTTGATGTGAATGGGGGCGTGTTCGGCCCTCCGTTTCCTATAGTCCACGATAAGCTCATGGTGATTTTAGGCTTGTGTGCGGCTGCTCGGCCATATGGAAACCCATTTCCTGAAGCTCCCGACGAACAGTTCTTGTGCTGACATTGCTTCCAGAGGCAGTTTGGAACACAGTAGTAAATGTTGCAACCAAGGACAGACGATTTTAAGCGCTTCAGCACTCAGTGGTCTCGTTCTGTGAGCTTGTGTGTCCTACCACTTCGCGGCTAAGCCGTTGTTGCTCCTAGATGTTTCCACTTCAGAATAATAGCACTTGCAGTTGACCGGGGCAACTCTAGCAGGGCAGTAATTTTACGAACTGACTTGTTGGAAAGGTGTCATCCTGTGACGGTGCCATGTTGAAAGTCAGCTCTTCAGTAAGTCCATTCTTCTGCCAATGTTTGTCTATGGTAATTGCTTGGGTGTGTGCCCAATTTGATACACCTGTCAGCAACGAGTGTGGCTGAAATAGCCGAATCCACTCATTTGAAGGGGTGTCCACATACTTTTGTATATGTAGTGTATATTAGTCTTACTTAACAATTCAAATTCAGTTACATTAATTATATTTTCCCTCAGGAAATTGTCAACTTCAACTGCCGTAAGCTGGTGGCATCCATGCCCCTGTTTGCCAATGCCGACCCCAACTTTGTGACAGCCATGTTGACCAAGCTCCGCTTCGAGGTCTTCCAGCCCGGAGATTACATCATCAGGGAGGGCACCATCGGCAAGAAGATGTACTTCATCCAGCACGGTGTGACCAGCGTGCTGACCAAAGGAACTATGGGCATGAAGCTTTCTGATGGATCCTACTTTGGAGGTATGGTCAACAATATCAGACCTTTTTTATGTTTGCCTGGCTGCTGCTCCTGAAAAACATTATATGAAAAATATATATTTTATTTTATTCCATTCAATTCAATTGTATTCTATCGTGGTGCTGATAACACACATCTACTATAGAACCGAAGTTAAATAAGTTACAGTACATTCATGTAGGCTTAACTTGATTCACATTCTTTTCTCGTTCTAAATCAGGGATCATCATTTAGATTTTTTTCTGGTCGGGGGGCCTGAACGTAATTACAAACAATTTGTAGACTGCAAATTGACCGCATGAAGACCAAACAGATAAAATATAAAATATAAAAATATAAAATATAACATTTGTATACAATCTTTTATGTGTGGGAATACTTGGGAACAGTTTTCCAAAATAAAAATTACTTGGAGCTGATTTCCTGGTGTTTTTACAGTCTTTTATGTCCAACAATTCAAATGTAAACAATAAAACCACCTGTGGGCCGCCAGTTGGGGAACCCTGCTCTAAATCCTGTGATCCAAACCACCAATGTCTCAACCATGTTAATATAACAATTGTAGCAGGCAAGATACTAAAATAAAAACTCCCTGACATTTGACTTCTTCTCACTAGTCCTTTCGCCCTGCAGCCAGTTTTGTCCCACTTTCCCATGCAGCCTGTCCTCCTCCCTGCCTGTTTTGGGATGCAGAGCTGCTGTTGATCCACAAAAAAAACACAACTTTTCCCAGTGTCTCTGGGCCATGGTCTGGGGGCATTCTTCACATCCGGTTCCTCTTCAGAAGGGCAGCGTTCAGTTCAGTGGTGCTGTGGGTTGGGCTGTGAGGTCCCAGGAGCCAATGGCGGATGCTGAAGGAGAGAGATCTACAGCAGCACCCACGGCTCATAAATAACAGCTAATTAGTCCACAGAACACCAATGACAGAGCAATTAGTAATGTCAACCGTCGATGTTCAAAGCCAAGCCATTATACTGTATGCCACCAGGAAGCCAACCCTTTTCTACATGGCATGGGCTAGGCGCAAACTTGAATCAGAATGTCTGTTGGATTTGTGGTGGTATTTGCCGATTCATCTGCTATTATTTACAATTAATATTATTTAATTAATAATACTGGAGAAGATACCGTATTTTTGTCCTGTTGTTGTAGTATGATGAGGGCATATGGAAAGAAGGTAGACAATAGGTACTGTAATAGTTGCCCTAAGATGATAAATTAAATGTGGGCATAAGGGAAACGACATGGCCCATATTTGCCGTAATTTGTTTTTAAAGGAGGAAATACCGGAGTGAGTAAGTGGGTGTAGTAGAGTCAGAATCACATCCCAGCACTGTGTTCTGCTGCTTGCCTCTGCAGCGCTCGGCACAGCGGAGAGAACGGAATCTCATTAATCTTGTGAAGAACTGTAAATCCCCCATCAGATAGCGGAGAGACACAGGGCCGCGCTGACACTCAAGGTCACACTTTAATACCCTGTGAATAAGGAGCCATTTTGAGAATGGGAGGGGAGCTGGGGTGAAGAGGGTTTGTCACTGCGGCTTACTGACAAGATTATTATGTAAATGTATAACTCATGAATGGAACATCCCTTTGTTGCTCTTTAATGGTGTGTGGGCCTCTGTCTGGCCGGCGGTAGCTGATCTTTTACTTGACTGCACTTCTTGTTAAATCCTCTTTTTCCATGGTCCCCGGGGGGGTTGCCTACCACTGTAAAAGCTGATATGTAGATATGTGCCCCCATGCATACAGTAAATACTTTTTTTTTTCCTTCACTGAGAGCCAGAGGATACCCTTCACACGCGACAGGAGAGCGAGGGGAGAGAACGGGGATGCAGCAGAGTAAAAAGAGCATATGGTTGTCAAGACAACCATCAGCCACAGGCCAGAGAAGGAGGGTATCACCTGAGTGTAATGAACCTTGGCTTTACCACGTATCCAATCCTGTAGCTCCCTCCATATGCTAAGCAGTCTCGGCTGGGTCTTTGGTTTAAATGCCTTTCTCCTCTCTGTATTCATGCTCTGTATCCTCTCTGTAAATGACCCATTTGATACTGTAGGATTGTGTGTGCATTGTATTTGAATCATAGTGTAGCTTTATAAGATAGAAATAAGAAGAATAACGAGTGTGACATGTCCAAGGGAACTTTGTCATGGGATCATGACATTCGAATGGCTCATGTTTTCTGTAGCTTAGTTACAGTAATGATGCTCCCTCTGGCTGAGTAGTAATTGTGTCTGTCTCTGAACGTCCTGTCTTTCTCTCTCTCCCTCAGAGATCTGTCTGTTGACCCGAGGCAGACGGACCGCCAGTGTGCGGGCGGACACGTACTGCCGTCTCTACTCCCTGTCTGTGGATAACTTCAATGAGGTGCTGGAGGAGTACCCCATGATGAGACGAGCCTTCGAGACTGTGGCCATCGACCGACTGGACCGGATAGGTGAGACCAGCCTACCACTGACCAATAAATAAGCCACTGACCCATACAGGATTAGCTATGGGCATAGTTGTGACATTTTGTCATTCATAGAATCAGCAGAACAAAAACAGACATACTGTATTCTATCAATGGAACCTACTGTAACTATGCCATTAATCATTTCTCTTTGACTTCCCTGGTTTCTTTGATTTCATTTTGGACCCTTTATTTAGATGCAGCTGCTGTATCTTCAGCATATGATTTTCACAAGATGTGATTATTATCTCAAAATGACTGTGTGCCGTACTCCCCTGGGTTTACTGTAAATGTGCTATCAGGAGGAGTGATGCTCATTTGTGAAAGGGACTGCTCAGCACACTGTCTAAACAGCTTCCTTATGCTCTCCTCTTCTGTGTGGAAGGGAGGAAGTTATTTTCTCTTGGTTGCTGCGTTACCTCCAGTGTTGCTACGCTGTCAGTCACTCAGCTATCATCAGAAAGCACCTGGTTAGTGAATTCCGAGCTCTGAGTGTAAACATATAAATTATTTAAACGGCACAGGCAAGGTCAATGGGATGCTGATGTCACCGCTCGGTGACGTGCAGGGGCCCTGCATCCACCACCTGCCAGCGGTTGCCATAGCAGCCAGATTCCACATCAAGTACGAGATGTTCGGAGGGGATTGAGTTGTCTTTGATCTTTGACAACAGATGAACACCTAACCTGAATAGAGCATAGGGGAACACGAAAGGTTTAATATTCTGTTTAACCCATTTATATCTGTAACAGAAATTAAAAATGTATTTTGGTACACTTGTTCTCTGAGCTTACTGATGGATGAATCTGAAGATATTTTTTAAATCGGCCAAAGCATTTGTCTACAATGTGAGTTGTTGATATTGTACTATATTTTGTCTCCGGTCACATGGGGTTACTGTTTTTACACATTTCATGAATCAAGTCATGTGAATGAATACATGTTTAAATGATCAGATCTTAAAAAATGTTGGTATATAGATCATCCGGAACAATATATACAGTGCATTCGGAAAGTATTCAGACCACTTGACTTTTTCCACATTTTGTTACGTTACAGTCTTATACTAAAATTGATTAAATCGTTTTTTCCCCTCATCAATCTATACACAATACCCAATAATGACAAAGCAAAAACAGTTTTTTTTAAATGTCTGCAAATGTATTAAAAATAAAAAACTGAAATATCACCTTTACATAAGTATTCAGACCCTTTACTCAGTACTTTGCTGAAGCACCTTTGGCAGCGATTACACCCTTGAGTCTTCTTGGGTATGATGCTGCCAGCTTGGCACACCTGTATTTGGGGAGTTTCTCCCATTCTTTTCTGCAGATCCTCTCAAGATATGTCAGGTTGGATGGGGGGCGTCGCTGCACAGCTATTTTCAGGTCTCTCCAGAGATGTTAGATCGGGTTCAAGTCCGGGCTCCTGCTGGGCCACTCAAGTACTTGTCCCAAAGCCACTCTTGCGTTGTCCTGGCTGTGTTGGAAGGTGAACCTTCGCCCCAGTCTGAGGTCCTGAGCATTCTGGAGCAGGTTTTCATCAAGGATCTCTCTTTACTTTTCTCCATTCATCTTTCCCTCAATCCTGACTAGTCTCCCAGTCCCTGCCGCTGAAAAACACCCTCACAGCATGATGCTGCCGCCACCATGCTTTACCATAGGGATGTTGCCAGGTTTCTTCCTGACGTGACACTTGGCATTCAGGCCAAAGAGTTCAATCTTGGTTTCATCAGACCAGATAATCTTGTTTCTCATGGTCTGAGAGTCCTTTTAGGTGCCTTTTGGCAAACTCCAAGCAGGCTGTCATGTGCCTTTTACTGAGGATTGGCTTTCATCTGGCCACTACCATAAAGGCCTGATCGGTGGAGTGCTGTGGAGATGATTGTCCTTCTGGAAGGTTCTCCCATCTCCACAGAGGAACTCTGAAACTCTTTCAGAGTGACCATCGGGTTCTTGGTCACCTCCCTGACCAAGGCCCTTCTCCCCCGATTGCTCAGTTTGTCCGGGCAGCCAGCTCTAGGAAGAATCTTTGTGCTTCCAAACTTCTTCCATTTAAGAAGGGTGGAGGCTACTGTGTTCTTGGGGACCTTCAATGCTGCAGAAATGTTTTGGTACCCTTCCCCAGATCTGTGTCTCGACACAATCCTGCCTCGGAGCTCCACAGACCATTCCTTCGACCTCATGGCTTGGTTTTTGCTCTGACAACTGTGGGACCTTAAATAGACAGGTGTGTGCCTTTCCAAATTATGTCCAATCAATTGAATTTTCCACAGGTGGACTCCAATCAAGTTGTAGAAACATCTCAAGGATGATCAATAGAAACAGGATGCACCTGAGCTCAATTTCAAGTCTCATAGCAAAGGGTCTGAATACTTATGTAAATAAGGTATTTCTGTTTTTATTTTGTATTCGTTTGCAAAAAAATCTAAAAATATGTTTTCGCTTTGTCATTATGGGGTATTGTGTGTAGATTGATGAGGAAATTGTTTTATTTAATACATTTTAGAAAAAGGCTGTAACGTTACAAAATGTGGAAAAAGGAAATGGGTCTGAATACTTTTCAAATGCACTGTACACTGAGTATACCACGCATTAGGAACACCTTCAGAACAGCCTATCCGAAGACATCCATACACACTCTCTTTCACACACACACCCCTAGAGTACATGCAGTATAAGGAAATCCAATGGAGACTGCAGAGTGAGTCATTTTACAGCAATTTCCCTAACTCAATATTAGGAAAGTTTTAACAAAACATATATTAAGTTGCGCCCCATTTTGCCTTCAGAACAGCCTCAATTCATTGGTGCATGGACTCTACAATGTGTCGAAAGCGTTCTACAGGGATGCTGGCCCATGTTGGCTCCAATGCTTCCACAGTTGTCAAGTTGGCTGGATGTCCTTTGGGTGGTGTACAATTCTTGATACACCAAGCAGCGCTGCAGTTCTTGACACAAACTGGTGCGCCTACTACCATTCCCCGTTCAAAGGCACTTCAACCTTTTGTCTTGCCCATTCACCCTCTGAATGTCACACAAACACAATCCATGTCTCAAAACATAAAAATCTTTCTTTAACCCGTCTCCTCCCCTTCATCTACGCTGATTGAAGTGGATTTAACAAGTGGCATCAATAAAGGATCATAGCTTTCACCTGTTTTTAATGCTTTGTACACTCAGTATATACAAAAAAAATATCTAAAGAAATCCACACACACACTCTCAGGTACACAACCCTAGAATATATGCTTTATAAGTAAATTCAATGGAGACTGGATCTCTCTCTCTCAGATCTTAAACATGCTCAGATCTTAAGAATTGTTGGTATATATATATATATATATACACTATATTGCCTGGACCAATATATATATATATATATATATATATATATATATATATATATATATATATATATATATATATATAATATATATATATATATATATATATATATATATATATATATATATATATATATATATATATATATATATATATATATATATATATATATATATATATATATATATATATATATATATATATATATTGTATATATATATATATATATATACATATATATATATATATATATGTAGATATATATATATATATATGCACACTGAGTGTAAAAAACATTAAGAACACCTGCTCTTTCCGTGGAATTATAATAGAAAATGACAATCTTAGAATGTCAGTGTGGCCTGTTTAGACACTTGTACTAACAATGATGACACCAAATGTTTTGCATTTATACCAAACATAATTTGATTTGTGGCGCGTTTTGATATTGTACTAAATATTGTACAAGGACGCGAATGGGCTAATTTGTCAACTGTTTAGCTATTCTCTAGATTTACTGACAACAGAAGCATCCTGGATCAAAGGCTTAGTATTGTAAGTGGCCAGACTGAAAAGTAACTGGCAGGTAGAAAGCTAATGAATTCCAGATCTAAACAGTAATTCAGAGGATGACAATTCTCTGTTAACCTTGGAGTTATTTTGGAACGCAGAGTCTTTTTCCGACACCTTCACCTAAAGCATCCAAAGAAATAATGTTTATAAAGTCTTGTAGTTTACACAATGTCAGGACAGGAGACTATGAGCCTTCTGTTTAGCAAATCAGTGTGTGTAATACAGTGCTCTGGCGCCTTTAGATGTCTATGGAAGAGACAGTAGACTAGACTCATTGAACTCTATCCTGACCCTAAGGAAACATAATGGACTTGGCCCTTTTGGCCTGGAGCCTATAGCAGCCAACCACTCTGCAGTCAACTGGACTGTGTTGGACCATGCTAGCTAGTTATGCAGCTTGAATTAGAGTTAATGTCCCTGTCAGACTGTATTTTCCATGTTCTCCCAGTCCCTCAGACTCATGTTTCAATTCGACCTAATGTTTTCATGTGGGTGTCACTCTATTTGTTTTTAAAAGCCCGATAGAGACGGACAAGTTGAAAATCCCCTGCTGATGGGGAAAAACAGAGAGTAAAGATGAAACTCTGAAACTTGAGAGGTGGGGGGGGTGGAAGTAACAATCCTGGGAGTTTTTTAATGCGCGTTCAACTAGAAATGTTTTGAACGCTGGAGAGATGAGAGAGATGGATCTGTGATCTTACTTGGCTGCCTGTGTGAGCTCCGTGAAGGAGGCAATTTCAGCTGCAAATTGGTTTCTCCCCCAGCACCACCACCAACCCAGGCCCACACAACCACTACACACATGCACATACCACAGGCACATGTTGATTCACCTCATGTCTGAGAAAACACAGGCCACCCATCCTCACTCCAGGTGTGTGTGTGTGATGGGTCAGACTGAACATACCGTGACAGAAAGGTCATAGGGCCTTGTGGTTACAATTCAGGTGGTGCATGCTATAGCTGGGACGATTAACTGAAAATTGCAGACACCGACATTGCCTGCCTCTTACCAAAGCATTTTGCTTACGTCCGTAAACTGGTGATCAGGCTACAAGGGTTCTATTCAAACCATTATTTGGTCAACTGTAATGTGCATTAACCTGCTTCCTGCAATGAAAGTATCTGCCCCTCCGCCCCTGTTTTGCTGCCCACTCTCAATCCCTCCCCCCACCTTGTGCACAAGGTGAAGGGAGCATACGAACAACATTTCAAAATGTAATTGCAGGAAAAACACTTTTTGCCTTATGTTACTGTTGTTAAAGAGAGGGGAGTCTCAGCTTTCTGTATGTATGAAACATATTTCTCAACACTAAATATTGAGAAAATACCACCGCTTTACAAACAGAGTATATAATTGAGGTGATGCATTGGCGGAACCGAGCGCACCATTTGTGGTGAATACATCATCAAGTGCCTATATAGGCCTAACCAATGGAAAGTTTTTGTTGGACATTAATTAGATCAATTACATGGCTATCTAGCAACAATATCCTATTTAGGGTTGGCAATCTAGCTAATATGTTTTGACTTCCACTTCCTTAGGTGTTGAATTATGCAGCACATATAGCCTAAGACAATATGCACAAAAAGATGCAGGTGAATTCATCTCTAAAGAGCCCCAAATGAATCTGATCATTCTAGATCTTGCACACACACACACATACATATATACAGTGAGGGAAAAAAGTATTTGATCCCCTGCTGATTTTGTATGTTTGCCCACTGACAAAGACATTTTCAGTCTATAATTTTAATGGTAGGTTTATTTGAACAGTGAGAGACAGAATAACAACAAAAAAATCCAGAAACACGCATGTGAAAAATGTTATAAATTGATTTGCATTTTAATGAGGGAAATAAGTATTTGACCCCCTCTCAATCAGAAAGATTTCTGGCTCCCAGGTGTCTTTTATACAGGTAACGAGCTGAGATTAGGAGCACACTCTTAAAGGGAGTGCTCCTTAGCTCAGCTTGTTACCTGTATAAAAGACACCTGTCCACAGAAGCAATCAATCAATCAGATTCCAAACTCTACACCATGGCCAAGACCAAAGAGCTCTCCAATGATGTCAGGGACAAGATTGTAGACCAACACAAGGCTGGAATTGGTTACAAGACCATCGCCAAGCAGCTTGGTGAGAAGGTGACAACAGTTGGTGTGATTATTCGCAAATGGAAGAAACACAAAAGAACTGTCAATCTCCCTCGGCCTGGGGCTCCATGCAAGATCTCACCTCGTGGAGTTGCAATGATCATGAGAACGGTGAGGAATCAGCCCAGAACTACACGGGAGGATCTTGTCAATGATCTCAAGGCAGCTGGGACCATAGTCACCAAGAAAACAATTGGTAA
>QNTS01001514.1:143505-188678 GCA_003317085.1 Hucho hucho
TGACCAAATACTTATTTTCCACCATAATTTGCAAATAAATAAATAAAAAATCCTACAATGTGATTTTCTGGATTTCTTTTTCTCATTTCGTCTGTCATAGTTGAAGTGTACCTATGATGAAAATTACAGGCCTCTCTCATCTTTTTAAGTTGGAGAACTTGCACAATTGGTGGCTGACTAAATACTTTTTTGCCCCACTGTACACTCCATGACCAAAAGTATGTGGACACATACTCGTCGACCACATCTCATTAGAAAATCATTAATATGGAGTTGGTCCCCCCCCTTTGCTGCTATGACAACCTCCACTCTGCTGGGAAGGCTTTCCACTAGATGTTGGAACATTGCTGAGAGGTCTTGCTTCCATTCAGCCACAAGAGCATTGGTGAGGTCGGGCACTGATGTTGGGCGATGAGACCTGGCTCGCAGTCGGCGTTCCAATTCATCCCAAAGGTGTTTGATGGGGTTGAGGTCAGGGCGTTTCAACTGCTCCAGTATCCAATGGCAGCGAGCTTTAAACCACTCCAGCCTGCGCTTGGCATTGCGCATGGTGATCTTAGGCTTGTGTGCGGCTGCTCGGGTATTGAAATCCATTTCCTGAATCTCCTGATGAACAATTATTGTGCTGACGTTGCTTCTACGTGCTGCAGCACTCGACAGCCCCGTTCTGTGAGCTTGTGTGGCCTACCACTTTGGGCTGAGCCGTTGTTGCTCCTAGACATTTCCATTTCACAATAACAGCACTTACAGTTGACTGGGGCAGCTGTGCAGGACACACATTTGACGAACTGACTTGTTGGAAAGGTGGCATCCTATGACGATGCCAACTTGAAAGCTCTTCAGTAAGGCCATTCTAATGCCAATGTTTGTCTATGGAGATTGCATGGCGGTGTGCTCAATTTTATACACCTGTCAGTAACAGGTGTGGCTGAAATATCAAAATCCACTCATTTGATGGGGTGTCCACATACTTTTGTATATATAGTGTTTAAACCAAGTCATCCATCCCCATAGGACGATGCATATGCATGTTGATTTGGGTTATGAATCACATGAATATATCAACATACTGTATCTCATTCAACCCTGATGGAAATGCATATGAGGTTATTTGCATAGCTGAGGTTTAGAATAGACAGATCAGTTTTATGTTTTAAAACACATCCAAGATAATAGTCTGACTGATGTTCTGAAGGCACTGTGCAGTGTAATTGATTACGCTAATATGTATTCTTATACTGTATAGAGACTGATACACCCTGGTCAGATCCCACACATTACACCATTTAATGAATACATTGAACGTTTCATCTCATCTGCATTGTCCATCTATTACAAGACTTTTTAGATTATTTAAAGTGTAAAACAAATCCCAATTTCTTTTCCCTTTCCTCTCAAATTCTAACAGTAATCTTGCATCAAATTTTGAGGTAGATTTTGTGTGCATAAATTACATAATGCTTCTGGAATGCTGAAATCTAAATTACTCCCATTCTATTCTAATCTGCAGCAAGGACAGAGCAGACAATTTGGAGGGTGCATTTCAATGATGTGTCTCCTACCATAAGTGATGCCACTGAATGTGTGTACCGGCCTCCTCTGATTAGTGTCCAAAAGTATTAGTGGAAGAGGCTTTCCAAGCTTTCCAATCAAATTCATCTGCTGCTCAATAACCCCACCCCCCCCCACCCACCCACCCCACCACCACCACCATTACTATGTAATGAGAGAGAAGATTGGATCCTCTCAGGCCCCATTTATTTTGGACTGTTATTACTTTCCATTGTGTTTCATCATAAGTTTTACTGTATCATCCACCTTGTCGGTGGCGCCAAGGTTGTGGGTTTGGAAGGGATTCGTTTCTGGAAATGATGCCCAATGAAACTTCTTTGGGAACTTTCATGTGTTTGAAGGTGGTTTTAATGGCTGAATTCCTTTTAGATTGCTGAACAGGTTTTGAGACTATTTGTCTAGCAATAAATTAGGGCATTTAACAAAAATGTAATAAATACCATACAATACAGTGTAGATGAAAAGCCAAATTTTTAATAAAATGTCAATGTTTTTGAATTACTTAAGATGTGTTTATGGGAAGCGTTTGGAAGTTCTTATATCTACTGTACATGACACACTTAAGATGGTAAATGGTGGGAATATTTCATGCAATCCATATACATTGAATAAAAATATAAACGCAACATGTAAAGTGTTGGTCCCATGTTTCATGAGCTGAAATAAAAGATCCCAGACATTTTCCATACGCACAAAAAGCTTATTTCTCTCAAATTTTGTGCACAAATTTGTTTACATCCCTGTTAGTGAGCATTTCTCTTTTACCAAGATAATCCATCCACCTGACAGGTGTGGCATATCAAGAAGCTGATTAAAGAGCAAGATCATTACACAGGTGGACCTTGTGCTGGGGACAATAAAAGGCCACTCTAAAATGTGCAGTTTTGTCACACAACACAATGCCACAGATGTCTCACGTTTTGAGGATTTGGCATGTTGACTGCAGGAATGTCCACTAGAGCTGTTGCCAGAGAACTGAACGTTAATTTCTCTACCCTAAGCCGCCTCCAACAGTACGTCCAACCGGCCTCATAACCGCAGAGCAAGTGTATGGCGTCGTGTGAGAAAGCAGTTTGCTGATGTCAACGTTCCCAGGCATGTGAAATCCATAGATTAGGGCCTAATTTATTTATTTCAATTGACTGATTTCCTTACATGAACGGTAACTCAGTAAAATCTTAGAAATTGTTCCATGTTGCGTTTATGCTGTATTTGTGTTTAGTATACAATCCATTTACAATCCTATCTGAAGCATGTTCATTTTGTCAGGGTAGAATCACAGTTATCCTTTCCAATAGATACATTTGTTGTCATGTGTTTAGCCTTTACCCAGCATCTTTCTTGGGATGTTTCCTTGCCAAATTGTGATTTAAATTGTAACTTGAATAAATATATGAAGCAATAACAAGCAGTATAAGAAAGAGTCCTTGATGTTTTGGTTTACATTTCCAGGAAGAGACTGAAATAACTTTTAAAACCCTTACATTAACTGTACGTACTGTATAGGTCATATTCTATAACAATTAGTACATGTGGCACTGTTTTATTAATCTCTATACACAACAGTAACTCTATCAAGAATTTGAATGAAGTGCTTATTTGCTTATTAGATTTTTTCAGTGCAATACAATTCTTACATGAAATATCTATAAACACTATCTTTAGGGCATTGTTGTCTCTCAGCTCTGCAAGCGTTCCTGACCACTTTTCCTGAAGTATCCTCAAACCAATTATCAATTTAGCCTTGAATCCTGACACTGGTGTAACCCTTTCTCTCACACTGTCAGTGAAAAGCTATTTTTCTGTAAAAAAAATAATGCGCCTGATCTTTTTACAGAAAAACACAGAACACCCCTGGGCCAAGTTAGGCATCTGCGTTTGTCACAATCCGCAGCATCTGTGTTTTCCAAATGCTTTATTAGCCCCCCATATTTCTTTCCCCCTGTCCAAATATAGTGTACTTTACAGAAACTGTTGCAGTTTTAGAAATGGCTTCAGCTCAGTGAGTTAATTTAGGGAGACACTGATGTGTACATCTTATATTTCAAGTGTTGCTGTGGTCGGACAAATATTTTGGAAATTTATTTGAACAAAATCCATTTTTGTTGGTTTATTACCAATATCCTACACTGTAAGCAATGAGATAGATGGTATATGAATGTTATTCCCACCAAAAAGTGTGAATTCATATCCCTCCCTCTTCCTGATCAGTTCACATTTGTAGCCATAGACGTGTGTAATGTTCCTCATACTCATAACCTCCACATCTTACTCTCATACAGTAGTTATTTCTGAAACAATACTCAGTATGGAACTAGCAGTTTGCTTTTCTGTTTGAGATTCTTTCCATCTCTATTGGCGGACACTGTTGTGACCGACGTGATGTGAGCACATGAACAGTATGCTGCACAATATGATCTTTTTTATTGTTCCTTTCTATGCTGACTCCATTTAACCTGTCATTTTTAGCTGCGTCACAGACTATATGATTCCATTTGAGTGAGTCTTTGAGTGCGTGTGGACATTGAGGGAGATTGGAGGGAGGTGACTCCATACAAATGGTACTTTGAGCACAAAGTGGCAGCGTCAGCTGTTATTGCCCAAACATTGTTCCTAAACTACAGCACTCAATTGACTTAACAGCTGATGGTCTCTTTTCAGAGCTAATGGGAAACCCAGGGTCGCCATGAAGAAAAAAAGTTTACTTACAGCTAGTCAGAGCAACAGAAACAATAAAGGTACACATACTAATCAGAATTGGGAGCTGGTTCTTTTAAAGAACAGTACATGTCTCATCTCTCTTGAAAAGGGATCCCCATAACACATGTACTGTATATACCTAGTGCTTAGCATACCTAGTTTCCTACATCTAGTTTGTCTCTGTGGCTGTAAAACAAAAGCTCCCCCAATGCAAATAAATCTGGTTGTGATGTACATCTAACTGCAATACATGTAATAAGGAAAGCTAATAAATACCATTTGGATTACTAATGTTTGTTGTTTGCTGATCAGCTATTACATAGCGTACACATTGCACTTATAACAAATGTTAATAGGGATTATATTATCATTATATATATCATTATATTATTATGTATATATATATCATATTATACATATCCTTATATCATTATATTATCATTATATAATCAACTGGTGTTCCCCTGTTCTCGGCACTCATCCTTTTGATGGGCTTTTCCATCACCTTTGAAATACACCACTTACTGTGCAATAAAGCATTCACTCATAAGGTTGCTTTTTCCTCCATTAGTGACACTTACTGCATCAACATGACTAAGTGGTCATGACCCTTGACATTCAGTGCCAATGTCTGTAATGGTGGAACATCCTCTTGACTGTTCTTGATTAAATTGTAATTGTACACAGGGAAAAATTGACATGGTTGTCAATACATTACCTTATTGTTATTCTTCCAAGGTTCATTTACTCAATGCAATGACATCCCAGCAAAATAATCTTACTCACTCACAGGGCGTGCACTCGCACCCACACACAAACACTGCTCCATCACTGAGGAGACAGTGACAATAGCTAGGTTCGCTGCATCAGTGATGAGGTGTGTGTGACAGTCAGTGAGCCACGCCACCCATTAGTGTGCGTCAGAGCTCTAGGTCAGAGCAAGGACACCCCCCCCAGCCACGCTACTTTACCTCTCTGCCCCACCCCCTAACCCCCCTCTGGGGCTGCCAGTGCCCAGCGCCCCCCTGCCGGCACTGCTGAGAGGTGGGCACTCATCACGCCACGGGGCAGCAGATACGCAGCGATACTGGGGGAGCTTGGCAGATGACACAAAGAGCTCTCTCAGTGAGAGAGTGTCCTGGCTAACACATGGAGACATTTTGATCCCTTACAGCTTGAGCCATGCTAAAATTCCTCACACTAGGTTGCTTCAATAGCTAAGATACCCGCTACTGTGCACATAATGCACCATGACATCAGATCATTAGTTAAGTGTTTGTAAATCCCTCACATGTATCCTGTTGAAATCATGTATTAGAAACACTTAGGTTTAACAGCAAAGGCTGTAGTAAAACTATGTTCGGTTGCATTTCATCAAACACTTGTGTTGCTTTCATGAGCAAGGTTCAACTATTTATCTATCGAACTTACCTGCATTCACCTGCTATGGAGTGTAGCCATCGTTGCTTCAATGGGAGTTGTTCCGAGCGAGAGGATCACTTATTTTATGACGCTGGACATCGTTTCTATTGTATGCAGGGCATTTTCCTGCATGGATTATAGATAGGCATCGGCCTTGGAATTATAGTTTCGGGGAGTTTGCTGCGGTACCGTGAGTAATGTTGGATTTCCATTTGTTTGCTGAGTCATTCACCACTTCAGTGACAGAGGTTTTAAGAGTGCACTCTATACCCAGGGTTTTGTTTTATTTCTGGATTGTGATTGTGTTGTGTGGCTAATAATTTTGTCTAATAATATGTTAAAGTTAATTGCATTCCGTGTGTAGTTGTATTTTTATTGAGTTATGATTGCATGGGAGAACATCCTGAAAACAGTAATCTCTGTGACTGATGGATCAGCATGGGAATAATTGTGAAAAGGACATCTCAGTAAATTAACTTCTATGATAATGACTCGCTAGGGGAAAAACGAGAGGCTAGGGATATTACTAATAGAAATTTAAAGTTTAGATTATTGTTTTCAGAATGTACTCCTTTGCAATAGAATAAATGTAGTATGAAAATACAACCACACACTGAATGCAATTTGACTTAAATGTATTACCTAAAATAATAACGATTAGGTATACAAAGGCAATACAATCAATTACAGTATAGAAATACAAATAAAATCCTGGTTATAGAGCGCACTCTTAAAACTCAGTCAATTACACTGTTTGACCTAGCAAGCTAATGTTGGCTTGCATTGGAGCTCAATTAATGATTCAGCAATGAATGTGAATGCAATGTTACTCACGGTACCGCAGCAAACACTTGAAACCAGCTGGCTGGAGTGTTACCGGACATATTCAATCTCTCCTTATCCCAGTCTGCTGTCCCCACTTGATTCAAGATGTACACCATTGTTCCTGTACCCAAGAAAGCAAAGGTAACTGAAATAAATGACTATCGCCCTGTATCACTCACTTCTGTCATCATGAAGTGCTTTGAGAGGCTAGTTAAGGATCATATCACCTCTACCTTACCTGAAACCCTAGACCCACTTCAATTTGCTTGCCGGCCCAATAGATCCACAGACGATGCAATCTTACGTAAGAATAACTATGTAAGTATGCTGTTCATTGACTATAGCTCAGCATTCAACACCAACGTACCCTCCAAGCTCATCATTAAGCTCGGGGCTTTGCGTCTGAACCCCGCTCTGTGCAACTGGGTCCTGGACTTCCTGATGGGCTGCCCCCAGGTGGTGAAGGTAGGAAACAACACCTCCACTTCTCTGATCCTCAACACAGGGGCCCCACAAGGGTGCGTGCTCAGCCCCCTCCTGTACTCCCTGTTCACCCATGACTGTGTGGCCACACACGCCTCCAACTCAATTATCAAGTTTGCAGATGACACAACAGTAATAGGCCTGATTACCGACAATAACAAGACAGCCTACAGAGAGGTGAGGGCCCTGGGAGTGTGTTGCCAGGAAAATAACCTCTCACTCAATGTCGACAATACAAAGGAGCTGATCGTGGACTTCAGGAAACAGCAGAGGGAGCACACCCCTATCCACATCGACAGGACCGCAGTGGAGCAGGTGGAGAGCTTCAAGTTCCTCTGCGTACACATCACTGTAGATCTGAAATGCTCCACCCACACAGACAGTGTGGTGAAGAAGGCGCAACAGCGCCTCTTCAATCTCAGGAGGCTGAAGAGATTTGTCTTGGCACCTAAAACCCTCACAGACTTTACAGATGCACAATTGAGAGCTTCCTGTCGGGCTGTATCACCACCTGGTACGGCAACAGCACCGTCCGCAATCGCAGGGCTCTCTAGAGGGTGGTGCGGTCTGCCCAGCGCATCATCGGGGGCAAACTACCTGCCCTCCAGGACACCTACAACATCCGATGTCACAGGAAGGCCAAAAAGATTATCAAGGACAACAACCACCCGAGCCACTGCCTGTTCACCCCCCTATCATCTAGAAGGCGAGGTCAGTACAGCTGCTTCAAAGCTGTCACCGAGAGACTGAAAAACAGCTTCTATCTCAAGGCCATCCGACTGTTAAATAGCCATCACTAGGCGGCTTCCACCCGGTTACATAACCCTGCACCTTAGAGGCTGTTGCCCCATATACATAGACTTGAAATCACTGGTCAATTAAATAATGGAACACTAGTCATTTTAATAAATGTACATATTTTTGCTTAACTCATCTCCTTATGTATATACTGTATTCTATTCTACTGTATTTAGTCTATGCCACTCCGACATTGCTCATCTTAATATTTATATATTCCTTAATTCCATTCTTTTACTTTTAGGTTGTGTGTTTTGTGTGTATTGTTGTGAATTGTTAGATATTATTGCACTGTTGGAGCTAGAAACACAAGCATTTCCCTACACCCGCAATAACATCTGCTAAACATGTGTACGTGACAAATACATTTTTATTGGATTTTGATTTGAAACAATAATTCCAAGACTGATGCCTATCTATAATCCAATGGCGGAAAATGCCTTGTATGCAACAGAAGAGGCGATCATAAGTCCTCAACTCGTCTCAGAACAAAGCCTTTCTCTACAGATCTCGATTCGACGAAGACAGGCTAACTTCTTGAAGTGACGACGGCTAAATCCACAGCAGGCAAATTCAGGTAAGTTAGATAAATTCTAGTTTAATATCTATCTAGACTTGTAACATGTAGTAAGATTAGGCAACAGTCTTTTTGCTAAATAAATACAATTCGTATCTTCACAGATGTAAAAGTTTAAGCTCAACAAATAGTGTCCTTCTCTCTTCTCAGCTCGAGCAGAGTCCCAAAAAGTCTTCCTCCCAACAGAAAACCCCCAAATTCACACATTGTCCCAAAACTTTACAATGTTTATTATTGGCTAAACCAAACCAGGTTACTTTAGTTCACTTTAATGTAAAAGGGCAAAATCATTTAGTGGACGGCAAGAAATCGACCAACTTGACTCTTAGATTATTGACATATTGTTTCTTTGAAAGTTGTTTTGCACATGAAAGCAACAATTGTTTGATGTAATGCAATCACATAGGCTCAACAGAAACAGCTGTAGCAAAATGTAGTGTTTCTAAGAGGGTATTACATAAGCCTTTAAATATCTATTAGTAATATCCCTAGCCTCCCCTAGCGAGTCAATATCATATAAGTTAATTTACTGAGATGTCCTTTTCACCATTATTCTCATGCTAAACTATTCAAGTGTTTGGTGAGAGGGTTACATACACCATTTCTACATTTGGAGGGCTTTGAGGGGTAAATAGGCTTGCGAATGTGATAAAAAGGTATAAGTATGACAAGCAGAACAAGAGAGGGTCAAAATGAAGGGAAATCCTTCCAGGACTGCAGTGGAGTAGAAAGACACCACCATTACCCCATCGTTCAGGACCTTTGAAGGCAGAATGTTTTTTTTTTTACAACATAGAAGGGGGCTTACATCTCATTAAACCCTAGCTGGGGGAAACAGAATCAGGAGCTAGACAGCAACAGTACTAGTGCACTCAAATAACTGCAGGGAGAGGATGAGTCATGCACACAGCCTCCTTATCAAGCACTACCCTCTTTGGTGGAGATGGCTTGTTTGGCCATGCAACTGATGCAGCGTGCTGGAGCTACTCTCGTTGTTCCACATAGAAACAGAGTTTGCTATATTTTTCACTACAACTTCTCTGTCTCAGGCAGACATGTACAATGCCTTCGGAAAGTATTCAGACCCCTTGACTTTTTCCACATGTTGTTACGTTACAGCCTTACTCTAAAAGGAATTAAATAAAAAATACCCCATAATGACTCAGCAAAAACAGGTTTTTAGAAATGTTTTAGAAATACCTTATTTACATACACTACCGTTCAAAAGTTTGGCGTCACTTAGAAATGTCATTGTATTTGAACGAAAAGCTAATTTTGTGTCCATTAAAATAACAACAAATTGATCAGAAATACAGTGTAGACATTGTTCATGTTTTAAATGACTATCGTATCTGGAAACAGCAGATTTTTTTATGGAATATCTACATATACGTTTTCCAATGGCACGTTGTGTTAGCTAATCCAAGTTTATCATTTTAAAAGGCTAATTGATCATTAGAAAACCCTTTTGCAATTATGTTAGCACAGCTGAAAACTGTTGTACTGATTAAAGAAGCAATAAAACTGGCCTTCTTTAGACTAGTTTAGTATCTGGAGCATCAGCATTTGTGGGTTCGATTACAGGCTCAAAATGTCCAGAAACAAAGCACTTTCTTCTGAAACTCGTCAGTCTATTTTTGTTCTGCGAAATTAAGGCTATTCCATGCTAGAAATTGCCTAGAAACTGAAGATCTTACAACGCTGTGTACTACTCCCTTCACAGAACAACGCAAACTGACTCTAACCAGAATAGAAAGAGGAGTGGGAGGCCCCGGTGCACAACTGTTCAAGAGGACAAGTACATTAGAGTATCTAGTTTGAGAAACAGATGGCTCACAAGTCCTCAACTGGCAGCTTCATGAAATAGTACCCGCAAAAGACCAGTCTCAACATCAACAGGGAAGAGGCGACTCCGGGATGCTGGCCTTCTAGGCAGAGTTCCTCTGTCCAGTGTCTGTGTTCTTTTGCCCATCTCAATCTTTTCTTTTTATTGGCCAGTCTGAGATTTTCTTTGCAACTCTGCCTAGATTGGCCAGCATCCTGGAGTCGCCTCTTCACTGTTGACGTTGAGACTGGTGTTTTGCAGGTACTTAAACAACTTAAGTAGTACTTTAAAGTATTTGTTACTTAAGTACTTTACACCACTGAGCTCAGGGTGGGGACATACAGCCCATCTCAGTATGGAGCAGCAGTTCACAATGCATGTAGACCTATCATCTCATCATGGTCACTTCTTTTGACTTGTGACAGGTAGACCTACATTTGCTGCAGCATAGCCTATGCTACAGTAATATAATGACCAAATGTGTGTCTAATTTACACATCTCCATCTGGCTTTCAGGGTCATCTTATTTTTTTTAATATTTTTTTTTCTCTCCCTAATTTCGTGATATCCAATTGGTAGTTACAGCCTTGTCCCATCCCTGCAACTCCCGTACGGACTCGGGAGAGGCGAAGGTCGAGAGCCGTGCGTCCTCCGAAACATGACACCGCCAAGCCGCCTGCTTCTTGACACAATGCTCACTTAACCCGGAAGCCAGCCGCACCAATGTGTCGGGGGAAACACAGTACACCTGGCGTCCGTGTCAGTGTGCATTGCGCCCGGGTAGCCACAGGAGTAGCTAGAGCGCAATGGGACAATGACAACCCGGCCGGCCAAACCCTCCCCTAACCCGGATGACGCTGGGCCATTTGTGCGCCGCCTCATGGGTCTCCCGGTCGTGGCCGGCTGCAACACAGCCTGGGATTGTACCAGGATCTGTAGTGATGCAGTTAGCACTAAGATGCAGTGCCTTAGACCGCTGCACCACTCGGGAGGACAACCTTATTTTTATAATTGTAAAGATGTCTTTATTGTTATTATTGCTGCTGCAGAGTTTTAAAACAGCATCACTCAAATATCGTCACTTTAAATCAGCGAACACTCTCTTGCAGACTCTCAATTCCATTCAAATTGCATCCAAAATAGATAATCCTGTTCTAGATTTATATATAGATGTCCTAGTCTACCTCTTTCAGGTAATACATTCAATGCAGTATCAGCCTTTATCTTAGGTTAGTGAATAATGGGTTATGCATAATAAGCTTCTAACTTCTAGCCTCTGTCTCTTGCGCAACATGCAAGCACCTATGCTCCGCTGGCCTCTCCTTAAAAAATGCTCCTTAGCTCTTGGAGTCCCATGCAGGAAAAGCTAGACTACAATAGCTTGCTGGGCTTCTTTTTATACCAATTAACTATTCAAAGAGGGATGCAAGCTCTTGTTTGTTGAATGCTAAATACAGCAGCCAATAGAGCTCACATGTAGTTTGAAAGAAGAGCAAATGCGCAATGATGGTAGGCTATAACAGTTATTTATTCAGACCCATAACCATTCAATCTTCGTGAAGAGAAGTGAAAGCAGTCTGCACCTAATTCTAGTCCTATATTATGCAAGCATGTCATTAGAATGATGAAGATAAGGACAACACTTATTTCACTTAACTGTTGAAAGCGAGGAAGGAATGAAGCAACAATAGAGAGAAAGAGGAGGTAGGCTATAACATTAGGGGAAATATAGTATTATAAAAGGTATATACAGTACCAGTAAAACGTTTGGCCACACCTACTCATTCAAGGGTTTTTCTTTATTCTTAATATTTTCCACATTGTAGAATAATAGTGAAGACACCAAAACTATGAAATAACACATATGGAATCATGTAGTATCCAAAAATGTTAAACAAAGCTAAATATATTTTGTATTTTAGATTCTTTAAATGTAGCCACACTTTGCCTTGATAACAGCTTTGCACACTCTTAGCATTCTCTCAACCAGCTTCACCTGGAATGCTTTTACAACAGTTTTGAAGGAGTTCCACATATGCTGAGCACGTATTGCCTGCTTTTCCTTCACTCTACGGTCCAACTCATCCCAAAACATTTCATTTGGGTTGAAGTCGGGTGATTGTGGAGGCCAGATCATCTAATGCAGCACTCCATCACTCTCCTTCTTGGTCAAATAGCCCTTACACAGCCTGGAGGTGTGTTTTGGGTCATTGTCCTGTTGAAAAACAAATTATAGTCCCACTAAGTGCAAACCAGATGGGATGGCGTATCGCTGCAAAATGCTGTGGTAGCCATGCTGGTTAAGTGTGCCTTGAATTCTAAATAAATCACAGACAGTGTCACTAGCAAAGCACCATCACACCTCCTCCTCCTCCATACTTCAGGGTGGGAACCACACATGCGGAGATCATCCTTTCACCTACTCTGCGTCTTACAAAGACACGGCTGTTGGAAGCAAAAATCTCAAATTTTGACTCATCAAACCAAAAGGACAGATTTCCACTGGTCTGATGTCCATTGCGCGTGTTTCTCTTCTTCTTATTGGTGTCCTTCAGTAGTGGTTTCTCTGCAGCAATTCGACCATGAAGGCCTGATTCACGCGTCTATGCTGAACAGTTGATGTTGAGATGTGTCTGTTACCTGAACTCTGTGAAGCATTTATTTGGGCTGCAATCTGAGGTGCAGTTAACTCTAATGAATTTACCCTCTGCAGCAGAGGTAACTCTGGGTCTTCCTTTCCTGTGGCAGTCCTCATGAGAGCCCGTTTCATCATAGCGCTTGATGGTTTTAGTAACTGACTGACCCTCATGTCTTAAAGTAATGATGGACTGTCATTTCTCTTTGCTTATTTGAACTGTTCTTGCCATAATACTGACTGGGTCTTTTACCAAATAGGGCTATCTTCTGTACACCACCCTACCTTGTCACAATACAACTGATTGGCTCAAACGCATTAAGAAGGAAAGAAATTCCACAAATGAACTTTTAACAAGGCACACCTATTAATTGAAATGCATTCCAGGTGACTTCCTCATGAAGCTGGTTTAGAGAATACCAATAGAGTGCAAAGCTGTCATCCAGGCAAAGGGTGGCTACTTTGAAGAATCTCAAATATAAAATATATTTGGATTTGTTTAAAACCTCTTAAGGATCGGACCCTTTTTTTTCCTTCAAATCTTCACCTAAAATGACATAGCCAAATCTAACTGCCTGTAACTCAGGACCTGAAGCAATGATATGCATATTCTTGATACCAAAACCCTTTGAAGTTTGTGGAAATGTGAAATTAATGTAGGAGAATATAACACATTAGATCTGGTAAAAGATAACGCATGTTTGTTTGTTTGTATTTTCTATTTTGTTTTTGTTTCTTCATCTTTGAAATGCAAGGGAAGTTCAGATTGATCCAGTGAAGCACTGCAATACTGCAATATTTTCTATCAAGTCTGCCCAAATGTGTCAAATTGGTCAATTGATACATTTTCAAGTACATAACTATAGAGAACATACAAAAATTATATGGTAATACAAAATTTAAGTTTACACACTCCCAGGAATGTCATACATGATGGATCATTAGCTTATACAGTACACTAACGTTCACACATCTAGATGGCCGGGTGGGGTGGTTGTGGAGCCAGAGACAGCAGGGGTTCAAACTGTAGAACCCAGTTCCTACATTTGAATATAAAAATTGATTTTATCAAACCAAACTATGCTACATTTTATCTCTGGGACCCTCATGATGACAAATCAGAGCAAGATTACTGAATGTAAGTACATTATTTATATTCAGAGGTGAATGTATCAAACCAGTTGCAGTGATAAAAGTGTTTAGTTGTTGTGCACTCTCCTCAAACAATGGCATGGTATTTTTTCACTGTAATAGCTGCTGTAAATTGGACAGTGCAGTTAGATGAACAATAATGTAAGCTTTCTGCCCATATCAGATATGTCTATGTCCTGACAAGTTTGCTGTTACTTACAACGTCATTTTAGTCACATTAGCGCACGTTAGCAACAACCGTCCAAGTATAGGGACTCCGATCCTACGGGATTCCTTAAGAGGTTAACCTCTACAGGATCGGTGGGTTCCCTGCGGGACGGTTGAGCTAACGTAGGCTAATGTGATTAGCATGAGGTTGTAAGTAACAAGAACATTTCCCAGGACATAGCCATATCTGATATTGGCAGAAAGCTTAAATTCTTGTTCATCTAACTGCACTGTCCAATTTACAGTAGCTATTACAATGAAAGAATACCATGCTATTGTTTGAGGAGAGTGCACAGTTATGAACTTGAAAATGTATTAATAAACAAATTAGGTACATTTGGGCAGTCTTGATACAAAATTTTGAACAGAAATGCAATGGTTCATTGGATCGGTCTACTTTGCACATACACTGCTGCCAACATGTGGCCAAAATCTAAATTGCGCCTGGGCTGGAATAATACATTATGGCCTTTCTCTTGCATTTCAAAGATCATGTTTTTTTCTTTGTATTATATTTTACCAGACCTAATGCATTATATTCTCCTTCATTAATTTCACATTTCCACAAACGTCAAAGTGTTTCCTTTCAAATGGTATCAAGAATATGCATATCCTTGATTCAGGTCCTGAGCTACAGGCAGTTAGATGATTTGGGTATATAATTTTAGCCGAAAATTGGGCAGATCCCATTTATAGTATGGCTCATCAGGCTCAGGTAGCATCAGGCTTGAATTTTCGATCAAATCTCTAATCAAATCCAGACATAGGCCTATTTATATGCTTTTGAATTACGCTTCCGGTTTTGGAAGGAAATACCAGGTTACCCTGGAGAAAAGTGATTTATTCTCGGGATGGAACAGGTGTTCTCCCAGAGAGAGAGAATCTGCCATAATGCATCAGAACAACATATCTATACCTCAGCCACAGATCATTATTGAAACCCCATGTAGCCATGCCTAGCAGCCATGTTCCATCAGCCCAGACATGTACAGAGCCTTTTTCTGTCGGTTTGTCTGACAGATTAAACCATTTCACCAATCACTTCTTAGTGCTCTGCTCAGATTTTGCAGACAGAGCTCTGTGCTCTGCGTCAGTGGCCAAGTTGTGAAAGGGGATATGCGTAAGTGTATGAGAACCTGAAAGCACTTCACAGTAACAATCAGAGCTGTGCCCTTGAACATGAACACTGACGGGGAGAAGAGAGAG
Source organism: Hucho hucho (assembly GCA_003317085.1). Taxonomy (NCBI): domain Eukaryota; kingdom Metazoa; phylum Chordata; class Actinopteri; order Salmoniformes; family Salmonidae; genus Hucho; species Hucho hucho. The sequence goes on from QNTS01001514.1 coordinate 158,908, forward strand.
CTGAGACATGCAGGGAGTTCTTTTTAGACCATTCAAGGACCCCGACTTGATTTGCTTTGTCATTGAAATTACACAGCGGTAACAGAGTACCTCTCACAATCAACAGGTTTATAACACAGTAAGAGGCATAGTGGGGATGGCCGAGTAAAAACCAGTCCGTTCAATTGAAATCTGAAAATGAACCAAGTCTAAGTGTGGAATTAATACAGATGGCTCTGAGGTGATTGCAAACAAGGCACTTGAGTTAATGATAAAGGGCTTTGCTCAGAATAAGAAGATGTATCCATGCCTAAAGAGCAAATATTATTTCTTTGTAATCACTTGTGCACATTATGAGGAGTTGGTAAACAGATGGCACGAGACAGATGGCATGAAAATTGTTCAGTAATACTATATTTATGAAATGGTTTAGTTTAAGAAGTGTCTCCGAAGTATCCGTTTCAACTGCAACACTAAAAGAATTCATCAAAGCTACATACAATTGTAACTGTGCCATATTCATGGCAAATGACCAGTTACACAGTGGATAAGCAGGAAAAAATAAATGTGGCATTTTTTTATTTTCAGGATCATCCATATTTCATGACGTCCTCCCTCTCACAGCCAGTGCTGTTTGGGTCTAGCCTACATTTGCATTTGAACATCATTTCAACACCTTTTGTCTGAAACTGCTGTAGCGTTTGTAGCCCAGATCAGATACCATTCCTGCTATTTTTACCTCTAGATGTGGGCACTGGCCCAGAAAAATATGATCTTTGTTGATTAGCGATTCTTCAAACCCTTCGTGGTGCCTCATAAAAGGAGACCATCTTTTGATGCTCGATACAATTAAAGGGTACAGATATAACGAAATAAATCCCCATGTCTGTAAACACATAATCTATTCAAAACTCTTATCATCAAATGAACAAGAGATGCTTAAGAAATACATGTTTATTTAAAAAAATCAAGTGCTTAATTACTCCAAAAGGTGAAAATAAGAACACAAAGTCAGATTTCTCCCTCATGATTTCTATCTTCTTCCCTCTCTCTGCGAGTGAGAGTAACTGTCTCTATTGGAAACTTGTGAGGTAAATGAGGTATTGCTCTAAATGTGAGAGTGGGCATCTCTTCCTAGGTGCCTCTGAATCGATGAAGGCAGGATCATGTGCTTAAGGTGGGAAGGTGTTTGCCGGAGGGAGAGAGCCGACCGACTTCTGCCCAGAGAAGGAGGGGGGATGGAGGGAACAGACTGACCACACTGGGCTACACCGCTGATCACCGCTCACTCAGAAGTCTCTCTTAGTGTCCCTGGCTCTTTACGTAATGGAGGTATTCCTGATAAGGGGAGGACACACAGGTGTGAGGAACACAAGCGTAATACAGTATAATACAACGCTCACATTCTCGTCAAGAAATGTCATTCGCACACACTGGCACACGGAAACGTTCTCTCACAACCACCCAGACACTACAGTAACATGGGAGTGAAAATCAAAGCATGGGTCATAATTGAGCTCTGTTGAGATCTTCTTCAGACCAGAGTGGGCCTCTCCTCTTCTCCTCCCACAATGGTCTGTGGCTGGATGTCTGTCTGGGTCATTATGAGTGATCGAGCTGCTTCCGAAGGCCTTGGCTTCGCCCAGCGGGCTGTGGATCAATCAGCCGATGTCTGAGGGAGAGAAGACCTCCCAGCCTCCCAGGCCCCACGCAGCCCTCCCAGTGTTCAGCCTCACAGCCTGTCAATCCCACTCATCTCCCTCCATTGGCTTCTGCTTCCTGTTGGTCTGTCTGTTGCTCTCAGCTGAAGAAGTAAGTGGATTCCTTCACCCGCTGGAGATCAAAGTTGCCTGGGAGACAAACACAACACAAACTCACCTCAGTGAAAAGTGATGCGTGATGATTGCTTAAGTTTTGATCTGTTAAATATTGTTGTCCAATTCTGAGTGATTGATCAAGTCTAATATCAATCTCTATCTTCAGATCCGCAGTGAATTCAACTCTGAAAAGTTGCCGCTGTACATGACTGTCGACTCCTATAGATACATTATAGGAGTCAATGCTTCCCCTACCATTATATAGGTGGGTCCAGACTGCTGACTGTAACCTGTCATATGTGAGTGTAGGAGCAGGGAGGGGCTTGTCTGTCTATTAAGGGACCAGATTATAATACTGATTCTGTCAATCAGAGGAGGGGAAATGACAGCTAGGCAAGACACCCACTCTGTGCATAGCTATTCTATCTCAACTATTAACATGTAACCTACTATGTGAGTGGAACAAAATGTTCCGATTATGTTGTATAACAATGGGCGATGCTGAAATTAACCACGACCTGTTCAATGTAACCTGGCGGTGATGCAGAAAATCATCCTGGATTATGTCCAGCTAGTATTCATCCACTGTATCCTGTTAGAGGAGACAGCCAGGGGTTACCGTGGTGATGGCCTCTGTGTGGTTCAGACACAAAGCAGACCACCACATCTGCCTGAGCCATGTAAAACAGATTATGAATGCGGGTGGAGGGTGGGGACAATTAATGGTAATCAATTTTATGCAATTCAGCTGCTGGTGCCAACCAGCCACTACAGATGGACAGAGAGAGAGAGAGAGAGAGAGAGGTTGCGTAAAGCCTCCTTCAGAACTGATGGATGGACGTGGTGCTGACAGAACAACGGACGCAATCATCAGAGAGAGAGAGAGAGAGAGGGAAACACTGACCTGTTTGGGGCACTTTGGCCAGTAGCAGCAGCATTCTCCGGTACTCCAGAAACCTTTTGCTTTTGACCTCGCTCCTGGAGGAGAAGGGAGGACAGGATAAAAGCCTTATTTAACTGTTGTTGTTGTGGTGGTGAGAGGTTGGTCAGGAGTCCCGGTTAGTGAGAAGAGCAGGACAGTGGTGCAGGATCCTCGGGCTCATCTCCCTAAGCTCCAGCCTTCCTCGCCTCTCCTCCTAGGAACTAATGACCTCACAGAAGGAGCAGTGTGGATACCATGTACACTTAACCCAAGCCGAGGGGATTACCGTAAAAACTAAACTTTTTACAAGCAACCTCACTAACAGTAAAACAGCCTTTTTACTGTAAGCACAAGTGGTCTGTTGAGATTCTAAACACATTTACCTTCAAAGGTACAGTCTGGGAATTTGTTCACGTTAAAAATCCTGTCTGTATTGGATGGCAGTTAAAAAGCCCATCCAGCGTTTAGTATGTTAGGTTTCTACAGTACTGAAACTATTATTACTTTAACGATGTGTGTATGCTATACCATGCAAGTACAGTGCATTCGGAAAGTATTCAGACCCATTCCCTTTTTCCACATTTTGTGTAGTTACATACTTAATCTAAAAATATATTTAAAACAAATAAAAAAAACATCAATCTACACAAAATACCCCATAATGACAAAGTGAAAACAGGTTTTTAGAATTTTAGCAAATTTATTACAAATAAAAATCAGAAAAACCTTATTTACATAAGTATTCAGACCTTTTGATATGAGACTCGAAATTGAGCTCAGGTGCATCCTGTTTCCATTGATCATCCTTGAGATGTTTCTTCAGTTTGATTGGAGTCCACCTGTGGTAAATTCTATTGCTTGGACATGATTTGGAAAGGTACACTTGTCTATATAAGGTCCCACAGTTGACAGTGCATGTCAGAGCAAAAACTAAGCCACGAGGTCGAAGGAATTGTCCATAGAGCTCTGAGACAGGATTATGTCGAGGCAGAGATCTGGGGAAGGGTACCAAAACCTTTATGCAGCATTGAAGGTCCCCAAGAACACAGTGGCCTCCATCATTCTTAAACGGAAGAAGTTTGGAACCATCCAGACTCTTCCTAGAGCTGGCTGCCCGGCCAAACTGAGCAATCGGGGGAGAAGGGCCTTGGTCAGAGAGGTGACCAAGAACCTGATTCTCTGGTCTGATAAAACCAAGATTGAACTCTTTGGCCGGAATGCCAAGCATCACGCCTGGAGTAACCCTGGCACCATCCCTACAGTGAAGAAAGGTGGTGTCAGCATCATGATGTGGGGATGTTTTCAGTGGCAGGGACTGGGAGGGACTGGGAGACTAGACAGGATCGAGGGAAAGATTAACGGAGCAAAATATAGAGAGATCCTTAAAAACCTGCTCCAGAGCGCTCAGGACCTCAGTCTGGGGGCGATGGTTCACCTTCTAACAGGTTAACGACCCTAAGCACACAGCCAAGACAACGCAGGAGTGGCTTCGGGACAAGTGTCAATGTCCTTGAGTGGCCCAACCAGAGCCCATACTTGAATCTGATCGAACATCTCTGGAGAGACCTGAAAATAGCTGTGCAGCGATTCTCCCCATCCAACCTGACAGAGCTTGATAGGATCTGCAGAGAAGAATGGGAGAAACTCCCCAAATACAGGTGTATCCAAGAAGACTCAATGCTTCAACAAAGAACTGAGTAAAGGGTCTGAATACTTAAGTAAATGTGCTATCATTTTTGTTATTCTATATACATTTGCAAAATAAAATAAAAAACAATTTTTGCTTTGTCATTATGGGGTATTGCGTGTAGATTGATGAATAAAAAAACAATTTAAACCATTTTAGAATAAGGCTGTAACGTAACAAAATGTGGAAAAAGTCAAGGGGTCTGAATAGCTTCCGAATGCACTGTATATCATTAAAGTCCAGCTATGGCTTGTCCAGGCTTAAAAAGTACATAGTGTATACAGGGTGAGAGAGAGATCACAGCAGTAAACTCCCAAGTAGATGAATGTTTGTACATCCTTTGCATACATGGCTGAGAGAAAGTGAAAGGTTAATCGGCAGTGCTGTTGTGTCTACTTTTTGTTGAGTTATGTATTCTCAGTAAAAATGCACAATGTGCAATAACAAGTTCTGTTAATTCACAAAATAGGCGAGGTTTGCATATAAAGCCATATAAAGTCCGGTTTTCCACCTCCCCAGCACTTTTTTCCCTCTATGCTCCTTTTCTCCTATCTTATAGCTAAATAAAGAAAACGAAACTGCCAGTGCCAGTGTGGTGTATCAGGGGTCCAGTGTGTGTGTGGTGTGTAGAAACTTACAGTAGCCCAGAGCAGTATTTCTTCAGTAGGAAGTTAGACAGCTCTTGAAGGATGGGCTGGCTGTGCAGCGCCACAAACTGCTCCCGGCAAACCTGGCAACCCAAGAAAGCACAACACACTCACTCTACTGTACTCCCAACACTCAAGCAATCACTCTATTCAACACTGGCATTTGACTGTACTGCGAGTTCTAGAGTGATCTGGCAACCTGAGAGAGCCTAGTCACTCACTCTGTCCTCATGATACAAGCAGAACCAACAACACTACTCTCCAGCTTCATTGACACAGTACTCTAAGTCACACTGCTGTAGGGTGAGTTATGCTAAAGATTTCCATTGGGGTTGCTCCATTTGACCTCTCCAGTCCTGTCGGCCTCCATTGTGTGACTGGGGAGATCTAAACTAGGTTGATGAAACGCTCACAATCCCTCCGAGAGGAAGGAGAGGAGACTGGTCACAGACCCTGATACCAGATAGACAACAGGGGAGGACAGGAGGAGAGAAGGAGAAGAGGAGGTGGAGGTAGAAATGGAGGAGGAAAGGGATAGGAGACTAGCTAGAGTGATTGGGGCCATTCATTTATGCTGCCAGGTCGGTGCAAATTGAATGCTTGCCTGAAGAATAGAAATATGGTAATCTAAAATGTCATATGTTGAGGCGCTGACCAAGATATTTAGAGTGCTGGCCCTTGCCTTGTGTTCAATTGGCTATGTAATGAGGAAAGGGCACTTTGAGATTTAAACATGACAAGAAATAACCATACTGTGAATAACCGCTTCAATGCTAATCATTGGAGATTGGATGAAGAAATAACACTTTCCTTAACATAATTCACACAGAAATGCCATTATGGTAATTCGGCCATTTTGGATCTTAACAGAACCGGAGCGTCTCAATTTAGTGTTGTTGACACCTCGGAGTCACGCTAAAAAGGACAGGCCAACACAGCCATCTATACTCCGTAATGGCCCTCTGTAACAGGATGCAACTCTGGGACATATGGTGCTGTCTGCTGCCAATAGCTGTAAAGCCATGTATTAATGGCCAGGCAGCCACTGGTGTAAAGTAATTGACTCTGGCCACCAGGGAAGGCCTATATGGGGTATTATACTCTGCGTGGTTCAAGCCTTAAATGCTGATTGGCTGACAGCTGTGGTATATCAGACCGTATACCACGGGTATGACAAAACATTTATTTTTACTGCTCTAATTACGTTGGTAACCAGTTTATAATAGCAATAAGGCACCTTGGGGGTTTGTGGTATATAGCCAATATACCACACCTCCTCGGGACTTAATGCTTAAGTATACTACCACACCTAGCCACAAGGAGCTGTGTGCTAAGGTCAAAGGAGGTCAAAGGAGGAATGATGAAGGTGATAGAAGAAAATGAAGATGACGTACCTTGTTCATGGTGTCGACTGTGATGGCGTGGGTCCAGAAGCAGTCGTGGACGGAGACGAACGTCAGGCCGGCGCTGGAGAAGCACACAGAGGAAGAAAGAGAGAGACATGAGATATAGGGCTAGACGCGGTGGATGAAAATCGTGGTGGAAACTGGACACTGTAACATGAGGTTACACAGCCTGGGAGACATACTAAGACTTGAATCAATGTGACATAGTACGACAATAGTTTATGGGTTCAAACAGAGATGGTTATTCAGATGGCTATCCCATGCAGAGTTCAAAGGGGTCATGAGAGCTTATACCGTAGCAGGCTAGAGCAGGGATGGGCAACTTTGATGGTGGTGGGGGCCACAAAAAATCTGAACTCGTTATGAGGGACAGTGGCTCGAGGGTCTGCAAACCCACACATGCAGTCAGAGCCAGCCCTAGCCTTTTGGGGGCCCTAAGTGACATTTTGTTGGGCCCCAATTCTACACATTTTGCCATGGGTCGTAGAGAAAATTTAGCAATTTTATAACTAATTTCATGCAATTCTACACATTTTGCCATGGACCAGAGCGAAAAATGTGCAATTCTACAGCTTATTTCCTGCAACTCTACTCATTTTGCCATAGGGTGCAGAGAAATGTTTGCAGTTTTGAATATGATATCTGAGTGAGAGTGAAAATGAATGGGGGCCTCTCAGTCGGAAATTCGACCACGACTACTAAAAGTTCAGATAATTGAGTGACTGTCAGTGACAGACAAGAGAAAAACTGCTGATGCACAACCGAATTTAGAAATGGGCTATTCTACTTGTCTAACTCTCAACAGTAAGTTGAGACCCTCTTGGAAATTGATGTGGCCCGCTACCAGTTTCCCCATCCCTGCTGTAGAGTGTGGTGTGGGTCAGAGGTTATAGGTTAGGCCTTAATGTACCTGTAGCAGTAGAGAGCGGTCAGCATCATGTGTGTGGAGTCCAGAGAGTGGATGAAGTTAGGAGGGAAAGCATTCTTCTGTTTCACAGTGTCTGGTCTTCTGTGGATGGAAAACAGGACAGTTATTCACAACAGGAGAAGGCACACACAGTCACACACTAAGTATGTTTCTCTCGCACACAAACACCCCCCCCACTATGAAGTCCCTGATAATGCAAGGAACTGAAAAGCCAGTTTCCAAGTCCATAAATCACTGATGATAGATCAATATGAATTATGAATGAGTGACAAAGAAACAACAAAACAGATGTTCACGTGACAAGCGGATCTCGCCAAAAACAACTGCACTCTAAACTTCCAATTTCCTGTGTACGCTTCCAGCTAATTGGGTGTTGGCGAGAAAACAAAAACATATTGCAGTATTAGTAGCTGTTTTGGCAACTGTCATCCAACTGAAAGGTTGGAGAAATGTAAATGTGCATTGACCTCTGCTGAAATTGAGCACTTTCCCAATCTGTATATGCACACATTATCCTCATTAGCCTGGGCCCTGCCCTCCCAAACCACTGCTCCAGTGCACTTGTAATGAGGATGGAGTACAGGGGGATAATAGCTTGGTATGCACCCAGCAGCACAGACTAGACATAGGCATGCCAGCTATACAGATGTCAACTCCACTCCCCTGTAACGCCGTTTGGCTGGGAACTGGCCAGGGTGAGAAAATAGCCAAGCCTGTATCAGTGCTTAGGGGTAACTTCTACCTACTCTGAAAACTATGCGGTTAACTTTGTCTCTATGGGGAATGGGATAGACTGGGAGTTTAGCTTCAAGCACTTTAGCAACAGTTAGTCAAATCAAATCACATTTTATTGGTCACATACACATGGTTAGCAGATGTTAATGCGAGTGTAGCGAAATGCTTGTGCTTCTAGTTCCGACGGTGCAGTATTATCTAACAAGTAATCTAACAAAAACGACTACCTTACACACACAAATGTAAAGGGATGAATAAGAATATGTACATATAAGTATATGGATGAGCGATGGCCGTGCGGCATAGGCAAGATGCTGTAGACGGTATAGAATTCAGTATATACATATGGGATTAGTAATGTAGGACATGTAGACATTATTAAAGTGCCGTTATTTAAAGTGACTAGTAATACCTTTATTAAATCCATTAATTAAATGTATTAAAGTGGCAAGAGATTTGAGTCTGTATGTTGGCAGCAGCCACTCTATGTTAGTGATGGCTATTTAACAGTCGGATGGCCTTGAGATAGCTGTTTTTCAGTCTCTCGGTCCCAGCTTTGATGCACCTGTACTGACCTCGCCTTCTGGATGATAGCGGGGTGAACAGGCTGTGGCTCGGGTGGTTGTTGTCCTTGATCTTTTGGCTTTCCTGTGACATCGGCTGCTGTAGGTGTCCTGGAGGGCAGATAGTTTCCCCCTGGTAATGCATTGTTCAGACCCCACTACCCTCTAGAGAGCCCTGCGCTTGTGGCCAGAGCAGTTGCCCTACCAGGCGGTGATACAGACCGACAGGATGCTCTCGATTGTGCATCTGTAAAAGTTTGTGAGTGTTTTCGGGGACAAGAAACATTTCTTCAGCCTCCTGAGGTTGATGAGGCGCTGTTGCGCTGCCTTCACCATGCTGTCTGTGTGGGTGGACCATTTCAGCTTGTCCGTGATGTGATGTGCCGAGGAACTTAAAAAAACGTTCCACCTTCTCCACTACTGTCCCGTCAATGTGGATGGGGGATGCTCCCTCTGCTGTTTCCGGAAGTCCACAATCATCTCCTTTGTTTTGTTGACGTTGAGTGTGAGGTTATTTTCCTGACACCACACTCCGAGGGCCCTCACCTCCTCCCCGTAGGCAGTCTCGTCGTTGTTGGTAATCAAGCCTACCACTGTAGTGTCGTCTGCAAACTTGATGATTGAGTTGGAAGCGTGCATGGCCACGCAGTCATGGATGAACAGGGAGTACAGGAGAGGGCTGAGAACACACCCTTGTGGGGCCCCAGTGTTGAGGATCAGTGGGGTGGAGATGTTTCCTACCCTCACCACCTGGGGGCGGCCCGCCAGGACCCAGTTGCACAGGGCGGGGTCGAGACCCAGGGTCTCGAGCTTAATGACGTGTTTGGAGGGTACCATGGTGTTTAATGCTGAGCTGTAGTCAATGAACAGCATTCTTACATAGGTATTCCTCTTGTCCAGATGGGAAAGGGCAGTGTGCAGTGTGACGGCGATTGAGTCGTCTGTGGACCTATTGGGGCGTTAAGCAAATTGGAGTGGGTCTAGTGTGTCAGGTAAGGTAGCGGTCATATAATCCTTGACTAGTCTCTCAAAGCACTTCATGATGACAGAATTGAGTGCTACGGGGCGATAGTCATTTAGTTCAGTTACCTTTGCTTTCTTGGGTACAGGAACAATGGTGTACATCTTGAAGCAAGTGGGGACAGCAGACTGGGATAGGGATTGATTGAATATGTCCGTAAACATACCAGCCAGCTGGTTTGCGCATGCTCTGAGGACGCGGCTAGGGATGCCGTCTGGGCCGGCAGCCTTGCGAGGGTTAACACGTTTAAATGTTTTACTCACGTTGGCCACGGTGAAGGAGAGCCCACAGGCTTTGGTAGCGGGCCGTGTCAGTGGCACTGTATTGTCCTCAAAGCGAGCAAAGAAGTTGTTTCATTTGTCTGGGAGCAAGACGTCGATGTCCGCGATGGGGCTGGTTTTCTTTTTGTAATCCGTGATTGACTGTAAACCCTACCACATACGTCTCGTGTGACTCCAGGGCTGGTTAATGCATGAGAAAGATAGACTGGTGGTGGTAGTGGTCTATCCGAGTGTGGGGCAAGTGCCTGAGAGATGGTTAGAGACCTGTAAGCACAGGAGAGCCACAGCCAACCACTCCACCTCATCACTTACTTACATTCCCTAATAAAGGCCTTTTTAAGACTCTAATTACCACAATACTGTGTGTGTGTGTGTGTGTGTGTGTGTGTGTGTGTGTACAGTATATGTTTTCCTACCTTATCAGGACCAGAATGTCCTGACAAATCACCAGAACATCCTGACAAAGTAGGAAAACAAGAAACATTTTGTAAAGTCAGGACTTTTTTCATGTCCTTTTAGGCTTGAGGGTTAGGTTTAGGGTTTGGGGTTAAGGTTAAGGATAAGGTTAGGGTTAAGGTTTAGGAGTTTTGAATGGGAATACATCCTGAAAAACAAGTCCTGAATTCATGAAATTCATGAAAACAAAGCTGTGTGTATGTACAGGAGTGAAAGCTGGGGAAATCAGCAGAAAGGAGGGAATGCTGTGCTCTGCTGTAACTGGCAGCCTGTGAAATACGGATACTTTCTCTGGCAGAAATCTAAGTTGAGAGGAATAACTCTATATGCACCAACATCCCTCTGCGCGCGCGCACGCACGCACGCACGCACGCACACACACACACACACACACTTTAGTTTGAGATAAAGAGGAGGAAGCTTTTTGGTGTGTGCCGCCGTGCTCGTGTGTGATGGTGAATGTCAGGTCAGACAGAAGGCTGTCAATCTGTCTCCTCTCGCTCAGTCAGTGCGGTATTTATGGTCTCTCTCGATGTCAGCGGCAGACCTCACAGTAATGGGGAGACTGTCACAAGACATAGGCCTCCCCCCACTGAGGGATCAGACAGTAGGCTACAGACAGCAGCAATTAAAGGGGAGCTCTGCCCCAGTCACGAGCTGGATTAAATAGTCACAAAACGTGTGTGGCTGTAAGTCAGCATGGACATTGTGAAGAACAGAGTATGAAATTAACTTTTTATTTTAAAGTTAGAGATGACCCATATGCATTGTTCCAATCTTACTGATAGGCACTCACTCAAAGATTTACACTACAGTGAGGGAAAAAAGTATTTGATCCCCTGCTGATTTTGTATGTTTGCCCACTGACAAAGAAATGATCAGTCTATCATTTTTATGGTAGGTTTATTTGAACAGTGAGAGACAGAATAACAACAAAAAAATCCAGAAAAACGCATGTGAAAAATGTTATAAATTTATTTGAATTTTAATGAGGGAAATAAGTATTTGACCCCCTCTCAATCAGAAAGATTTCTGGCTCCCAGGTGTCTTTTATACAGGTAACGAGCTGAGATTAGGAGCACACTCTTAAAGGGAGTGCTCCTTAGCTCAGCTTGTTACCTGTATAAAAGACACCTGTCCACAGAAGCAATCAATCAATCAGATTCCAAACTCTCCACCATGGCCAAGACCAAAGAGCTCTCCAAGGATGTCAGGGACAATATTGTAGACCTACACAAGGGGGGAATGGGCTACAAGACCATCGCCAAGCAGCTTGGTGAGAAGGTGACAACAGTTGGTGCGATTATTCGCAAATGGAAGAAACACAAAATAACTGTCAATCTCCCTTGGCCTGGGGCTCCATGCAAGATCTCACCTCGTGGAGTTGCAATGATCATGAGAACGGTGAGGAATCAGCCCAGAACTACACCGGAGGATCTTGTCAATGATCTCAAGGCAGCTGGGACCATAGTCACCAAGAAAACAATTGGTAACACACCATGCCGTGAAGGACTGAAATCCTGCAGCGCCCGCAAGGTCCCCCTGCTCAAGAAAGCACATATACATGCCCGTCTGAAGTTTGCCAATGAACAGGACAACTGGGTGAAAGTGTTGTGGTCAGATGAGAACAAAATGGATCTCTTTGGCATCAACTCAACTCGCCGTGTTTGGAGGAGGAGGAATGCTGCCTATGACCCCAAGAAAACCATCCCCACCGTCANTGGGTCGTGGATGGGTATTCCAGCATGACAATGACCCAAAACACACGGCCAAGGTAACAAAGGAGTGGCTCAAGAAGAAGCCCATTAAGGTCCTGGAGTGGCCTAGCCAGTCTCCAGACCTTAATCCCATAGAAAATCTGTGGAGGGAGCTGAAGGTTCGAGTTGCCAAACGTCAGCCTCGAAACCTTAATGACTTGGAGAAGATCTGCAAAGAGGAGTGGGACAAAATCCCTAATGAGATGTGTGCTAACCTGGTGGCCAACTGCAAGAAACATCTGACCTCTGATTGCCAACAAGGGTTTTGCCACCAAGTACTGAGTCATGTTTTGCAGAGGGGTCAAATACTTATTTCCCTCATTAAAATGTAATTCAATTTATAAAATTTTTCACGTGTTTTTCTGGATTATTTTTTTGTTTTTCTGTCTCTCACTGTTCAAATAAACCTACCATTAAAGTTATAGACTGATCATTTCTTTGTCAGTGGGCAAACGTACAAAATCAGCAGGGGATCAAATACTTTTTTCCCTCACTGTAACTACCCCAAATAGGCCTAGTTTCCTATGTTGCACAGGAATATGTATAGGCTACTTTTTAAAGTTTCAAACCAAATACCCAACAAACAACAACCACGGTGTATCAACCTCCAGCTCTACCTCTGATACTAATCACACATTCAATGGCCCTTTTACAGAAATCATTCAGCGGTGACATGTCAGCCCAAATGCCACCCTACCCAGGGCTATCAGTGGCCTGTCTGTCCGTCCGTCTGTCCATCTGGTGCAGATGGTCCCATTGTTTTGAACATATCTTTCCTTTTCAAGTTCAAAAAGTTCACATATACATTATAAAACATGTCAAGGATCGTTCACATTATGCTCTATGTTTTTGGAAGAGAAAGAGAGAGGGAAAGAGAGAGAGAAATAAAGTAATTTCTTAAACTATCCCTATAAAGGACAAAATTATTGTAAGTAATAATTATAATAATTACAGCAGTTTACCTCAATGTCATTGAATAGAATTAACACACACGCCCCTCTTTTTGTCTATACAGCTATTTTGTCTATACAGTTATTTGGTAGGGTACAATATGTCTTTAGTCGCAACCAGGCTGTTATAATTTCCATTACATACACATTTTTCAGTCTCTAAATCCTTTGACTTACCAGTTGGCGGCTGTGATTTGAGCCAATTGGCCATAGTCACTTTCTGTGCAATCACCAACAGTACCCTTAACATGTACATTTCTTAGAATGTGGACTGTGCTCAGCAGGAAGTCGGTCAAGCTTGTAATTCTGTATGCAATTAAAAGTCCCCGCCAATAATAACCATCCCTTTTGCATTGTCCACGATTACAGTTGCGATATCTTTAAAGAACTCTGGGCAGTCCTCATTTTGATGCATACAAGTTCATAATAGTAATTTCTGTCCCCACTACCCTTACCCTTATCTACCCTGATCATCCCTCAACACTTTATCTTTGGCACCTCTTTTTTTCCCACCATGAAAAGATGCGCTAAATACTTGATCTACCCATTCTCTTCTTAATTGTTTTGTTAATTCTCTGTTAAATGTGTCTCCTGGACATGTTCTACTGAACAATTATATTATAACTAATACAATTAACTAGTCGTTTTATCTGTTGTTTTGCGTTGATCCCTCTTCGACTTGTACTCTCCTCCCTCTGATCATATCAATCAATTTTAAAAAGTAATGTCTGGAGTGCAGAAACTCACTCCTAAGCTCAATATGATGGTCAAGGACAAATTAACAAGGAACACATAGAACATAACCAAACAAAATCAGCNCCCCCCCCCCCCCCCCCAAAAAAAACTGGTTGTCTCAAATAAAAAGTAATGTTGTTGATTTTCTCAAATAAAATACACCAGCCCCCTTTGACATATGTCCAGAGAGCTGTGCCTTTCCTGTCTGTCTGGAGTAAACACAGTCTGTGTGGATGCCATGATCCAAAAGAGTCAAATCCCCATCCTAGGAAGTTGCTGCTCAAACCTGGACTCCCACCACCCAGCACACGACCCATTGAACTTATTATCAGTTTTAAATAAAAGTTTTAGACTTGCTAACATACTGTATATGCATACTATCTGTCGACAAAGTCATCCAATAATTAAACCAAATAACGTGACCTACATCTACATTGCAAATCAATGTGTTCATTACCTCAGTGTAAACACATATTGTAATGTGGGTCAATACATTTCAAACATCTTCCTGGATGAATGTCTTCAGATCCACATCTGACAGCACTATTCTGTCCCTGCCTCCTGTACCTGCCATCGGTCTCTCTCAAAATCTCTCTCCAGACGGTCTCTTTCTTCCATCTGTACCGTGCTGCCCAGGTCCTTCAGGGTCGGGATTGCATCCATCAAAAGTGTTGAAGGTCTTCATGCCTGAGTCTAGTGTCATCCTCAGTTGGGCTGGGTATGGGCACTTCGTTTTTATGTTTTTCCCTCTCAGCTGTTAGATCACTTCTCGGACTCACATCCTTTTCTTCTGTAGGTCTGGGGAATAATCATGGTCAAAGTAGATTGTTTTCTCCTGAAATGTAACTTGCCTCTGCTCCCAGGCCTGGCGTAGAATAGTTTCTTTGACAGTAAAGTCCAGAACCCGCACTATAATTGACTTTTCCGGTGCTTCTGTATCTCTCAGCTTCGTAACCAGTGCCCTCACAAAGCACATCATATAATTTATTTCAACGCATTCTGCTACCTGGTAGATCCAAATATTGTTACACCTCAGCCTATTTTCCAAGTCGTCACACACCGTGGCTCTGTCCTCACCTGTCTCCTCAGGAATGTTTTGAACTGTCGTTATTTGTTGTTGTATCTACTTGACAAAGTCATTATATTTTTCCTGACACTTTGTTCAATATTTGCCACTCTTAATATATAGTACTACAGTAGTTAGCTAGTTTTCCATTTGGGTCGCAGCTGCGTCTTCAAGCTGTTTTCCCGTTCACGACGTCACCGAAAACTCCCTTTAGACCACTGTTAATACAGTCCCAAAATGTTCTGCATGTCAGCAGTCAAGTTTTTAAGATATAGGATTTGCAAGACGCAGTGTCACTTGCCACATCATCCTGATGGTGTGTTTGCTGTCGCTGAACGGATCAGGATGTGACCAATCAAAAGTGGTAAACATGTCTTGATACTGTTTTTATACAGGGTGTATATGTCAACGTCTCTAAAGCAAGATGGAAATGAGTGGAGAGAAAAAAAGTGAACCCTGAGAAGATACCGATGGATGACAGGGTTGGGGTCGATTCCATCTAAATTCCAGTCAAGTCAGGAATGTAACAACTTTCCCCTATGGAGAGATCCCATGTCCAATGCAACTGACAGGAATTTAAACAGAATTGATCCCAACTCTGGTAGTGTTAGAAGGGTCTGGAGGGAGAGGAACTTACTCTTTAGAGTCGTGGGTGATCTGGAGACTCAAGTACTGGATGGTGGCCTTCAGCTGCAGGAGACATAGGGGGGAAAGGGAGGAGGACATGAATGAGTCAGGTAGGTTTGATGATGTCATTTCAGTCAGTGAAATGGTGGAGGTTGGGAGAGGGGACACTGGATTAGTATTAGACATTCTGTAAACAAACATACAAAGCAAACAGGGTAAACTTCAACCATCCAAAGCAGTCCATCTGTTCGACATTTCTAACACATTGATGGAAAATCAAATGAATGTGGAATCCATTTTTATTGAAAGCCTCTGACTGAACTACAAGTGCTACCTATTGATTCCCAGCCCACCTGCCACAGAGGTGAGAGAAATGACAATAGAACACAAGACATTAATGACTGGTAAAACCTGACTTGAGCTAACATACAAGCGTACTGTGACATGCTAACAAACAGTAATTGTCTCCTAGGACAGTAGTTTCCAACCTGTGAGTAGGAAAAAAACAATTATATAGATTTTTAAAAGGGATTAAAATATCAATTGTCTTCCAAAAATAATAACAGTTGGGAGCATGTTGATGTTAGAAACTGTCAAACAAACATCCATCTGTAATAATAGGCATTTCATATGTTACATTCACTGATAGAATTGACTAAGATATTTTATGTAAAAAATGGTGGTCCTCAAGAGCGTTTGACAGTTATTTGGTGGTCCCTGGAAAGGAACAGGTTGGGAACCGTAGTCCTAGAAATAAACCTGACTAGTGCTCAATAGCTCAACAACAGCTATTGACAGAGAAGACACACTAACTACTATAGGTTCTGCCACAGAAGAGAGTTTGGCCAGGCTGAGGTGAATAGTGGAGCCCATCACTTTGGCCCTGTAAGAGCTGTAAGGGAAGCCATTTTGTCACGTATGTGAGTGACTGCTCTCCACATTGGCCCTATCACTGTCACACCCCTGAGTGGCTCAATCACATTACTGCTCAGATTAGTTTCTCCCCGTCTCTCTCTCTCACACACACACACACACACACACACACACACACACACACACACACACACACACACACACACACACACACACACACACACACACACACACACACACACACACACACACACACACACACACACACACACACACACACACACACACACACACACACACACACACACAGCGAGAGAGAGAAGTATAGGAGAGAGGTTCCCTGCTCAAGGTGACACTGCACTGAGCCGGGACAGAGAGAGAAGACAGAGAAACATGAGAGAGACAAGCAGCACACAGCTGATAGGGACATCTGAAGTGCTGAGGATAGCTTGAGGGTTGGAGCTCGGGTGGAGTGTGTGTGTGTGCTGGCCATGAGGTAAATTGAGATGCAGTCCTGTGGGTGGTCATCAATCACTATGATTTATGAATCTATTAGACCCCATTAATAGAATAACCACTTAATGTAGGAGAGATGGGAGAAAGAAAGAGAGAAGAGAGAGGGGGGGGGTCTCAGAAAAAGAGTAGAGAGAATGACAGAGTGTGAGAGAATAAGGGGTGAGAGAGAGGAGAGTGAAGAGACACCTTGCTCACTCACTCACCTCACTCATTAGTTATTCTGCCATTCCTCTACAGCAGTGCTTCCAAAGGGGTGCACATTTTTGTTTTCTCTCTAGCACTACATACCTGATTCAAATAATCAACTCATCAAGCCTTTGGACCTGGGTCTGAGTGGAATCAGGTGTGTAGAGCTAGGGCCCTCCTTCGGGTCCCAGGAGCAGGATAAAGAAACACTGCTCTACAGAGAAAGTAGGAACAAAGAACAGAACAGCCATTTATATTCAGGCTGAAGGTGAAGCAGTGAATGGGAACCTCTACCCATAGATAGAACAGGCTCTCTACGACAATAGAGTACCCTGATATATTGACATCAATGGATGTAACTGGAAACGATCAGGTCAGGCCTGGGCAACTCCAGTCCTCGGGGGCCTGATTGGTGACACACTTTTGCCACAGCCCCAGCGAACACATCTGACTCCAATAAACCACTAATCATGATCTTTAGTTTAGAATGCAATTACTTTAAAATCAGCTGTGTTTGCTGGGGATGGGGAAAAAGTGTGACAACACTCCAGCCTCCGAGGACTGGAGTTGCCCATCCCTGGATCACGTCATCATCATTGTAGCAGTATATCTCCTTCATCTAAGAAAGAAAGACCTCAGTTATGGGTCAAAAAGTTGCCCATCTAAGAAAATAACATGTTGGGAGCTCGGAATCAAATAGGATTCACTGTTTGCACTCCTACATCTAGCCATGCCAAAGCAGCCAGGGCAGTCCTCCCACTGATACAGACTGCCACACTGGCAGTAGGCCTGTGTGATGAAAACATCTATCAACAACCAGATAAGACTGGCTTCAGACAGCAGACGCTACTGCATATCACAGCACACATTACATGGACACTGCTGGTTCTGGAAAATAATGAATGTCTGTCTGCCTGCCACAAGTGAAGAGAACCATTCATTCGTCTGGAACTCCTGACTAACTGAAAGCTCTCCAAATGAAGTGCTTTCACCGACACTGGTTCACTTAAAAATAAATCACCAAAAGCACTGAGAACACTTAAAAGACATGCTCCAGAACTTTGGCGACTACGAAGTCTTTTTTAAACCTCCCGCTTTGGGCTAGATGTGTCAATGTGTAGTTCATACAAACATAATCTTTTGTAGAATTACTGTCTTACCTCAATTAGCCACAAAACCCCTAGTTTGGAAGATGGGCTGCGCCACTTTCCCTACATTTCCCCCCACATGGTGCAATTCAAATTCTAGCAAATAAGCTTCAGCCCCTTGCCATTTGAGTGACAGCTAGCAAGATGAACACACAGCAGAGCGAGAGCAAGAGCAATGACGTGGTGCACATATCTGCACATATGTGACTTAGTACGCAATTTTCAGGGACCAGTTTTGTCTCGTGAGCTCTGCTTTCGGAACTACTGGATAAAAATAATACAAAAAGGTGAGTTGGGAATCTCTTTAAAACACTTAAATCCAACACCCAGACTGTACTGTCGCTAACTGAATATGGTTAATTCATTCTTCCTGTTTAGAACCAGGGGAGAAACGTGTCTGCAAATGCTTTCATGAACGGAAATGTGTTGCAAAAGCCTGTGTCCTATTCATTAGTGGAAACCGTAGCAAAACATTTTGCAACAGAAAATAAGCATTTGCTTTGGACAGGTTCAGACAGTGCCACCCTGTTTCTACCCGTTTTCTTCCATTTTGTGCCTAATGAAGGCAACCGTGGTCAGTTCTTTATGCTAAATTAAACATAGATAAATCAGGAATTAGGACTTCTGGAGATAAATCCAATCCCACAGTGACAAGCCTTCATGCAGGGTAGCAGCTCTCTTGATTTACCTAGCTAGTTGCCTCCTCTCCTGTCAATGGCTCCAGGGCACATTGATTTATTACAGAAACAACCAAACAGGTTGAAAATAGACACACACAGACACACAGGGCGATACATTCCCATCAGCATGTGCCATGTAGTGTGATCTCATCCATCAGCCCTCTAGGAGGAGTTGGAAGGAAAGATGTGTCTATCACTGTGGCAGAAAGTCCTTCCAATCTCCCCATGTCCTCAGGGATACATTTAGGGAGAAAGGAAGAGGTAATGATGGAAGGATCTGGGGTTAACTCAACACACTACTCTATTGTACATAGGAGCTGCAGGTAGCCTAGCGGTTAGAAAAGGAAAAATCTGTCGATGTGCCCTTGAGCAAGGCACTTAAACCGAATTGCTCCTGTAAATGATTTAAATGTCAAATGTATCTTCCATATCCTTATTGGGTTTACATAAAATAAGAATTAAAAAGGTAGACATAGCGAAATGACGCTGCCACGATTAGAGCTGCAGTTATTGAAATGCAAGACATCACTCTCACAAATCGAATCAAATTGTATTTGTCACATGCGCCGAATACAATTTGTGAAGACTTGAAATGGTTGCTTACGAGCCCATCCCAACCATGCGGAGTTTAAGAATAAAAATTGGAAGGAGAAATAAAATAAACAAGAATAAAGCTATATACAGGGAGTACCAGTACCAGATCAATGTGCAGAGGTACGAGGTATTTGAGGTAGATATTTACATAAAGGCAGGGTAAAGTGACAAGACATCAGGATAGATAACAATAAGTGTAAAATAAAGAACAGAGTAGAAGCAGCAAATGTTGAGTGTAAAAGTGTGTGTGTGTGTATGTTTGTGTTCTGAATGTGTGGGAGTGTCAATGTAGTGTGAGTGAGTGTGTATACAGTGCATTTGGAAAGTATTCAGACCCCTTGACTTTTTCCACATTTTGTTACGTTACAGCCTTATTTGTAAAAAGGATAAAATAATTATTTTCCCTCATCAATCTACACAATACCCCATAATGACAAAGTGAAAACAGGTGTGTATAATTTTTTGCACATCTATTAAAAATAAAAACAAATACCTTATTTATAAGTATTCCGACCCTTTGCTATGAGACTCGAAATTGTGCTCAGGCGCATCCTATTTCCATTGTTCATCCTTGAGATGTTTCTTCAACTTGGAGTCCACCTGTGGTAAATTCAATTGATTGGACATGATTTGGAAAGGCACACACCTGTTTATATAAAGGTCCCATAGTTGGCAGTACATCTCAGAGCAAAAACCAAGCAATGAGGTTGAAGTAATTGTCCATTGAGCTCAGAGACAGGATTGTGTTGAGGCACTGATCTGGGGAAGGGTACCAAAACATTTCTGCAGCATTGAAGGTCCCCAAGAACACAGTGGCCTTCATCACTCTTAAATGGAAGAAGTTTGGAACCACCAAGACTTTTCCTAGAGCTGGCCGCCCGGCCAAACTGAGCAATCGGGAGAGAAGGGCCTTGGGTCAGGGAGGTGACCAAGAACCCGATGGTCACTCTGACAGAGCTCCAGATTTTCTCTGCGGAGATGGGAGAACCTTCCAGAAGGACAACCATCTCTGCAGCACTCCACCAATCAGGCCTTTACGGTAGAGTGGCCAGACGGAAGCCACTCCTCAGTAAAAGGCACATGACAGCCAGCTTGGAGTTTGCCAAAAGGCACCTAAAGAGAAACAAGATTCTCTGGTCTGATGAAACCAAGATTGAACTTTTTGGCCTGAATGCCAAGTGTCACATCTGGAGGAAACCTAGCACCATCACTACGGTGAAGCATGGTGGTGGCAGCATCATGCTGCGGGGATGTTTTTTTTGTCAGGATTGAGGGAAATGAACGGAGCAAAGTAGAGAGATCCTTGATGAAAACCTGCTCCAGGGCACTCAGGACCTCAGACCGGGGCTAAGGTTCACCTTCCAACAGGACAACGACCCTAAGCATACAGCCAAGACAACGCAGGAGTGGCTTTGGGGACAAGTCTCTGAATGTCCTTGAGTGTCCCAGCCAGAGCCCGGTCTTGAACCCGATTGAACATCTGTGGAGAGACATGAAAATAACAGTGCTGCGACGCTCCACATCCAACCTGACAGAGCTTGAGAGGATCTGCAGAGATTAATGGAAGAAACTCTCCAAATACAGGTGTGCCAAGCTTGTAGAGTCATACCCAAGAAGACTCCAGGCTGTAATCGCTTCCAAAAGTGCTTCAACAAAGTAAAGGTTCTGAATACTTATGTAAATGTAATATTTCCGTTTTTTTTTTTTGTAATACATTTTCAAAAATGTCTAAAAACCTTTTTTTTCTTTGTCATTGTGGGGTATTGTGTGTAGATTAAAAAATATATATATTTTAGAATAAGGCTGTAACGTAAGAAAAAGTCAAGGGGTCTGAATACTTTCCGAATGCACTGTCTATATAGTCTAGTCTAGTGTGTGTGCGTAGGGTAAGTGCAAGATGGAGTCAATGCAGATAGTTTGGGTACCAATAACGGACTATTTAACAGTCTGGCTATTTAGCAGGCGTGTGTCTTGGGGGAAGAAGCTGTCTCAGAGCCTGTTGGTACGAGAGACGATGCTCTGGTAACGTTTGCTCACATCGGCCACAGACAGTGAGATCACACAGTCCTCCGGAAAAACATGGGCTTTCACGCAAGGCACAGTGTGATATTTAGCTGGTTTGGGAGTTCTGCATTGGTGGGTAACTCACGGCTTGGTTTCCCTTTGTAATCCGTTATCGTGTGCAAGCCCTGCTACACATAATATTGCAGCTTTTCAAGTCTCTCTGATCGAACAAAGCTATTCTTGAGTGACTGAACATTTGCCAATAGAACGGAGAGGAGCGCCGTTCAGTTCTCTTTGCCTCAATTTTACCAGGACTCCATCTCGTCTCCCGGGTCTATGCCTGCTGCGTTTTGGTAGCTTATGAAACAAAGGAATAGGGTGAACAGTGGAACAGCTGAGTCGTGGAACAGTGGAACAGCTGTCGATCTGATGTCCAGAAGTGCTTGGTGGTCATTATGTGATGATAGTATGAACTTTATGTACAAAACATTTAAGATAAACACGATAAAAGTCACTAAATAACAAAGTTGGCGTTGGAACTCGTAAGATGTCGCCCTTCTCTGTCGGCGCACAGTATCTGCGCATGTGCACAGGTTCGCTTCACGCTCATACAGCGTGGGAGCCACGGGACTAAAACAGCAGAGAAGTTGAGCCTCGTGCTGTTTACTTTCTGCATATATGTCATATCGCTGAGTCTACCTTTAAAATCTTGATCATTGTAATTTTCCCTAGGAATGGATCTGCAATGTATCTTTGAAGAGAGAGATTTTAATTTGGCTTGATTTGTACACTATACCCACATCATTATATCTGAACCAGTTTTGCCAGCCTCGCCCAATCCTTAGCTTATGATGAATTTGCCCTTGATACAGTGCAACATTCTCTCCATGGAGAATAGTCCCAACTCACCTGAGAGTTACTCTATCAGACAGCACTAGATAAAACAGTCATAAGTATCAATGAAGAAGCAGCATTGTGCCAGAAGGGGGAGGATTCCCATTCATCACATTAAGACTCTGTTGTGGCACTTCCTACCACAACCATCATCAGTCCATGTCTAGCCCAGCCTTGCCTCCAGCCCAATGAGCCAACCACTCTACGCTAACCTGAGTCTTCCTGGCCCCTCTATCTCTCTCCAACTCTCTACCTCGCTCTCCCCAGCTGTCACTCACTCACCTTATTGATCACTGTGGTCAGACAGTCCACAAATGACATACAACACAATTATTCACCTCCCCCCTGGAGACCTACCAAATTCCTACTGACCTTTTCCTCTCCTCCTCCTCTCCTCCCCTCCATCCCTCCTCCCTCTTTTTCTCCCTCCCTCCCTCTGTTACCTCCAGGGTGTCCTTGAAACTCCAGCAGCATTTATTAGTGCTCGCTTTGGTTCTCGGGGAGTGAGGGAGAGGAGAAGTCGACATTAGGAGAAGTACGGTATGATGGAATTAGAATAACTCATTCTGATTCTGTGTATGGTACAGTGCATATTCCACTAGCATACTCATCTTGACTACAGCAGCTAGCATTTTTCATCAAGACAAGGGGTTAGGATTGGAAAGGAAATCTTAAGTAGGCCTCCACACAGCAGGCAAAACAGTGTGTAGAAAGACTGGAGAGTTGTCTTCTAAACTCCCAACATGAAGTGTTTTAACAGTGGGACCCCCGATCCTTTGGGTTTCCATCAGAAAGGTTAGTTGAGGATATGGTGTAGATGGATTCCCTCTACGGAAAAGACTCAAGGTTAATGGAAGGGTTTCAACTCAACATAGATCCACTGTCTGTCTCTCTGGGTAATAAGCGCATGGAATGATAAGTAACTCAGCCAGCGAGGGTGGAAAGGAGAAAAATCTTTGCCCAGGCAAAAGTGACCCCTAATCTGATTAGTTGCCTACAATCCCGTTAGGCAGCCATATTGATGCATGTCCACGCTGCTCGCAGCTTGCTACTGTCATTTCCTCCAACCTATCATCAGTACTGGGCCACCCTCCCTCCCTCTGCCACTGACTGATTATGGGACGCTTCTCTCTCTTCTCTTCCTGCTCATTTGTGTACTGGTTGTTCCGGGTGCTTCATCTTCTCCCATATTGTCTACTCTAATTAATGCTCCACAGAGTCCATTTATGAAAGGAAAAAAAGATTGAATCAAGTATGGTGGAATATTAGGGAGAATAGGTGACCTTTGTAGAAGTTAGTGTTTCATTTCTGTTGGCCCCATGATGCAAGTAGATGGATATATGCATTATATATGCATATAATCTCTAGGGAATAGAAGTATGTAGGGTATAACATGAAGCAAGCGTGGGAATAATAGTGTAAGGGTGAGTTACATTCGTCTTGGCGGTGTGTGTGGGTGTATGTTTGAGGATGTTATTACTTAAAAAGCAGACTATGATATACACATTCGCATCGGCAGCTAAATATATGATTCACACTACAGAAACAAATCACGTCTACAGGGAGAGAAAGAGAGAGAGCCCTCCGAGGCCTGCCATCTGTCACCTCCGCTCCCCAGCACCTGCTGATGAGGTGCTGCTAGCCCAGTGCATCACCGCTGCTTGATGCCACACTACCAGAGCATGCTGGGCTAGCTGACAGACCTGCTTAGGATGTCTGTCTGCGCTCCATTAGTGCTGAATGCCAGACACGTAAGCAGCACACCACACACACACACACACAGCTTCACACACACAAACGGATCCACACAACTACACACATACACACACCATTTTGTGGGGACAGTAACATCAGTCATCTCAAAAAATAATACTTTAACCCATTACAGTCTATGCTCTGTCTAAACCGGGGGAAGGGGTTCTACTAAGCTATATGGAATACCAAGGATCATTTTGCTATTTGATTTTGAATTTTAAAGACCCATTTAAGTATCAACAATAATAGTGAAGATATTAAAACGATGATATAATACATATGGAATTATGTAGTAACCAAAAAGTGTTCAACAAATCAAAATATATTTTATATTTTAGATTCTTCAAGTAGCCACCCTTTGCCTTGATGACAGTTTTGCAAGATAGCTGAATGGATGATCTCCGCATATGTGGTTCCCACCGTGAGGAGGTGTGATGGTGCTTTGCTGGTGACACTGTTGGTGATTTATTTAGAATAAGGCAGACTTAACCAGCATGGCTACCAGAGCATTCTGCAGCGATACGCCATCCCATCTCGTTTGTGCTTAGAGGGACTATCATTTGTTCTTCAACAGGACAATGACCCAAAACATACCTCCAGGCTGTGTAAGGGCTATTTGATCAAGAAGGAGAGTGATGGGAGTGCTGCATCGGATGACCTGGCCTCGACAATCATTCGACCTCAACCCAATTGAGATGATTTGGGAAGAGTTGGACCGCAGAGTGAAGGAAAAGCAGCCAACAAGTGCTCAGCATCTGTGGGAACTCCTTCAAGACTGTTGTAAAAGCATTCCAGGTGATTACCTCATGAAGCTGGTTGAGAGAATGCCAAGAGTGTGCAAAGCTAGCATCAAGGCAAAGGGTGGTTACTTTGAAGAACACTTTTTTTGGTTACTACATGATTCCATATGTGTTATTTCATAGTTTTGATGTCTTCACTATTATTCTACAATGTAGAGAATAGTACAAATAAAGAAAAACCCTTGAATGAGTAGGTGTGTCCAAACTTTTGACTGGTACTGTACTCCATACATTTTTCCCCACAGGTACCGGGGGACCTTAAGATGAGTCTTGATTTTTCAGGATATCTCATGGCCCGACAAACACCGCTCTAGCTCTGCCACCTTTCACCGCAGATGCGGAAGTGCAACATCGGCGGATGCGGTGGATTGAGACGCATCCAATGCAAAACATCTCTATAGCTTAAACTGACACGTTGATATGGGGATTTGTTTTATTATTATGCTATTTGGATCTCCGCAGGTGCGTGGACATTGACTCTAGGGGGTTAAAGGGCAATTCCGCCAGATTTCAACCTCATATTCATAATCTCCAGCGTTTATATGATCTGTGGTTAAAAACATAAAGAAGAAAGGTCTTAAAAAATGCTTCTTTGTGACATCACAGGATAGGATTAAAAGTAAAGAACAATGATTTTTGCAACGAGGTTCTAGCCCAAGTAAGAGTATTTCCTTGCTCCCCACATCATCATGAATCTCATAGTGTTTAAAAATCCCTGTGTTACATGTTTGATGTCATCAGGTAGAACTTTTTAACTTTAAAAATGTTTCTACAAAACTTAGAAATGCGCCGTTTTCACATATGCTGACACTGGTATTGTGATGGAGAGAATGAAAATTAGGTTGAAAAGTGGTGGAGTTGCCCTTTAAGGAAAATGTTTGTATATATTTCTTCATTTTAAATATGTATGTTTAGCTCACATAATATAATGTCAAAGAATGGTGTCTAATATAATAAAAGTGGCAAAAACTAATTTAAACATTAATAAATGCATTTCTATAGATATATTTTTTACAATGGTGGGGGAGTACCAAGATGGAGGCCCGGTGGCTTCAACACAGCACTCCCTATCAGTCATCTTTACAAATCTTTGGGAAGAACATTCCATACAAATGAGCACACACCACACACACAGATTGTTGGGGAAGACCACCTTTAGCTGAACCCAGGTTGGGCAGAGATGGTTCACATCAATGCACTGTATTATTATAATGAAACCATAGACTTAAAATAAATGCAATTGCAAGTCCTAGAAGCTTTTCCATTTCAGGTACTGCACTTAAAAGCTTTTCAATCCCATACCTTGCATTCAATGCACACTCATATACACTGACTGTACTACAATATATCCAAGAAAGGACATTGCTGCTACTTAAGAATTGGCACATCATTTAGAATCTCTGGCAGTCCTTTATCCATGAAAATATAATGAAATTGACCTTAATGTGAACTCCAGAGCTACTGTCTGTAGCCTTATACTCCAGTAGTACATGTGCTGCAGTAAATCTGTGCTGTGCTGTTCTGGCTATAAGAGGACTGTGGTGGCTCTGAGGCTGGTTCTGCATGAATCTGGCCAGGCACCGTGACATTTTCAACCAGGGAACTGGAACCCCTACTGAGCAAATCCAGAGAGACAGAAAGACAGAAGAGAGAGTGCAAGTGCTAAAGAGAGGGAGCAGCAGCACTGCTCTCAGTATATAACTAGCCCATCAATGGTCGGTCAAGGCGAAGGAGCGTGACACTCTAAATCCACTCTAAAATTCCGGCAATGTATAGCAAGTAAACCTGACTGGGCGTAGTAGGCTGTGGGGGGTAGATGTGTTACACGGAATGGAGGAGATATTGACTAGGGAAAACAATATTTAATTTAGCCCTCCCAGCCCCATGCTGGGCAATAGGGCGCAATGACAAACAGCTAGCTCAAAGACAATCCAATTGTAAGGGCCCGGGCTTTCATACCCAGTTAGGTAGCGGCAAAACAAGGTAGCGTTCAACCCCATCCTTTATTTTTTCTATTTGTAGTGGTCCAACAACTGTGTCAATTATAGACGTGACAATAGTATACAGTGCATTCAGAAAGTATTCAGACCCCTTCCCTTTTTCCACATTTTGGAATAAATTTATTTTTTTCCTCATCAATCTACAAACAATACCCCATAATGACAAAGGGAAAACAAGATTTTAGATTTATTTTTAGAAATACCTTATTTACAAAAGTATTCAGACCCGATGCTATGAGACTAGAAATTGAGCTCAGGTGCATCCTGTTTTCATTGATCATCCTTGAGATGTTTCTACAACTTGATTGGAGTCCACCTGTGGTAAATTCAATTGATAGGACATGATTTGGAAAGGCACACACCTGTCTGTATAAGGTCCCACAGTTGACAGTGCATGTCAGAGCAATAACAAAGCCATGAGGTCGAAGGAATTGTCCGTAGAGCTCAGAGACATGATTGTGTCGAGGCACAGATCTGGGGAAGGGTACCAAAAAATGTCTGCAGCATTGAAAGTCCCCAAGAACACAGTCACCTCCATCACTCTTAAATGGAAGAAGTTTGGAACCACCAAGACTCTTCCTAGAGCTGGCCGCCCGGCCAAACTGAGCAATTGGGGGAGAAGGGCCTTGGTCAGGGAGGTGACCAAGAACCCGATGGTCACTCTGACAGAGCTCTAGAGTTCCTCTGTGGAGATGGGAGAACCTTCCAGAAGGACAACCATGTCTGCAGCACTCCACAAATCAGGACTTTATGGTAGAGTGGCCAGACGGAAGCCACTCCAGTAAAAAGACACGTGACAGCCCCTTGGAGTTTGCTAAAAGGCACCTAAAGGATTCTTAGACCATAAGAAACAAGATTCTCTGATCTGATAAAACCAAGATTTAACTATTTGGCCTGAATGCCAAGTGTCACGTCCGGGGAAAACCTGGCACCATCCGTACGGTGAAGCATTGTGGTGGCAGCGTCATGCTGTGGTGATGTTTTTCAGTGACAGGGACTGAGAGACTAGTCAGAATCGAGGGAAAGATGAACTAAGTACAAAGCGCTTAGGACCTCAGACTGGGGGAAGGTTCACCTTCCAACAGGACAACGACCCTAAGAACACAGCCAAGACAACGCAGGAGTGGCTTCGGGACAAGTCTCTGAATGTCCTTGAGTGGCCCAGCTAGAGCCCAGACTTGAACCCGATCAAACATCTCTAGAGAGACCTGAAAATAGCTTTGCAGCGACGCTCCCCATCCAACCTGATAGAGCTAGAGAGGATCTGCAGAGAAGAATGGGAGAAACTCCCCAAATACAGGTGTGCCAAGCGTGTAGCGTCATACCCAATAAGACAAAGTACTGAGAAAAGGGTCTGAATGCTTATGTAAATGTGATTTCAGTTATTTTTTTGTTAATACATTTGCAAAAATGTCTAAAAAACTGTTTTTGCTTTGTCATTATGTGGTATTGTGTGTAGATTGATGAGGACATCTAAAAAAAAAAGTATTTTAGAATAAGGCTGTAACGTAACAAAATGTGGAAAAAGTCAAGGGGTCTGAATACTTTACGAATACACTGTATTTCCACAAATATTTCTTTATGCAATAAATATTTTACAATTGTTCATGAACTGGTGCTTTTTTTTAGGAATACAGCAAATCATTTCACCTGCGCACCTGGCTGGTTATACTATTGAGCTGCCCAGTGACACGAGCCTACCAGATGAGCTAAACTACTTCTATGCTCGCTTCAAGGCAAATAACACTAAAACATGCATGAGAGCAACAGCTGTTCCGGAAGACTGTGATCACGCTCTCCGCAGCCAATGTGAGTAAGACCTTTAAACAGGTCAACATACACAAGGCCGCAGGACGTGTACTGCGAGCATGCGTTGACCAAATGGCAAGTGTCTTCACTGACATTTTCAACCTCTCCCTGTCCGAGTCTGTAATACCAACATGTTTTAAGCAGACCACCATCGTCCCTGTGCCGAAGAACACTAAGGTAACCTGCCTAAACGACTACCGACCCGTAGCACTCACGTCTGTAGCCATGAAGTGCTTTGAAAGGCTGGTCATGGCTCACATCAACACCTATACACCCAGAAACCCTAGACCCACGCCAATTTGCATACCGCCCCAACAGATCCACAGATGATGCAATCTCTATTGCACTCCACACTGCCCTTTCCCACCTGGACAAAAGGAACACCTAGGTGAGAATGCTATTCAGTGACTAGAGCTCAGCGTTCAACACCATAGTGTCCTCAAAGCTCATCAATAAGCTAAAGACCCTGGGACTAAACACCTCCTTCTTCAACTGGATCCTGGACTTCCTGACGGGCCACCCCCAGGTGGTAAGGGTAGTTAACAACACATCCGCCACGCTGATCCTCAACACAGGGGCCCCTCAGGGGTGCGTGCTCAGTCCCCTCCTGTACTCCCTGTACACTCATGACTGCACGGCCAGGCATGACTCCAACACCATCATTAAATTTGCCGATGACACAACTCTGGTAGGCCTGATCACCGACAACGACGAGACAGCCTATAGGGAGGAGGTCAGAGACCTGGCCGTGTGGTGCCAGGACAACAACCTCTCTCTCAACGAGATCAAGACAAAGGAGATGATTGTGGACTACAGGAAAAAGAGGACCGAGCACGCCCCCATTCTCATCGACTGGGCTGCAGTGGAGCAGGTTGAGAGCTTCAAGTTCCTTGGTGTCCACATCACCAACAAACTAACATGGTCCAAGCACACCA
>QNTS01001514.1:188721-210521 GCA_003317085.1 Hucho hucho
ACACCACTGCTACTCTCTGTTGTCATCTATGCATAGTCACTTTAATAACTCTACCTACATGCACATACTACCTCAACTAATCGGTGCCCCCGCACATTGACTCTGTATCGGTACCCCCCTGTATATAGTCTTGCTATTGTTATTTTACTGTTGCTCTTTAATTACTTGTTACTTTTATCCGTATTTTTTTGAAACTGCATTGTTGGTTAGGGGCTCGTAAGTAAGCATTTCACTGTAAGGTCTATACATGTTGTATTCGGTGCATGTGACTAATAAAATTTGATTTGATTTTGATTTGATGATTATTATTATTATTATCATATTTTTCGTTTCTACTTTGTCAAAAGAAGCTGTAGCTGGACTTCAGGAATTACTATAACTATATTACTAATTTAATCTACAAATAAAGTTGATCAAATGGATTACACTAATATTTTATTGTAATGGAAATGAAAATAGGCAATAGGCCTACGTTCTTTCTAGTAGAATTATACAAAGTATATCTTGGTCTTTAGTTACAATGAGAGTGCAGCGGTTCAGTGTATAGTGTAGTAGTCTAGTGATTCAAAAGAGCAGTAACTGCACATTATACATTAAATACATGCTTCATCACGTGGACAAATATCCTGCCTCCATTGTGTTGTGTTATGGAGAAAATGGGGGGGGTCATGTTTGCAGTTTAACTGTAACTTCTATCACTCAAGTCAGTTACTGCTTTTTACCTTGGTTTCACTGAGCTTTGGGCTGCAGTGTCTACGGTTTACCTTGGTATTATTTATTGTTCTTTGCTGATAGAAGATTCAAACTATATGACATTGACAGCCACATCCAAATAAATATATTAACACAAGTTTGTGTTAAAAAATAAATTGTCATGGAAACATATTCCAGTGGGTGTACCAAGCAAGAAGGCAGTAACTGCCGGCTACGGTCAAAGGTCATGTCAGAGGTTAGGGTAAATACGAATAAGAAATAACCTCATAGTAAAACAACAGATAACCACATCTCCAATGATCTGCCTACAATTTATTTTTCTGGACAATAAAAAAAACGCTATAGTAATTTTTCTCAGTTTCACTCCATGAGCAATTCCTGCTCTTTTGCTTGGTAGGGCAGAGCAGTTCAGTGTATAGTGTAGTAGTCTAGTGATTCTTCATCCATTGAGATTGTGTTGTGTGTTTTCTCCAGCGCCAGGTAACATGTGAGATGGCATGGCAGCACGGTTGGGTGTGTGATTAAAAACTATTAAGTGGAGAAGAATTCATGAGGAGAAGAATAGACACAGCCCCCTAATTTATGAAGACCTTCATCAAGAAATGCCGTAAAAGTCCAATAAAATGTAATGACCTGAAATCACACAGCGGAATGATGACATCCAGCTCCGGAGTTCAGACTTCCTGAGGAAATGCCAGGTAGTAGACTAATAGGGAGACTATTAATCAAATCGGAACATAACAACAGTATATTGCTATATACGGCAAATAGGTCTACAAGGCTCCACCTTGGAGCTGAGATCCAACCACCTCAACCGCCACACACCCTCACTGTGAACCCTCCTAAATTCATCCTAACTCCCTGCATTTAACACTGGAAAATTAACTACAAAATTGGGGCAATGTTATTAGAGTAATTCTCTCGGAGAAGATTGGGGAGGGAGGGTCACAGAAACAGCAGTAGCGGCACCTCTGTCCCGGTGAGCAGCAGAATACTAGCCGTCAGCGTAACTCAGACTATTAGGGTGCCATCTGACATCACTGCCGTCTGACTGACTGACAGCACAGGCCTGAAGGACAGACAGGGGCCTGGTGGTGGTGGTGCACTGTATTCTGGAGGACGAGAGGAGAGAGTAGAGGACAAGAAAGGGTAGAGAAGTCACAGCCCTCTCTGCATTGCAGTGATGATGTGCAGAGCTGTGCCACAGTAACATCAGTGCCCTCTGCCCATTACCTGGTTCATGTGTTTGGAACAGGGAGCCCTGCCACACCCTCCTGTTCAACCACAAGGCGGTGTCAGGCACAAAGACAAAACGGCGGTTACACATTTCCTTGGATTTGAATGACATTTGAAATGTAAAGCATGTGGCAAAAGAACAAAGACACGCATGCATACATAGCCAACATTAAGCATCTCTCAATTTCAGGTGCCCTAATGCCACACCCTTCTCCAGAGGCTTGGGTTGGTGGAACCAGTGCCAGTGTTGACCACAGGATGTATATTGGCCACCTCAGTGCCAATAAATGCTACAGAGACCTCGGTGCCAGTGAGACAGATATGCAGCCAGATGCTTTCAGCAGAAGTCAGAAGAAGCAGCTCTGCCTACACTTCCACACAACACAACCACCTCTGAGCTCGGGCTCTGGCTCTTAATTCTGCCTGGCAGGCAGAGAGGCAGATGAGAGAGAGAGAAGGGAAGAATAGACAGAAGAGAAAGAGGGGGAAGGAGGTGGTGGAGGAGGAGGATGAGAGGGAGCATGCAGCTGGCTTATTGTTTCACAAGACCACGAGGCAGCATGAGACCTTTCAGAGGCCGCCACCCCGTCTGTCAGTGAGGTCAGCAGAGGTCAGGTGAGGTGAAGAGAGTCCTGTAATTGGTTACTGCTTTTAGGCCCTTCTACCAGCTCACGACACACCACTACAGCCAAACAACAAGCTCACAGAGAGACATTGTCTCAATTAGGGGGAGAAAGGGACCTTACGAGGGACCCTAGTCTGCTTGTTATTTTCATGACCTCTCCAGATAACATGTGACTGGCATTAATGGTGACCACAGCCAGATTGGTTAGTCAACAGAACACATAGAATGAGTGCACAAAATATTAAGAACACCTGCTCTTTCTATGACATATGCTGATCAGTTGAAATCTATGATTCCTTATTGATGTCACTTGATAAATTCACTTCGATCAGAGTAGATGAAGGAGAGGAGACAGGTTAAAGAAGGATTTTTAAGCCTGGAGTCAATTGAGATATGAATTGTGCATTCAGAGGGTGACTGGGCAAGACAACAATTTAAGTGTCTTTGAACGGGGTATGGTAGTAGCTACCATGCGTACCGGTTTGTGTCAAGAACCGCAGCGCTGCTGGGTTTTTTACACTCAACAGTTTCCCGTGTGTATCAAGAATGGTCCACCACCCAAAGGACATCCAGCCAACTTGACACAATGAGTAGGTGTGTCCAAACTTTTGACTGGTACTGTCAATTGTATAAAAATGCACATATTTTCTTTGAAAAAGGGCAAAGTTGACATGTATGAGCTTGTATAACAGTGCAGCGGCACAGAGTACCTTTACTGTAAACACAAGTGTAGTATGACACAAAGGAAGCATCACCGCTTGGGTGTAAGATGTTCAATGAATACTTATTTCTTCATGCTTCTCTGAGCTCCAACTAAGCAACATCTGAATTATCTAGAGTAAGTGCCATTTACTCTTACCATCTGTGTCCGGCTGCGGTGGTAGGGCTGGATGATGGGAAGGCCCAGGGGTGTCACCCACTCTACCGTGCTGCCCGACTTAGCGATGAGCCTGGCGCTCTCCGTCAGCCAGTCCTGAAACAGAGGGCCCCGCCACGGGTTAGCTAATGGGAGGAGAGGTGGTCACTCAGTGAAACATAAGTAAAACACCACTCACAGGTCACAGCATGCAACTGCTCTGCTGCCAGCTACTGTAGATCAGAGCTAGGGGATTCAAATCACTTTTGTCATCTACTGTTGACTGGTGAGTACATATGGATTATGTTGTGCTCAAATTAGGATGTTGGTGAAATTGAGGAAGCTTTTAGAAAATAGACACATTACATTCCCTCAGCAGCTTGAAAGTATGATCAGTTTAAACTTAGACGCAGCTTCTTCTGTGATTAGTTATATTCAGTGCCGACAGATGGAGCGTTTTCGTAGAAACAGGTGGACATTTGTTGCTTGCAGACAGTAGAACACTACACTAGACACATTACAGTGATGGGCTGGCTGTTGCTGAGTCTGTTCACTCTCTCTCGCACAGATTCACTCTCTAGGAATGGAAGCCATATTAGCGTCCCAGAGGTCATCATCCACTGCCCATTCATCAGACTGTCCGTGTTCCTTGTGGCCCTCTTTCTCCCTCCCTCGCTCCCCTTTCTCCTCCCTTACCCAGACAGAGAGGAGAGGAGGAGAAGAGGAGAGAGGGATTGATCATGTACTTAACCACTGCTGCTCTCTCCTTGAGCCACTGCTGTGTAGACCCAGCAGGACCCGACCCATTTAGAGATGAACCGGGAGCAGGGGCGAGGCAAAGGGGGATATTTCATGTCTGCCCTCACCCCCTGGTGAGCTAATAGAAACAGTGGGTGGTGGGTCCTTAAGATACCCTGATCATTCTTTCTCCTATGGTTTTAATGTATGAGACCGTACCAGGTGCTGGTGAATGTCGTCCTAAATGTATGTGAACTATAAAGGGAATGCATATGATGAACGAGCATGGCTATTGCGCTAATAGTAAAGTAAATTAGTCGTTAATAATAAGTTCACACACTAATTTTGCGCGCTGGGTGAACTGTGGAGCCAGCATATGCAGCAGGTAAATGAATATATTAGTAATGCGTGTCATGTACCTGGATCTCTCTAGTGCCGGTGAACATCTCCTTCAGACTGCTGAACACCTGGTGGACCAGGTAGTGAGAGGCATCCCATACATACTCCTGCAATCACAACACACACATCTCAATGGCAGGACAATACATATATCCAAATCTATTTACTCATTTATTTGCACATATTCAAAAAGAGTAAAAGGACCAAGTACAGAACGCTGAGGAACTCCACAAGGTAAATGATGGTCTGTTCCATAAAATTAATGGGTTGATACATGTATTAGGGCTGGGCGATATGGCCAAAATATCATATCACAGTATTTTTTTTTAATTGGACGGAATGACAATATTTAACAGTATTTATTTAGCTTTATGAGTAGTGCATGACCCTAGGGGGACAACACATACATTCTAAGTGATTTCAATGGGTCTGTCTCCCTTCTGATTGTTTTATACTGTTCAATTCAACACCCCAAAAAATGTCAGCATTTTCAGCAATTTCTGCATTTCTTGCACTCATTTGAGATCATTTCCACACTGCCACGTAGGGCTGCACGATATGGGCAAACAATCTAGGCCTTATTTTTAACCAAATGTTGGGATTTAAAGCAAAACCCTTGGATTAACTATTGGAATCATGGAAATAGAATATTTATTCTAATTCTATAGTTAGAATATAATAGTGGGCACTATGAATACAGTGTTGTTTAACATGAAAACGCAATGAAAATGCCAGGGAGGAGTTATTGGGTAGGAACCAAAGTGTTGATACGTTTTTCCTAGTGGACCCTATAATCTTTGGCTACATTGAATGTTCTCTCTTAGCTACTTCATGTAGCTAACATATTCTTGCTTCGCATATTCCTTTTTGATTTAGAAGATACTGTTGCACAAACAACATGCTGATTTAGGTCTACACCATCACTGCTCTATTAGCATTAGCAGCTAACACGATTTAGGCCCAACTCCAAAGTCCTCTGATTTCACTGGTCCCGTGCGAATCGACATCCCTGTGTTTTGAGAGAACTCACGGTTTGAGCAAGAAAAAAAAACTGATTCAAAAAATTTAACGAAGCACTGTGCATAGCCTATATACAGTCGTGGCCAAAAGTTTTGAGAATGACACAAATATGAATTTCCACAAAGTTTGCTGCTTCAGTGTCTTTAGATATTTTTGTCAGATGTTACTATGGGATATTGAAGTATAATTACAAGCATTTCATAAGTGTCAAAGGCTTTTATTGACAATTACATGAAGTTGATGCAAAGAGTCAATATTTGCAGTGTTGACCCTTCTTTTTCAAGACAACTGCAATCCGCCCTGGCATGAGGTCAATTAACTTCTGGGCCACATCCTGACTGCATAATCAATGCTTGGAGTTTGTCAGAATTTGTGGATTTTTGTTTGTCCACCCGCCTCTTGAGGATTGACCACAAGTTCTCAATGGGATTAAGGTCTGAGGAGTTTCCTGGACATGGACACAAAATATTGATGTTTTGTTCCCCGAGCCACTTAGTTATCACTTTTGCCTTATGGCAAGGTGCTCCATCATGCTGGAAAAGGCATTGTTCGTCACCAAACTGTTCCTGGATGGTTGAGAGAAGTTGCTCTCAGAGGATGTGTTGGTACCATTCTTTATTCATGGCTGTGTTCTTAGGCAAAATTGTGAGTGAGCCCACTCCCTTGGCTGAGAAGCAACCCCACACATGAATGGTCTCAGGATGCTTTACTGTTGGCATGACACAGGACTGATGGTAGCGCTCACCTTGTCTTCTCCGGACAAGCTTTTTTCCAGATGCCCCAAACAATCGGAAAGGGGATTCATCAGAGAAAACGACTTTACCCCAGTCCTCAGCAGTCCAATCCCTGTATCCTTTGCAGAATATCAGTCTGATCCTGATTTTTTTCCTAGAGAGAAGTGGCTTCTTTGCTGCCCTTCTTGACATCAGGCCATCCTCCAAAAGTCTTCGCCTCACTGTGCGTTGCAGATGCACTCACACCTGCCTGCTGCCATTCCTGAGCAAGCTCTGTACTGGTGGTGCCCCGATCCCGCAGCTGAATCAACTTTAGGAGACGGTCCTGGCGCTTTCTTGGGCGCCCTGAAGCCTTCTTCACAACAATTGAACCGCTCTCCTTGAAGTTCTTGATGATCCGATAAATGGTTGATTTAGGTGCAATCTTACTGACCGCAATATCCTTGCCTGTGAAGCCCTTTTTGTGCAAAGCAATGATGACGGCACGTGTTTCCTTGCAAGTAACCATGCTTGACAGAGGAAGAACAATGATTCCAAGCACCACCCTCCTTTTGAAGCTTCCAGTCTATTATTCGAACTCAATCAGCATGACAGAGTGATCTCCAGCCTTGTCCTCGTCAACACTCACGCCTGTGTTAACGAGAGATTCACTGACATGATGTCAGCTGGTCCTTTTGTGGCAGGGCTGAAATGCAGTGGAAATGTTTTTTTTTTGCGTATTCTGGAGTATATGCAAATTGCCATCAAACAAACTGAGGCAGCAGACTTTGTGAAAATTAATATTTGTGTCATTCTCAAAACTTTTGGCCACGACTGTACAGTTGAAGTCGGAAGTTTACATACACTTAAGTTGGAGTCATTAAAACTCGATTTTCAACCACTCCACAAATTTATTGTTAACAAACTATAGTTTTGGCAAGTCGGTTAGGACATCTACGTTGTGCATGACACAATTATTTTTCCAACAATTGTTTACAGACAGATAATTTCACTTATAATTCACTGTATCACAATTCCAGTACATACACTAAGTTGACTGTGCCTTTAAACAGCTTGGAAGATTCCAGACAATTATGTCATGGCTTTAGAAGCTTCTGATAGGCTAATTGACATCATTTGAGTCAATTGGAGGTGTACCTGTGGATGTACTTCAAAGCCTACCTTCAAATTCAGTTTCTCTTTGCTTGACATCATGGGAAAATCAAAAGAAATCAGCCAAGACCTCAGAAAAAAATTGTAGACCTCCACAAGTCTGGTTCATCCTTGGGAGTAATTTCCAAACACCTGAAGGTACCACGTTCATCTGTACAAACAATAGTACGCAAGTATAAACACCATGGGACCACGCAGCTGTCATATTGCTCAGGACGGAGACTCCTTCTATCTCCTAGAGATGAACGTACTTTGGTGTGAAAAGTGCAAATCAATCCCAGAACAACAGCAAAGAATATGCTGGAGGAAACAGGTTCAAATGTATCTATATCCACAGTAAAACGAGTCCTATATCGACATAACCTGCAAGGCCGCTCAGCAAGGACAAAGATCTTACTTTTTGGAGAAATGTCTTACGGTCTGATGAAACAAAAATAGAACTGTTTTGCCATAATGACCATCGTTATGCTTGGAGGAAAAAGGGGGAGGCTTGCAAGCCGAAGAACACCATCCCAACCGTGAAGCTCGGTGATGGCAGCATCATGTTGTGGGGGTGCTTTACTGCAGGAGGGACTGATGCACTTCACAAAATAGATGGCATCATGGGGAAGGAAAATGATGGGGATATATTGAAGCAACATCTCAATACATCAGTCAGGAAATTAAAGCTTGGTCGCAAATGGGTCTTCGAAATGGACAATGAGCCCAAGCATACTTCCAAAGTTGTGGCAAAATCGCTTAAGGACAAGGTATTGGAGTGGCCATCACAAATCCCTGACCTCAATCCTATAGAAAATTTGTGGGCAGAACTGAAAAAGTGTGTGCGCGCAAGGAGGCCTACAAACCTGACTCAGTTACACCAGCTCTGTCAGGAGGAATGGGACAAAATTCACCCAACTTATTGTGGGAAGCTTGTGGAAGGCTACCCGAAACGATTGACCCAAGTTAAACAATTTAAAGCCAATGCTACCAAATACTAACTGAGTGTATGTAAACTTCTGACCCACTGGGAATGTGATGAAAGAAATAAAAGCTGAAATAAATCATTCTCTACTATTATTCTGACACTTAAAATAAAGTGGTGATCCTAACTGACCTAAGACGGGGAATTTTTACTCTGATTAAATGTCAGGAATTGTGAAAAACTGAGTTTAAATGTATTTGGCTAAGGTGTATGTAAACTTCTGACTTCAACTGTATGAAGGGCCTACACGTATCAACTTTCACAGTGAATGCTTTTTGTGCTAATTAATTGAACATCGCCAAATGCATCATAAAACAATATTGCGCCTATTTAATGCAACCCTTGCTGTTTATATATCGCAAAGCAGCATACCACGTTTGGAATAAGTTCACTTCCTCATCCATAACCTAAAAATGCACATCAAGTGCAAGTTAGTTGTTTAGCTCACATCTGAAGGCTGGGGGGCAATTAGGACATCTTCTACTGCAGATCGCTAAAATATCCTAATGATTATCATCACACTTCCTCATTTCAAATATAATGGCGACACTATTTCAAAGATGGTTTGGTAAGGTTTAGAAACTTGGGAACCAAGCTCGACTTATCAGTGTAGCCTGTTATCGCCTGGACTTGTTGAAATATCTTCACGCCTAGAAATAAACTCCAGTCTTCCGTCATCACTGTCAAATTATAGAAGTCTGTTCAAATTATGCGAATAAGGCTATAGCCTTAATAATAACTCCTGCAGAACTAAGCATTTCTTCTAGTAAAAATATACACCAAATTTGGACTGGAGTGGAGAAATATGATATATTTATTTCTGCATCTTGAGAGAATGCAATGCTCAGTTAGATACCATCTGCAGAGGTGCTGTCTTCATCATAACAGCGTCATAAAATCGGAAAGTATTTTAACCACATAAAATATGCAGCCCAACTGAAATCTTATTAGAATGACATTGGATCGTTTTCACAGATTTGTTTTTCCTTACCACCGGACATTTTGCACAGAAAATCTTTCCCGTTGTTTTGTTTCATTATTGTATTTTCTCGCCAGTCCTTAGACGTTTTCGCTCCGCGAAAGATGACAGAGAAAACTTTACCAATTTCAACTAGATTGAATAATTAATTATATCGATCTATTACATTATTCTGTTGCGCAAGGGTTTATTTAGTCTTCTAGGGCAACATAATGACAAAAGAGAAGCCCCATCTAATTATAGACAAGTCGACTAACACATAGCCTACCAAAATGTCGGAAATAATAAGCAGAAACAAAAAAATTGAGGGAGGCTTTCTCTACTGTTATCAATTACCATAATACAGTAGGTTATGAGGAGGCAATTATCATTTGTATAGGTATCAATGATTTTGGCATAGAATTTGACTGAGAATAGGGGTATTAAATTCATGGTGATATTGCTGCGTTGAACTAAATGGTTATGAGAAGTACAATCGTCACATTACAGTGGTATATAAATCTCAGTGTGATCAGACGATTTCCCCAGCCGTTCCACTGTAATTATAATTTCCCATTACACTGTTCCCAGATTCCCTGTTGAACTAATTACAAGTGTTAACATCTCTCTGGCTATGAGAAAAGAAACACTAGGGGGGACAGAAATGTACTTTCTGAATGTTGGGAGGGACATGTCCCCTCCGTCCCCAGTGAAAGTTGCACCCTTGCTACTGTATTATAAAAGGCCTATGTGCTTGTGTGAAGTACCTAAAGATCAATAAAATCAATGGCTATCATAGACGGATATACAGTGAATGACATCACAGCCATCAGTATGACACACATGGGAATGTATCGCTGTGTATGCCATTTCTCGTAACACAGTCATATGATATAAGAGATTGTTATATAATACCGTAAGTATTCATCATAAAACCATTCAACTGAATATATAAACATTTTAGAACAGGCGCCAGCAGGTTCTTTAGATCGGTAGGGGACAAAGATTTGATAGTATCATATGAAATGGTACTACGGTATTCTAAAATGCTGGTATCATAAGTATCATGACGTTTTGGTACCGTGATACTACCGTGGTACCGGTATACACTAGTATAATGGTATAGCTTAGCCAACACCCAAGGATGGATAAATGGAACCAATCTTTATTGTTCTCACTGGGGTACTGGAGACTACTGGTAGGCCTTACCTTGGGGAAGTCATCAATCTCCTTGAGCCTCTTCTCTATCTGGAGGCGTCCTCCATAGCGCGTCACCCCGTACACCACCGTCATCACCGTCTGCTTCACCACCTTCCTGCTGATGAAGCCCTCCAGCACCTGGGCGATCTTCAGACCCTTCTCCGCATCTCGCGCACGGAACTCCTCCACCTATAAAACCCACAGAGTGCACCAAACACATTGTCTTCTTGTCCAAAGGGAATCGCACTGACTCAAAATAGTATCATTCACTGACTGACAGGCACAGAGCATAATATGGAAGCATAAGAACACCACATTGACTCAGTGTGCTACAGACAATACAATGATTTAGACTGTCAGTGCCTGCAACACAACTACCACACTGACTCAATAGAGCAATTGCTTTAGCAGCAGTTGGCTGTATAGCCTGTACAGAACCTGCTGTACCAGTAATATAAGTGTACAGTCTGAATCAATGAACTGCAATCACTTTAAAGTTACACCGGGTGTATACTTCCTGTAAACATTGTAACCTGAATGATTGGGGCCCTGTGTGTACAGGAGGTGTTTCTCAGGGCAGAGATGATTTCATCAGCTGCTTTCTAATCAGAGCTCCCAGGGGTGAGTGGACAATGAGGTAGGAGGGAGCAGAGAGCACTGACACAGCACTATTCTGACGGGCAGCCCAGCTCATTGACAACTCCTCAATGTACTCTGCTGCTCCAGCTAAATGAGGCTTGATGTTTTTGGCATGGCCGCACTGTGCTTTTTTATCACAGCATAAACACTCTCCGCTCCCACCGGTGCTAAAATCAATAGGCTCACTATTAGCCTCAAATTATTTCCCCTTAAAATGAGCCGCTTGTTCAGAGCAGAATCCTTGGGCTGTGCCTTCTGTGCTGCAGGAACTGGGGCAAAGAGGAGCTCTAGGGCAAAGAGGAGCTCTAGGGCAAAGAGGAGCTTTAGGGCAAAGAGGCAAAGTAAGCTTGATGTAAGGCTGAGGAGAGCAGGTGCTGTTATTGTAGACTGCTAAGGAAAAATAAAAAGTAGACTGTCATTCCCTAGGAGTCCAACCACCAAAGTAAATTAATAAAGAAGCTCAATAATGTAAAACACACTTCAAGGACATAGGAAGTTAAATGGAACATGAATTTGGGCATTACAGCCAAGCTTTTTTGACCGTTGGTGTTATTACAACAGTACAAGGGAAAGGGAAAGGGAAAGGGGGATACCTAGTCAGTTTTACAACTGAAATGTGTCTTCCGCATTTAACCCAACCCATCTGAATCAGGTGGTAAGGGAAGGGTGATTCAACCACCCCAGCATTAACTAGAACCCCTGCCCACTACGCCCTCTGGTGCCCAGGCTGACTGACCTGCTGTGCCACCCCGCTGTAGACATCCTGGGGCACCTCGCAGGGAATAAGGTTCACAGAGGTGGCACCGATCACGTCTCGACCCAGGGCTGCATAGTGCTGCAGGCCGTTACACGAGCCATCCTGAGAGAGAGAGAGAGAGAGAGAGAGAGAGAGAGAGAGAGAGAGAGAGAGAGAGAGAGAGAGAGAGAGAGAGAGACTCGAAAAGAATAGAAAATAGAGAGCAAATAAGCAAGCAACTTTTATTGGAGTGGCAAATAAAAGATTAACCCAGGCCATGGATAGAGTCCTGAAGCAGCAGAGAAAGACAAGGTCAATGGGCTGCTCAGCTCTTTGTGAGGTTTTAACTGGGTACCGATTGTGCTTACCCCTGCAGATTGCTCTACCACCGGCTCTATTACACAGCCAGAGCCAAGCCAACAGACAGAAGCTAACTGATGTTTGAACACACCATTTAGGCTGGATGACCATATTGCTTACACCTACCTATATAATCCTTTCAGATCTACATGGAGGGTCAAGTGGTGGGGGTTAGAGGTCAATGTCATTACCTGATGTACAGGAAAGTGGGAGATGAAGTGTGTGGGGTCAGGTGACCTGACGGCGTTGGCTATCTCCATACAGCAGGCCAGGGTTTGCCAGGGTTCATCTGCATTCTGCCACCACTTCTTACCCTGCCGTGGAAACACACAAAACCACATAGACAATGCAGTACTAGATACACAACATCACTACTCAACGGTTCGATTTTCTCCCAGTGGGTAGAATAATAATCTCAATCTACGAGCTCCAACAGTATGATAAGAAACAGAAAACATTGTTAGCAGACTGACATTGAGGGGGTTGTCTGCAGAGTCCAGGATGTCGTCCATGATGGAGTTGGCGTACTCCAGCCTGCCAGCCAGCGAGCTGCGTTTCTTCAGGCCCGTCAGGTTGACCAGGTGGACCTTCAGCCAGTCCAGCCCGCCCGGCCCTAAGGGCTTTCCCTCCGCAAACACCAGGACGGCCCTGGTCACATCGCTGCCCAGGTGGTTGAAGTAGGGCGGGCACGGGTAGGTGCGCCCGCGGAAGTCCATGTTGTGGGGGAACCAGAAGACCTCGTCCCTCATGTGGTTGGCGATGGAGAGTTTATAGAGGGCGTCCATCCTGAGGCTGTGCATCTCACTGCACTTCTTCTTGGCATTAACCACCTCCCTCTTCAGGTGGGCCTTCTCGGCTGAGGTGAAGGTGACTGAGTCCTGCTGGTTGTAGCGGGGGATCTTAGGAGCCTCGGAGTTGGGCGGCGGGACGTCTAGCTTCTCGCTACCCTTGTCATTGAAGATGGAGATGATGATGTCCAGCAGGGGCTGGTTGATCCTCCAGGCGGTATTGCCCAGCTGGTTGAGGGAGTCCAGCACGGCATGGAGGTCAGCATCCTGGCACTTTTCCAGCAGGATCTCATGCTGGTTGGCGCCTTCCACCGCGCGCATCATCTTGGTGGGGGTGAGGAGGTAAGCGCCGAATTTAGCCGAGGTCCAGGGCACGGGCGGGCACAGCATGGGCATCACGTAGGAGTCAAAGGTCAGCGTGGTGTCCATGGCGTCCTGCTGCATCTGCGTCAGGATGGGGTGCGGCTTGATGAACCCGACCTGGAGCCAATCACAACACAAGAGATCTAATTAAATACATTAAATACAAATCACACAGCTACAGTACCAGTCCAATCAAATATATGCTCAAAACAGAGCTGAACGTTTCAATTAAGCTTCAGTAAAACAGGCAGGCTTATTTGCTGTGACAACAACACATTAATCATGGCTTCAGCTAAGGTGTCTGGTTCATAGCAGTTTTATAGATTATTTTTTACCCCATTTTCCTCCCCAATTTCGATCTTGTCTCATCGCTGCAACTCCCCAACATGCTCGGAAGGCGAAGGTTGAGTCATGCGTCCTCCAAAACATGACCCACCAAACCACGCTCGGAAGGCGAAGGTTGAGTCATGCGTCCTCCAAAACATGACCCACCAAACCACGCTTCTTAACACCCACCCGCTTAACCCAAAGCCAGCAGCACCAATGTGTCGGAGGAAACACCGTTCAACTGACAACCGAGGTCAGCCTGCAGGCACCCGGTCCGCCACAAGTATTCGCTAGAGTGCAATGAGCCAAGTAAAGTCCTCCCCCCGGCCAAATCTTCCCCTAACCCGGACGGCGCTGGGCCAATTGCGCGCCGCCCTATGGGACTCTCGATCACGGCCGGTTGTGACACAGCCTGGGATCAATCCCAGGTCTGCAGTGACGCCTCTAGCACTGCGATGCAGTGCCTTAGAACGCTGCGCCACTTGGGAACCCAGTTCATAGCAGTTTTAATCACGTGACAGCTGGAGATGAACTAACTACTCCCTGAAAGGCTTCAACATCCAAACCCAAACAGACAGAAACAGCATTGTAGAGCACTACAGTATAAACCAACAGTGCAGAGAGAGAGAGCTAAAGAGAGAAAGAGAGATATTATAACAGATTCTGTCCATCAACCAGGCAGAGCCTAACTGTGCATGCTGTAAAATCATTAGGCTGCACCCCTGGTGGCCTACCCTCTATCCCTCTGAGCCAGCACAGCAGAAGGATGGGTGGCCAGAGACAAGCTTTGAAACCCACAGTGGACTCCACTGTCAAAGCACATCAAGTCCACCAGGTTGAGACGCCGGCACGCACTTTCTTTCCCACCAGGAACGAGGACAAAATAGAAAGTGTCTTAATTTCCTTGTCAGTTATCCCAGGATAGTAAATCAGCCAGCCAATTAAGGGGACAGTAAAAAAAGGATTAGTTTGGACGCCATTCGTCTTACTCAACTGCACCGCCGTCCACTCTTGCAGGGAAAGCGGTTTTATTATTCATATGCCTAGGAGAGCTGAAGACAGATGGAGAAGCTATGACAGACAGCCCTGTCCAAAACCAAGGTCACCTGTTATGTTCTGGCTGCTTTTCCCTGCTACACTAACCGATCGTTTTTGCTCAGAAATGCCGACGTGAAGATTAAGGCATGAGTTGAGGAACCAACACTAAGCCTGGGAAATTGGGTGAATAAATTGGG
The DNA here is from genome assembly GCA_003317085.1 of Hucho hucho. NCBI lineage: Eukaryota > Metazoa > Chordata > Actinopteri > Salmoniformes > Salmonidae > Hucho > Hucho hucho. The sequence continues at coordinate 203,766 of QNTS01001514.1, forward strand.
AGAAAATAACTGGCATAAAATCACTTCAACTAACACTTCCACTCTAGTATATTTTTTACCTGTTTGTTACTACGGAAGGTGTACATGTGGTAGAGCACAGGGATGAGCTTTCGGTCGTAGGCAGAGTTGAGGATGTCACTGTTCACTTTCATGTGCTTGACCATGAGGTCCACCAGGTAGGTACCCAGCTCCACCACCACCATGTGAGGCCAGTGGGTCTCATCCCCCAGCAGGGAGGGACCAGAGCTATGCTCCGCCTCCAGCTTCCACCATCGCTCCCTAGGCAATACATCAAACTCCTGCAAGGCACAGTAAGGAGGTTTTCTTTAAGTCAAACAGTAGGTCAATTATTTTATACGTCTTCTAATTGCATGCAGATAAAGACCAGATAAAGGCCAGACGTGGAGGAGTGTCATACCTTAGAGTCTTTGGCCAGTAGCTCAGTATATTCATTGTAGATATGGCTCAGCTTGTCCACAATCTGATTGTGTTCCTTCATGCGGATGCAGAACTTGTTGTGGACCCGGTTGCCTAGCTCCTTGGCCAGGATGTGGAGAGACTCCCCACTGGGAGGCAGGTTGGACAGACTCTGACCACAGACAAAGAGCAACATGATTAGGACTATTCGTATTTTATAGAATTACATTTTATGCAATGCTACAAAGTTGCTAAATAAACCTCAACCCTGAACTCTAAATCCAACAGAGATCTATAGGACCCAAGGTCATTGATACTGCTGGGATTCAGTGGGTTTTACTTGAGGGATCCAAGCGCAGAACATTGTGGAAAGCCAAATTCAACTTTGGATCATTCAGATCATCACCTTTCAAAAAGGTGAGACTTAAAACAACAGATGTGTGTATGACCCAAGCACCAATATACTGATCATATTCAGGGGGTTATATACCTGGATCATGATGTCTACATAGTCCTTTTCATCCAGCAGACAGAGGTAGGGGTAGAGGCTGAGTTTGACGGCTTTCTGGGTGCCGCTGGACAGGATCATCCTGCTCTCCCTCAGGGCCCCAACCAGGGCTTTGTGCCACACTAACCGCTGCACCGCCAGAAGGTCCCGCTGAAACAGACAACATGGTCTCACTCTAATACTGCATGGTCTCGTGTGTTTCTGGTGGATGAAAACATGGATGTGGATGTTCTGCCTTATATCCACTCTGGACATGAGTTCAAAATTTACTTGAGGTTAAACAACAAACACATTAGATCTGTGGTATCTGTGGTATTCCGCACAAAGTTGAGGCCAAATACATTGAGTGTACAAAACATTAGGAACACCTGCTCTTACAACGACAGACTTACCAGCCGAAAGGTATGATTCCTTATTGATGCCACTTGTTAAATCCACTTCAAAATCAGAGTAGATACAGAATAGGAGTCAGGTTAAATAACTATTTTTAAGCCTTAAAACAATTGAGACATGGATTGTATGTGTGCCATTCAGAGGGTAAATAGGCAAGACAAAATATTTAAGTGCCTTTGAATGGGGTATGGTAGTAGCAGGGCTAGGTAAAAGCCAGCTTTTGTCCGATATATATATATTTTTAAATACAATAAATAAAATTTGCACCGTCCAATTGTCCGGGAGAAAGAAAAAAAATCCCATTGCGAAATAATGCTTTTTAGCCTATTCATTGAAGGAAATACATTTCACTGGTCATGCTTATAGGTCTATAAATTAATTTGTATTATTTAGTGGAATTAAATAGGCGAGTGTGCAGTATACTCGTTATGTATCTTATTTATCACAAGCGTACAGCATACAGATACAGAGCCTTTGAGTGGAAAATATCAGATAGCGCAAGAGTTGCTCCTGCGGCATCTTGTGGTGCTTTCAAGACAACTGGGAACAAGAGGTCAAATCATGACATCAGTGATCTTAAAGTCAGCACTCTAGAAAGAGTTGCAGAGTTGTAATTCCCAGTCTGAGCTTGTTTTTTGAATGCCCTGAAGTTGGAAGTCAGAGATTTCAGTTTTTTTTTTATACCCATTTTCCCAGTATTCCTGACCTCTCTCCTCTTGAGTTCTTAAATCAAAAGTCATACGTTCCATATGGTGTATTTCTTTTACAATATCTATCCATTGTGTCACGGTAGCCATTTTCTGGTGATAGCCTAGTTGGAGGGAATGGAGGGAAGCCAAAGTTATTGCCGACCAATCAGCCTGTTACCAACCCTTTGGATGTGTTTGACCAGATACAATGCTATTTTTCAGTAAACAAATTGACAGACTTTCAGCACGCTTATAGGGAAGGACATTCAACAAGCACTTACACATATTAAGCCAGCAGCATACCACCCTGCATCCCACTGCTGGCTTGCTTCTGAAGCTAAGCAGGGTTGGTCCTGGTTGGTCCTTGGATGGGAGACCAGATGCTGCTGGAAGTGTTGGAGGGCCAGTAGGAGGCACCCTTTCCTCTGGTCTAAAAAAATATCAGAGGACATTGCCCTGTGTAGGGTGCTGTCTTTCAGATGGGACATTAAACGGGTGACCTGACTCTCTGTGGTCTTTAAAGAACCCAAGGCACTTATTGTAAGAGTAGGGGTATGCCCCAGGTTGTTGTTGAGAATGTGTTCTCAATCAACTTACCTGGTAAAATAAGGGATAAATACAGGACTGGCTGAGAGAAATTGATGATAAAAGATTTTTGGGTCTGTTTTGTTTGACTTCATTACGGCTTTTGACATTATAGTCTGTTGCTGGAAAAACTTTTGTGTTATGTTTTTACACCCCCCTTGCTATATTGTGGATAAAGAATTACCTGTCTAACAGAACACAGAGGGTGTTCTTTAATGGAAGCCTCTCCAACATAATCCAGGTAGAATCAGGAATTCCCCAGGGCAGCTTTCCAGACCCTTTATTTTTTCAGTCTTTACTAATGACATGCCACTGTCGGAGTATAGCCAGTATGCTTATGTATGCAGATTACTCACTAAACACGTCAGCTACCACAGTGACTGAAATGACTGCAACACTTAACGAAGAGCTGCAGTAAGTTTCAGAATGAGTGGCAAGGAATAAGTTAGTCCTAAATATAACTCTAAACCTCAACTAAATATTGTAATGAATAATGTGGTAATTGAGAAAGGTGAGGAGACTAAACTGCTTGGAGTAACCTTGCATTGTAAACTGTTTTGGTCAAAACATTGATACAACAGTAGCTAGGATGGGGAGAAGTCTGTCCATAATAAAGCGCTGCTCTGCAATCTTAACAGCACTATCAACAAGGCAGGTCCTAGTTTTGTCGCACCTGGAATACCGTCTAGTCGTGTGGTCAGGTGTCACAAAGAGGGACTTAGGAAAATTGCAATTGGCTCAGAACAGGGGAGCACGGCTGGCCCTTGGATGTACACAGAGAGCTAACATTAATAATATGCATATCATTCTCTCCTGGCTCAAAGTGAAGGAGAGATTGACTTCATCACTACTTGTATTTGTGATGAAAGCACTGAGCTGTCTGTTTGAACTATTGGCACCCATGCACACCCCACAAGACATGCCACCAGAGGTCTCTTCACAGTCCCCAAGTCCAGAACAGACTATGGGAGGAGCACAGTACTACATAGAGCCATGACTACATGGAACTCTATTCCACATCAAGTAACTCATGCAAGCAGAAAAATTGGATTTAAAAAAACAGATATAAATACACCTTATGGAACAGCGAGGACTGTGAAGCAACTATAACATTTGCACAGACACATGCTTACAAACACACAATAACATACGCACTATACACACACCTACACATGGATTTGTGTTGTATATATGTGGGGGCCTACTCTACTACCACATATAGAGTAGCTGTTGCCAAGGGATCCATAATAAATACAAAACTCAATATTTGGAAGGTGTTCCTTATGTTTTGTACAATGTTTGGCATCCTTGTGCTTTTTCAATGGAGGTCAATGAAGCAGAATATTATGTTTCTCTTTGAAAAACGGATTGAATGGCTATTTCTACCCGGTAGGCACCTGCAACTTATCACAGGTGAGATACATTACATTTTTTGGGTCCTGTGCAGTTGTAAATCAAACAAATACACGTGTGAACACAAAGTTTTTCAATTTCAACTTATTTGAGAAGAAATAGTGAGTCATGGAAAGGTGATATATTTGGTGCATCTGTATGTGTTCAGATTCAGAGATGGTGAGAGAACAGAAGTCTCCAGCCAGGTTGTAAAACCAGGTCAGCCCTCCATCCAGGGGACTGTCATATTCCCCATCCATGCCAGGAGGAGAGAGCCCAGCTGACACCGAGCAGATAGGCTGGCCTGGCCTGTAAAGGTGACTCAGCTCCCTCCTCAGGAGAGCCTCATTACAATATATTATCATGCTGCTCTGCCTGCTGTAAATGTTGCAGGACCACCAGGGACCCTCGGCCTCCCGCTCCCAGTCTGAAACATTGTCTGGAAATGCAGGGAGAGTTTAAACTGTAAATGCCAATGCCTGGCCCCAGACCACTGAGATATGGGGAGAGGGACACGTCGCAGGAATAATATAGCTGATGTCTGGTGGCCTCAATGCATAATGTTCAAAGTTTTGACTGAAGTCTGGACACAAACTTTTCTCACAGCTGACAGTGACGGAACATGTAAAAAAAATAAAAAAAAAGATTTTGTCATTGGTAGTGCTGAGCGATTAGTGCTTTTTGAGGTCGCTTTGCCTCGTATACCACACCCCCTTGGCCATATACCTCACCCCCTCGTGCCGTATTGCTTAAACACACACACACACACACACACACACACACACACACACTTTTAAAAAATATATATTTTTCTTTATTACTTTCTAACCCCAATTTGAGTAAACAACAACGCTTAGGCCTGTATTTCCAGCGTATACATACTACATACATTTTATGGACACAGTCAATTTTACAATAGTTTTATTTTGTTTGTTTGTATTCCTGTCCTTCCTCTACCCTCAACGTATCCCATCTATTTCTGGTGTCCATCCATTTTGATTTCTATTTTTCATATCTTTCAAACTGTGGTCTTTCACAAAAGTTCTTAACCCATGTACGTTTTATGGACACAGTATGTTTTACATGAGTTACCTTGTTATTATTTGTTGTTATTAGTCCCAACCTTCAGCTCCATTCAACCCCTCCCATCTATCTCTTAACACCATCCATTTTGGATTTCTATTTGCCATATACTTTTCAACTGATGTGATGTTTCACAAAAGTTCTGAACCTTTCTATTCTCATTGTTTCTACAGATTGTAAATTGAAAAAAATGTTTTTTTTTGCTAAAAGTATTATATTATTTATCGATTGACTGACTTTTCAGATCACCCAGTAGTGCTATCTGCAGGGTTAGCTCCAGGTAAATATTTCAGTTCTTCAGCCATTCCTGGACCTGTGACCAAAAACAAGCTACATATGGACAGAATTAAAACAAATGATCTAATGATTCTGTCTCTTCGCAGCTAAATCTGCAGAGCTGGGAAGGTTGTATCCCCCATATAAATAACATATTGGTTGCAAGAATTTCGTATAATCATTTAAATTGTAAAATTCAAAGTTTTGAATCCGGCGTCATTTTGTGCATCAGTTCATAAACCATGTGCCATGGAATCGGTACGTCAAAAATCTCTTCCCAACTATTTTGCAATCTATATGGCACAGCTGTCAATTTCTTGGTCCTTAAATTAAACTGGTATACTTTTTTATTTATCACAATTTTCTTTAACAAACGATGGTCTTTAAGGCAGGGCCCACAGACATGTTCCTTACTTTCCCCCCCTTCCACTTGCCTCTTCCATTTTTGTGGTAATGCTGCAATTAGTTGGTTGTAATTTTGGGTAGAGCAGACATTTCCATATGTTTTGTTAGCTGCATGTGTGACATTACTCCACCAGTCCTATTTATGATACAATTTATGAAGATTATACCTTTTTTAAACCTTTTTTCAAAAAAGTATATATTGGTATATTTGAGTTTAACCACAATATTTGTTGTATTATTTGTTCTGTCTTTTCTGGTGGATTAAATTGAAATTGCAACCAACTTTCTATGGCTTGTTTTAAAAATAGAGATATTTGGGAGATCATTTCCTTTTCAAATAACTGGAAGTGCGAGGTTGTAATCTGAATAAAAGGAAAAAGGCCATTCTTGAACATAGGGTGAGACATTCTTACTAATTTGCTAGAGAACCAGTTTGGATTTATGTATAACTTTTGTATGACTGAAGCCTTTAGTGATAGGTCTAATGCTTTAATATTTAATCATTTCTGCCCTCCAAATTCATATTCATTATATAAATAGGCCCGTTTAATTCTGCTTGGCTTGCCGTTCCAAATAATTTAAAAAACTGTTTTCTAGGTGCAGGCAGTAAACTAAAGTGTATTTCAGTGTGTTACTATTCCATACTGTATTACTACAGTGTATTTCAGTGTGTTACTTATCCAAACTGTATTACTATAGTAGTATATTTCAGTGTGTTACTATTCCATACTGTATTACTATAGTGTATCAGTGTGTTTCTATTCCATACCGTATTACTATAGTGTATCAGTGTGTTACTATTCCATATTGTATTACTATAGTAGTATATTGCAGTGTGTTACTATTCCATACTGTATTACTATAGTGTATCAGTGTATTTCTATTCCATACCGTATTACTATAGTGTATCAGTGTGTTACTATTCCATACTGTATTACTATGGTGTATCAGTGTGTTTCTATTCCATACCGTATTACTATAGTGTATCAGTGTGTTACTATTCCATAC
>QNTS01001514.1:212541-234448 GCA_003317085.1 Hucho hucho
GTATTACTATAGTGTATCAGTGTGTTACTATTCCATACCGTATTACTATAGTGTATCAGTGTGTTACTATTCCATACTGTATTACTATAGTGTATCAGTGTGTTACTATTCCATACTGTATTACTATAGTGTATCAGTGTGTTACTATTCCATACTGTATTACTATAGTGTACCAGGGTGTTTCTATTCCATACTGTATTACTATAGTGTATCAGTGTGTTACTATTCCATTCTGTATTACTATAGTGTATCAGTGTGTTACTATTCCATACTGTATTATTATAGTAGTATATTTCATTGTGTTACTATTCCATACTGTATTACTATAGTAGTATATTTCAGTGTTACTCCAGCTAGGCCAGACTATATGTGTAGGTAGCCAGTTGGTTTACCATCTTGGCCATGTGTGAGGTGACAGGCTTCATGGCCTCCACAGAGTGAATGGTGATGGTGCTGGCCTGCTCCATGCTCAGCTGACGGCTGAACCTCTCCCGCAGCTCCTCCAGGCTGAAGGCCATCTTGGGGTATTTAGCATCCGCCCTCTGAAACACACACACAGACAGAGCAGAGGATCAGGGGGGTGGGGGGCATAAACAGACTGGGATCTCCAAGGAGAGACTATTACCTTGCATCATAGGAGAGACACACTGGAAGGGAGCCTACATTAAACCTAAAGTCTATTATTAGACTCAATAGTTCTGGTACATCAACGTTTCCTTGTGGAGAATACACACATTGCTTTGATACATTTTGGAATGCGTATGTATGTGTGTGAGATTGTGTGTGTGCACAATCCTGGCCAAAAGAGAGGGTATGTTCTTCCATGCCTGTTTCAGTGAGTAGTCCAAAGTAAGCTGAACGAAGCCTATGATAGTAAGCTTGTGGGTGTTCGTTCCGAGCTTGTTTGACAGTGTTAGCCAGTGAGCTATCGTGTTTGCGAGTCGCAGAACCACTGAATTCTAATTTCAAAGCTGTGGCAAGTTTAGCGTAGTCATTTAGCACGTGTTGTTGTTGTAGACGACTGAACCTCGTCACGTGTCTATTTGACGTTCACTTCAACAGGTAAACCCTGTCAGAACCCGTAGCGTTCGGAGAGCCATCCAACGCGTCTTCTATGTCAGCTAGGAACGTCTCAGTATCGTTTGGCTGACCTGGAACTGGGTCAGAGGTGGGGAAATTCTTGACGAGTTTGTCAAGGTATTCCGCGCCAAGCGGGCCGAGAGGGTTGGCTTCATCATGTGGGGAAATTGGGACCGAAAGGCCAAGAGGAGAAGCCAAGCATTGGCTTTGTTGGCCAAGAGGCGCCATATTACTCAGTGCCGAATGGCCAAGAGGAGAAGACTGAGGTACACATGAGGGAGGCAAAGTCTGAAACCTACCGTCTTTACTCCTTTGAGTACAGGGCTCCGGTTGCTTGGATGGGTAGTCATGCTGTAGAGCGTGACCACTCTGGACTTCCTCCAGATGGCTACGGGTGGTATTCTGCTGCATTGCAGAGTCCACTTGAGCGCTTAGAGTACTGATTTTGTCCACGTGAGTGTCACACTTGCTCCTTTCGGTTTCAAACTTATCTGTCATGCTTTGCAGATAGAGGTCTTGAGTGGGGAGCGAGAGATTCAGTGATGAGATTTCCTCTGCTTGCTTAGAAATCAATATTTCCATCTTCATCACCGGAGTTCTCTCATCATTCATTTGGTCAGCGACTTCAATGAGTTCTGCTGATTTGTCATCCAACTTAGTCATTGTGTTCATTAACTGATTGTCTTTGGTCTGCAGCAGTTTGAGTAGAACCGTGTTACTTTGAGTAACGTTCAACAAGCCTGCATGCATGTTATCAAGTTGTGCGCTCCTGTTTGTAGATAACTATTCAGATTTAACTAGTTTGGCGTGGACATCATCGTATTTAGTTTTGGCTAAATTGAGTTGTTCCTATAGCATAAGATTTTGTTCCTGTAGAAGATGATTTTGTTGAAGAGTTTGTGCTTGTTCATTGTCATAAGTTTTTGCAATTACATTTAATTGTTCTGTTTTCAAACACAGTTCCATAGCTAGCAGACCTTTTCCCTTTTCTGCATTTGTCATTGGTTTCTCGGTTCTCTCCACCTGTCCCTTTATGTCTACCGTTACCTGCTCGTGCTTCAGCTGTGCACTGCGGTCTTGGACCGATGCCAATCTCGGATGGCAAGACATCAGGGCTAGACTGGAGAGAACCTTCACGAGGCCTGCGCCCGATGGTTGATTTTGGTAAGCGTTGTTGTCTGCTGTTTTTCCGCTAATGTCATAATTAGGGTTGGTATTGCTGCGGTCAGAGCTCAATCCATTTATGGGTGGAGGTTCACTAATTAGCGGGCGAGTGGGTACTACCCCCTCTGATAGCTTGCACATTATTAGAACATTTGAAAGGAAAAATATTTTTCCAAATTTTCCAAAGTTTGGTTTTGGAATACGTTGGGAGCTGCAATGACGATTTAAATCTATTTATAGACGTTAATGAACCATCAGTACTGTACCAGTACTGTGGGAGTTGGACGTGAATGAATTTGAAAAAGCAAATGTAATTAATTAATCAATGATAATGATTAATCATACCTGAATAGGCTATCTGGGAGTTAAACTTTAAATTAACCTTGGAAGTTGGTTCATCCAGGTTACTATTGCAAAGTTTAAAATGTCTCATTTAATTGGAATAACCTAGAAAGGTATGTTCGACAATTTAACTTTTTTAATTGAATGAGACGTCGATATCCAGTCAATTGGGATTGTCTGGATAATCATAAAATTCACTTGTGTAAATGTTAGGGTGCATTCACCACTATGGTACACTTCCCCATAACGTCAAAGTCACATGGGATTCCCCCTGGAGGCGGAACTTCCGTCAGTACTGGGTTTTACTGAATGTGCTTTGCAAAAGCAGATTTTTACTGATTTATCAATTTTAATGATAAGTCAAACCTGTAGTTTACAATGTATCCTTGTAGAAACCCAATCAATTTGGATATTATTTAAAATATTGAATGAGACATCGATAAAATTGAATGAGACATCGATATCCAGTCAATTGCGATTGGCTGGATATCTTAACGTGATCCAGTTTGGGTTCACCTACTTTTTCCAAGAGATGTACTGGCGATTCTTCGCCACCAGTGGTCGCAGAAAGCTGAAATCAAACGGAAGTACAAAGGGCGGGACTTCCGCCGTAAACGGGACACAGATATTGTTTCCCTTTGTTAGCTTAGCATCTCTTGCAAGCTAAAGCCTACTTTGTTCAGAAATCTCACTTCCAAGCACATAATAGGGCCCCCTCACCATGGAAAGGGTGGGTTTACTAGTGACGTTTCACATTAACCCATTCGGCATACTTTGCTAGCTTTATGTTGACCGGAGTGACACGGTGCATAAATACAGATACGCCTGTGACCTATCCACGCTGGCTGAGCGCGGTAGGTGGACAGACTACTTCGGTTCGGTCACCGAAGAGATATATCCTCTAATTTCTAACCTTACTTGCTCTAGAAATTAATATTGACTGACAGAAATCGTACTGTTTGGCCTAACGGACTAAATCTGGAATTTACAACTCATTGCTATCGACACACGACCGGAGTGTCTCTCCTTACCTTGTTCCAATGGAAACACACACACCACCAATTTGTATACAAAGCAGTCTGTTTGTACGAGTCTGTTTGCACAATTGATATATAGAATTCAACAGCAAAGTCCAATTCTATTTTAGATGCCTCACACGGGGCACCAATTATGTTGAGTCTTTGGCATCATTAAAGTGAAGACTGTTATTTTATCAAATCAATTCTCTGTAATTATTATTACGTGATTAACTAATCACATAAATGTAATTAATTAGGAAGTCGGGGCACCAAGGAAAATATTTAGATTACAAAGTTATATTTTTTCTAATATAACTTTTCAGATATTTTAATATCTGATCAATTAGTCTTCTCATTAATGAATTATTCTTTACCTCACGTTAGTCTCATTCCGAACGTTGTAAATTGAACCCAGTCTTTACTATGAATCATCTATACACCAATTGTCTTAAATCACTAATTTATTAACCTCTCAAGGAGCGGCAGCTGGGGTGACGGTTTTGGAGCGGCTGGCGTGCCCAAAGTAAAATGCTTGCCACTCAGGCTCAGAAAATAGGATATGCACATAATTAGTACTATTGGATAGGAAACACTCTGAGGTTTCCAAAAGTGTTAACATTTTGTCTGTGAGTGTAACAGAACTCATTTGGCAGGCAAAAACCAGAGAAAATTCCATCTGGAAATGTCATTCTGGTGGCTTACGGCTCACTTTGAGACAGTGCCTTTAGAAAAGTCTTTATACCAGGACACTGAATGTAGTACCTATTGCTTCCACTGGATGTCAGCAGTGTATACGTAAAGTTTCATGGCAATCAGAACCAATGTGTTCAATAGGTAGAGGTTTTGGTGAGGGGAGCTATTTTTCAGTTGCACGTTTTTGGGCGCACGTTTGGCTGAGCGGTCCACTTTATTTGACTTATATAACGTTTAGGTGACCATCCAAGTGAAAGATTATCACTTTTATTCATAAAAGATAAGCTAAGGATGCATTTTAATTGGTTTTTGTTTTGTTGAGGGAAAGTTTATAGGTTTAGTTGATAATTATATTCATTGAAATGCTAATCCTATGCACATGAACGCTCACTCATTCGGGAACAATTGCAATCAATATATATTTACGCTCAGTGTGTCGTTGGGATCGTCCGTCTTTCTGTTGGAAAGTTCTTCCGCCGCTCTCTCTCTCTTCCAATAAGCATTTTGTGGTTAGAATGGGTACTTCAGAGTACCATTAAGAAATGTTCTTAGAATAGGTGTTTCGGCGGTTCTCGCATTCAGGTTGACATAATTTCTAGCTGCAGACTATTAACTATGTATCGAAGAGTTGCTCTTATTCTGTCGGATCGATAGTCTCAGAGTTTAACCACGTGGTATGGTTAAGAATTCAAAAACCATTTGTGGTCTCTACTCAAACCTTAGTTCCCTCTGTGATAGAGGTACTGGTCTCAAATCAACCCTTAGCCCTCTTGGTAATCGAGGTAAGCTCGGTCTGAAGAGGATTCCTTCAGGTGGGGGTTATATTCGTAACAGTAGAAAAGGGCCGTCCCATGATGCCAGATCCCGGTCTGTGCTCATGGGGCGGGCCTATGGCTTAGTTACTTTTAAAGGGAATTGGATTCTCTTAAATTAAACAGTTTAAAATCACATTCCATAATTTCACAAAAAGTTTCATTTTTACTCATTCATTTTATACAACAATTAGATGCAGGGTTATGGTAATGTGGCTGTATTGTCTCTCCTAAGTTTCACAAACATTAAACGAAACGCACTGGTCGTAGCTGGATTCTTCCCCGACCATGTTCACATTCTGTAAAACATGGGTATTGTTCAGTTCTCAAGATCTGTGAGGTGGAAGAAATGTGATAGAGAACCTGTGATAGAGAACCTGGGTGTAAGAGAGGGGGATGGAGGGAGAGAGCGAGAGATAGGAGAGAGAGGGGGATGGTGCTCTCTATCCCCCAAGAGGGCCAACGTCATGACACCACCATTCCCCCTGTGCCTGACACCACCATTCCCCCTGTGCCTGCAGTCACCTGACAGAGACAAATACGGAGGAAACGAGGGCACAAACTAATGCAAACCAAACTCACAAAGCCTTAATTTTAGGGCCAGTAGATATGCAAATGAACTTCCATCCCATCACCCTCCCTGTGGCTAATTAAAAAATAAATATGCTTATATCGTTATGTGCTGCTGCTTTAAGCTTAACCAGCACCAAAGGTATGGCAGCCACCCAATTAAAAAGCCCATATACACTCATTATATAAATACAGAGCTGGCTAAGTGGTCCAGCAGGAAGTATTTTAAAATTTATTTCACCTTTATTTAACCAAGTAGGTCAGTTGAGAACAAGTTCTCATTTACAACTGCGACCTGGCCAAGATAAAGCAGTGCGACAAAACAGAGTTACACATGGGATAAACAAATGTACAGTCAATAACACAATATAAAAATCTGTATACAGTGTGCGCAAATGAAGTAAGGAGGTAAGGAAATAAATAGGCCAATAGTGGCGTACTAATTACAATTTAGACTGGAGTGATATATGTGCAGATGAGGATGTGCAAGTAGAAATACTGGTGTGCAAAAGAGCAGAAAAACAAAAACAAATATGGGGATGAGGTAGGTAGTTGGTTGGATGGGCTATTTACAGATGGGCTGTATATAGCTGCAGCGATCGTGTAGCTGCTCTGACAGCTGGCGCTTAAAGTTAGTGAGGGAGATAAGTCTCTGAGGGTACTGAGTAGGCCTACATACTGAGAGGTCCGGTTGTCATTTATTATTGAAAGAGGGCGTCAGTGGCCTGTGCAAGGACACCTGGATATTATCAGTAAACACATTAAATAGGGGTTGATGCTTTATTAACCCAGGAGACAAACACTAAATCTGTCCTCAAGAGAAGAGGAGACTGCACGCTATTGGACCGCAGCCAAAACAAAGCTAAAGGTTACCCTGGAGATAAATCACTTGGGCATTGGCTCTGCTGCAATACAGCATGGCATAATACTACCTTCTCTGTGGAGTAGATGGGCTCTTAATCTTTTTTTAAGAGCAAGCTTTGCTGATGAGAAACGACAGTATATACACTGACGTATATAGACGCATCTCTGTGTAGGTCTCAGACATTGTGTTTCAGCGTGTCTATGGCAGTTCATGCTGGGCCAAGAGAGGGGACTGAATAATAAGCATTTGTTCATGTGTATTGTTGTTTGCGTGTGGAGAAGTGAGTCAGATGCTTGTTGCTGCCCAGGGGCTGTGAGATTGTCCAGAGAGGGAGCAGTGCCATGCGATGCCCGGCTATCAGCATGGGCCAGAATGAGACAACTACCACGCCTCTCTCACTGTCTTTCTCCTCCTCCTCACTGTCTGTTTTCAAGGGCCCCTGGCAAAGACTTATCTGTCAGCTGAGCCACAGCCCAGGGCAGGAGAGGGCACCAAAAGGAATGACCACTAAGATGGCTGTGTGCTTTATAAGAATAAAAAACACATTAAATCTCCAATGACAATGTCTAAATAGTAGATCAAACTGAATTTCCTAAAACGTCATACATATTCCAAACAGTACATTATGCAAATAATATTTTAATGAGCTTATGCCGACAGTAATTGAGACTTCTCATGAGACGATGTTATGAAACCTTGGCACTGAGTAAACAACAACTATCTCCCTCTCAGCCAGTGCTCAATTATGAAAGCAGAAGCATATTGTAAATGTTGCAGATCTCTGGTGTGTTTGCAATGGCACCATAGACTATTCCCTATTTGGTGCACTACTTTTGACCAGAGCCCCAGGGCCCTGGTCAAAAGTAGTGCACTATACAGTGAATAGGATGCCAATTGGTACATATAGCCTACAGTAGAAGTTAACATACACCTTAGCCAAATACATTTAAACTCAGTTTTTCACAATTCCTGACATTTAATCCTAGTAATAATTCCCTCCTTAGGTCAGTTAGGATCACCACTTTATTTTAAGAATGTGAAATATCAGAATAAAAGTATAGAGAATTATTTATTTCAGCTTTTATTTCTTTCATCACATTCCCAGTGGGTCAGAAGTTTACATACACTCAATTAGTATTTGGTAGCATTGCCTTTAAAATGTTTAACTTGGGTCAAACGTTTCGGGTATCCTTCCACAAGCTTCCCACAATAAGTTGGGTGAATTTAGGCCCATTCCTCCTGACAGAGCTGGTGTAACTGAGTCAGGTTTGTAGGCTTTTTCAGTTCTGCCCACAAATTTTCTATAGGATTGAGGTCAGGGCTTTGTGATGGCCACTCCAATAATTATGCCATCTATTTTGTGAAGTGCACCAGTCCCTCCTGCAAAAAAGCACCCCCACAACATGATGCTGCCACCCTCGTGCTTCACGGTTGGGATGGTGTTCTTCGGCTTGCAAGCCTCCCCCTTTTTCCTCCAAACATAACGATGGTCATTATTGCCAAACAGTTCTATTTTTGTTTCATCAGACCAGAGGACATTTCTCAAAAAAGTGTACTGACCAAAACTATCTAGTTGCCACTCCAGAACGGAGAAAAGCACACCAACTGTGCCATGTAAATCTGTTAAAATCCTATTATGTACGTTCCTCTGAGGCTGAACAGTGGGAGTCTACAGAGGACGGTAAACCTGTTATTTTGTCCAATACCGTTATTTCGCTGGGTTCTTGTCATGCTAGGTCCATGCATGGGGAGCAAGATGTTCCTGGTCCTGACGATTGCATACTGCAGGGTAGATTGAAAAATTCAGAGACACTATGTTTTAGACGGCCATCTACCTGTTGATCGGCGGGAAGAGATGGTCGGTCTGATTCTGAGATTTCCAGGTTTGTTTTCTGATACACATACAAACTTAATAGAACACGATATTGACGTTGGGGATGCTGACCCCATTCGTCAGCGGTTCTATAGAGTTTCTTCAGAGAAACTGCGTTGTCTGGATGCTGAGGTCAGGTACATTCTGGAGAGTGATATAGCAGAGCCTTCTTTCTCCAGTTGGGCTTCTCCCTGTATCTTGGTTAGTAAACCGGATGGGACAAACAGATTTTGTACGGACTACCGTAAGGTAAACGGAGCCACTAAGCCAGATTAATTTCCTCTTCCTTGGATGGAGGACTGCGTTGATCAAGTCGGAGCAGCTACGTTTGACCTGTTAAAGGGCTATTAGCAGGTGCCACTGATGAGTAAGGCACGTGAAATCTCTGCCTTTATTACACCCTCTGGTCTGTACTCGTATTCGGTTATGAGGTTTGGCCTGCGTAACGCACCTGACACTTTTCAGAGACTTATGAACAGGGTTGTCTCCGGTCTGGCCGGATGCACTGTTTATCTGGACGATGTAGTGATATATGCAGATACTTGGGAGGAACATCTGTCCCGTATTCAAGCCTTGTTCGACCGCCTAGCTGCGGGTTGCCTCACGATCAATCTGGCTAAATGTGAGTTTGTTCAGGCGACCGTTACATACCTTGGAAAGGTGGTTGGGCAGGGTGAAGTGCGTCCTGTTCGGGCTAGGGTGGTAGCTATTGATGCTTTTCCACCACCAACTACTAAAAAGGAACTCATGCGTTTCTTAGGAATGATTGGTTATTACCGTCGTTTTTTGTAAGAACTTCTCTACTGTGGTAGCTCCGTTGACAGATTTGCTGAAAGCTAAGGCTGTTTACGTATGGTCTTCTCGTTGTCAACAGGCTTTTGAAGATGCAAAGAGGTTGCTTACCTCAACTCCGGTGCTGGCTGCTCCTCGCGTGGATTTGTCATTTACCTTGCAGGTGGATGCTAGTCATGTGGGGGCAGGTACAGTTTTGCTGCAAGCAGATGTGTCTGGAGTAAAGAGGCCTGTTAGTTTCTTTTCCAAAAAGTTTAACCATTATCAGTTGAACTACTCGGTCATGGAAAAAGAAGCGCTAGCACTCATATGGGCGCTACAACACTTCGAGGTGTATGCCGGGTCGGGAGTAGTACCTATTATGGTCTACACGGACCATAATCCTTTCACCTTTCACCTCAGACAGAGTTCAGTATGTCAAATCGGAGGGCCTGTTGTCCGGACCTCTGGCAGTCTCTATGGGGATACCACAGGGTTCAATTCTCGGGCCAACTCTTTTCTCTGTATATATCAACAATGTCGCTCTGGTGATTCTCTGATCCACCTCTACGCAGACGACACCATTCTGTATACATCTGGCCCTTCTTTGGACACTGTGTTAACAAACCTCCAAACGAGCTTCAATGCCATACAACACTCCTTCCGTGGCCTCCAACTGCTCTTAAACGCTAGTAAAACTAAATGCATGCTTTTCAACTGTTGGCTGCCCGCGCCCGCCCGCCCGACTAGCATCACTACTCTGGACGGTTCGGAATACGGACAACTACAAATACCTAGGTGTCTGGCTAGACTGTAAACTCTCCTTCCAGACTCCTATTAAACATCTCCAATCCAAAATGTAATCTAGAATCTGCTTTTTATTTCACAACAAACACTCCTTCACTCACGCCGCCAAACATACCCTAGTAAAACTGACTACCCTACCGCTCCTCGACTTTGGCGATGTAATTTACAAAATAGCCTCCAACACTCTACTCAGCAAACTGGATGCAGTCTATCACAGTGCCATCCGTTTTGTCACCAAAGCCCCCTATACCACCCACCACTGCGACCTGTATGCTCTAATCGGCTGGCCCTTGCTACATATTCGTCGCCAGACCCACTGGCTCCAGGTCATCTATAAGGCAGAGCTTTACCTAGCAAAGACTTATCTCAGCTCACTGGTCACGATAACAACACCCACCCGTAGCACGCGCTCCAGCAGGTATATCTCACTGGTCATCCCCAAAGCCAACACCTCCTTTGGCCGCCTTTCCTTCCAGTTCTCTGCTGCCAATGACTGGAACGATTTGCAAATATCACTGAAGCTGGAGACTTTTATTTCCCTCACTAACTTTAAACACTAACTTTAAACATCAGGATAAAGATATGGATAAACATATCCATAAACATATGGATAAAGACCGTCATGAAATTATAATTTTTTTAATTAAATCAGTCTTTTAAAAAAGGTTGGATGTGTCTGACTATTCAAAAATTATTCAACAGCAGTAGACAAGATTGTTCTGGCTCTGAGGCCTAGAATGTTCTACTGTTGTGTCAAATGGACAATGCGCCAATCCTCTCCCACCTTGCATGGTATAATTTGATACAGAATATTATCTTAATTTATAGACCTATCAAATGCTGATAAATAGGCAATGGAAATTTTACAAGTATTCGTTTCTATTTTAATGATAGTCAACTTCATACAAATCGCATAGCTGTCTCTCTCCCCTTCATACTTTCCTTGTCAATTCATTATCTTATAGCGTACTTTTGGAAAGCCTAAGGTAGGCCTAGGTTTTTTTTAATAAGTTTTAAGGAAAGGATAAATATTTGCTTGTGTCTGACATACGCTGGTTGCTTTGATTGACGGGTCCTTTTACAGGGGTGTGCGTGTGTGAGTTTGCTGATTCTATCTACAGGCCTATACACTACAGGTCAAAAGTCTTAGAACACCTACTCATTCAAAGGTTTTTCTTTATTTTTACTATTTTCTAAATTGTAGAATAATAGCAAAGACATCAACACTATGAAATAACACATGGAATCATGTAGTAACCAAAAAAGATTTAAACAAATCAAAATGTATTTTATATTTGAGATTCTTCAAATAGCCACCCTTTCATTGCCTTGATGACAGTTTTGCACACTCGTGGCATTCTCTCAACCAGCTTCATGAGGTAGTCACCTGGAATGCATTTCAATTAACAGGTGTGCCATGTTAAAAGTTAATTTGTGGAATTTCTTTCCTTAGTGCAATTGAGCCAATCAGTTGTGTTGTGACAAGGTAGGGGGGTATACAGAAGATAGCCCTATTTGGTAAGAACAGCTCAAATAAGCAAGAGAAATGTCAGTTTATCATTATTTTAAGACATGAAGGTCAGTCAATAAGAAACATTTCAAGAACTTTGAAAGTTTCTTTAACTTCTTAGGGAGCAGCGCATGAGGTGACCGTTTTGGAGAGCCTGGCGTGCCCAAAGTAAAATGCCTCCCATTCAGGCCCAGAAAATAGGATATGCACATATTTGGTACCATTGGATAACACTCTGAATTTTCTAAAAGTGTTAACCATTTGTCTGTGAGTAAAACAGAACGGATATGGCAGGCGAAACCCCGAGGAATTTCTGTCCTGGAAAAAGTGGTTTTGACAGAGTGCCTCATTTGGAACCCCTCCCTCATGAAAATGCCCATAAAAGGGCATATGAATGCAGTACCGATCGCTTCCTCTGGATGTCAACAGTCTCGAGACACTGTTCAGATATTTTTTGGATGCTTTAGAGCAGTCCCCTCAGATGTCAATAGAAGAGGACGCGCGCTCTCGCCAAGCGCTCTCTGTGTTTTTTTCCGTTCTTATAGCTCAGTTTATATTCCNAAAGAACCATGGATTGTCTTCGTTGGACACTTAGGAAGACCTCAGCAGAAGTTCTTCAACAGGTAATTGATTTGTTTTCGCTGTGAAATGTGTTATGTGTGAACCGTGATGGCTTATGAATTCATGGTAATGGCAAAAATAGTGAAGGTGCTACCCTCAAACAATCAAATGTGGTGCTTTCGCCGTAAAGCCTTTTTGAAATCTGACAATGCTGTGATATTGCCAAGAAACAGAGCTTTTGATGAGTATGAAACACTTGTATATTGGTGCATGTTTAATAATTCAACTTTTGGATTTTGAATTTGGCGCCTTGCATTTCACCTGGTAGTGCTAGCGCCCCACTGCTCCCTAATAGGTTAAGTGCAGTTGCAAACACTATCAAGCACTATGATGAAACTGGCTCTCATGAGGACCGCCACAGGAATAGAAGACCCAGAGTTACCTCTGCTGCAAAGGATAAGTTCATTAGAGTTACCAGCCTCAGAAATTGCAGCCCAAATAAATGCCTCAGAGTTCAAGTAACAGACACATCTCAACATCAACTGTTCAGAGTAGACTGCGTGAATAAGGCCTTGATGGTCGAATTGCTAAAAAGAAACCACTACTAAAGGACACCAATAATAAGAAGAGACTTGCTTGGGCCAAGAAACAAGAGCAACGGACATTAGACCGGTGGAAATTTGTCCTTTGTTCTGGAGTCCAAATGGAAGATTTTTGGTTCCAACTGCCGTGTCTATGTGAGACGCGGTGTGGGTGAACGGATGATCTCCGCATGTGTATTTCCCACCATAAAGCATGGAGGAGGAGCTGTTATGGTGAGGGGGTGCTTTTCTGGTAACACTGTCTGTGATTTATTTAGAATTCAAGGCACACTTAACCAGCATGGCTACCACAGCATTCTGCAGCGATACACCATCCTATCTGGTTTGGGCTTAGCCGGGACTTTTGTTTTTCAAAAGGAAAATGACCCAACACACCTCCAGGCTGTGTAAGGGCTATTTTACCAAGGAGAGTGATGGAGTGCTGCATCAGATGACCTGGCCTCCACAATCACCCGACCTCAACCAAATAGAGATGGTTTGGGATGGGTCGGACCACAGAGTGAAGGAAAAGCAGCCAACAAGTGCTCAGCATATGTGGGAAGTCCTTCAAGACTGTTGGAGAGAATGCCAAGTGTGCAAAGCTGTCCTACAATCCTCTCCAATCAGAGATTTCTTAATGTGTATACTAGACTAATATTTAGAGGTAATAACTTAAATAATAATAATGAAATGCTACTGATAATAACAACTAAGTGTAGCTGTAATAGTGAAGTTACAGAGAAAATCCACGGTTATGTTGGTGACCGTGTACATTGGCCTAGCGAATTACCGTAACATCAAATTCCAAGACCGTCAGAGCCCTAACAGGAAGAGAGCCAGGCATATCATTACTGGCATGGCACTCTGCAGTATGTCGGCGTGACAAAAAATTTAAGTAGAGTTGGGAATTGCCAGGGACCTCACGATACCATATTATCTCAATACTCTGGTGCGTTTAGGATATGTATTGCGATTCTATATGTATTGTGATTTGATACTGTGATCAATGTTCCAAACAAGAGGGAGCCAAGATAAAAAGTTTTGATCAGTCATGGAAATAGAAGTGCTAAAAGCAAATTGGCTGCCTATTTAAAAAAGATTATGGAGAACAAGCTATGAAAGAAAATACTGTTTTGGTGCAGGTACAGCCAACAAGTGCAAAAATAATATTGCAATATTGTCAAAACAATACGATAGATTGTCAAAAATAATATCCCGATATGTAACTATATCGATTTTTTTCTCCATTCACAAAAAATAAGAGAATGAACGTGGGCAAGCACTGCTAAAAACTCAACTGTGTACTGTAAAAAGGCTGGAAATGAATAATGTGAGGAAGCACAGCAGAGCAGCACCTCCAGATAGAGAGCAGCGTTTTGCCACCACGTCTAAAAATGGATACCATGATACCGGTCTGAAAGGAGTGACAATCATATCATTCATAGTCATGCTGCTAGTGCTAGGGTCTCCTGGCTGGCATATTCCTCATTCACACCGCTGCTCCAACTCTACAGTCAGCCCAACTAAGCACTTATTTAACACCCACTTCATCACTACTCCTAGAACCCTACTTTGTCAGTTGTTTTCTATGATGATGTCATCATCAATAAATTCATCAAGCTTTCTCTGTTCCCGAATATTGTTTTCCTTTGCTCTACCAACAGACTGTATGTAGGACAACAACATGAGGTCTAACAAGAAGTGTACACTATGTTCAAAAATACATGTAGCTAATGCACCATGATTTCATAGAGCTTGTTATAGGACATAAAAACACGACCTAGTCCAACCACTGCTTTCAGAGAGGGCTCCAGGCATGGACTGAGAAGACGCATGTTGTGTCAGACAGCATGGCAGAGGGCCAAAGAGACATTTCTGTCTCCAACAATGGAAGTAGTGTTCTATTCTGTCATTCTAGTCCAGTCTACTTACTATAGATCTGATAATTATTCTAATTTGACTCTATTCTACTCTACTTGTGGCTTGAGGCGTCTACTCCCCTCGTGGCTTGAGGCGTCTACTCTCCTCGTGGCTTGAGGCGTCTACTCTCCTCGTGGCTTGAGGCGTCTACTCTCCTCGTGGCTTGAGGCGTCTACTCTCCTCGTGGCTTGAGGCGTCTACTCTCCTCATGGCTTGAGGCGTCTACTCTACTTTACTCATGGGTCAACTTGTGTCCTACCTCTGTGTAGAAGTCTTTGACTAGTGGTGAGGAGCAGGTTTGCAGGATAGTGTTGATGCTGGGCTGGAAGTCTGGTTGCACAGTGTGGATGGCTCTGAGCACCATGTCCCTCTCATCCTGCCTGAACACACAGTGACTGAACAGCTCATCCACAGGCAGGCCATCCTCCTCCATCTGACGCAGGACCCTGAGGACAGGCCAGGAAACACAATGGGTTGAGTTAGAAAATACATAGTATTCCCTAAAAAGTAACATTTTGCCATATTTATTTCAAATATCCAGGCCTACTTCCAGATGACAAGTGCCTTGGGGGTAAAGGCAACGGATCGATTACAAGTGTTGATCACCATCTTTAGGTAATATACAGTTGAAGTCGGAAGTTTACATACACTTAGGTTGGAGTCATTTAAACTCGTTTTTCAACCACTCCACAAATGTCTCGTTAAGAAACAATAGTTTTGGCAAGTCGGTTAGGACGTGTGCATGACACAAGTAATCTTTCACAAAAAAAAAGACCTCCTCCATTCCTGTCATTATTGAAAGAGATTGTGATCTCACATTCCAAGGCAGTTATAGTCAAATAACTAAATCAAATTTTATTGGTCACATACACATGGTTAGCAGATGTTAATGCGAGTGTAGCGAAATGCTTGTGCTTCTAGTTCCGACCATGCAGTAATATCTAACAAGTAATCTGACACTTCGGCTGTGGGGCTCTATAAGGCAGCCGGTGGTTTCAAAGCCTCTAATTGGCCAATACATAGCATTAACTATGAATGACTACTCCTTCTGAGATGTACCAATTTGGTACATGATTGGCCTGACTGAAACATGGCTTAAGCCTGATGAATTTAGGATAATCAAAAGCCGTGCTACAAATTCTCAGACAACCCATAGATTCCTAGATGCCCTTCCAGACTCCCTCCACCTACCCAAGGATGTCAGAGTACAAAAATCAGTTAACCACCTGAGGAACTAAATTGAACCTTGCGTAATACCCTAGATGCAGTCGCACTCTTAAAAACAAAAAACATTTGTCATAAGAAACTAGCTCCCTGGTATACAGAAAATACACGAGCCCTGAAGCAAGCTTCCAGAAAATTGGAACGGAAATTAAATCCAATTAGCTTGGAAAGACAGTACCGTGCAGTATCAAAGAGCGCTCACTGCTGCTTGATCATCCTATTTTTCCAACTTAATTGAGGAGAATAAGAACAATCCACATTTATTTTTGATATTGTCGCAAAGCTAACTAAAAAGCAGCATTCCCCAAGAGAGGACTCCTTTTTAAATCTGCATATTTCTCCAAAGCTCAGTTGTCCTGAGTCTGCACAACACTGCCAGGACCTAGGATCAAGGGAGACACAAGTTTTACCTCTTGGTGATGTCATTTGGAAACATAATGTTAACAACTTTCACTGCTATGCGGACGATACACAGCTGTACACGCCCTCCCTGGAAGCCTGTGTTTCAGACATAAGGAAGTGAAATGGTGGAAAATGTTTTACTTTTAAACTCGGACAAAACAGAAATGCTAGTTCAAGGTCCCAAGAAACAAAGGGATCTTCTGTAGGATCTGACAATTAATCTTGATGGTTGTACAGTCAAATCAAATAAAACTGTGAAGGACCTCGGCGTTACTCCAGACCCTAATCTCTCTTTTGACAAACATATCAAGACTGTTTCAAGGACAGCTTTTTTCTATGTAACATTGCAAAAATCTGAAACTTTCCAAAAATGGATGCAGAAAAAGGAATCCAAGTTTTAGTCACTTCTAGATTAGACTACTGCAATGCTCTACTTTCCGGCTACCCGGATAAAGAACTAAATAAACATCAGTTAGTGCTAAACACAGCTGCTAGAATCTTGACTAGAACCAACAGTTTTTATCATATTACTCCAGTGCTAGCCTCTCTACACTGGCTTCCTGTTAAGGCTAGGGCTGATTTCAAGGTTTTACTGCTAACCTACAAAGCATTACATGGGCTTGCTCCTACCTACCTTTCCGATTTGGTCCTGCGGTACATACCTACACGTACGCTACGGTCACAGACGCAGGCCTCCTTATTGTCCATAGCATTTCTAAGCAAACAGCTGGAGGCAGGGCTTTCTCCTATTGAGCTCCATTTTTATGGAATGGTCTGCCTATCCATGTGAGAGACGCAGACTCGTTCTCAACCTTTAAGTCTTTATTGAAGACTCATCTCTTCAGTAGGTCCTATGATTGAGTGTAGTCTGGCCCAGGAGTGTGAAGGTGAACGGACGGTGCCACCCGTCCTGTCTCAGCCTCCAGTATTTATGCGTCGGGGGTAGGATCTCTCTCTCTCCCTCTCTCCCTCTCTCTCTGTCCTGACGACTCCTTGCTGTCCCCAGTCCACCTGCTGCTGCTCCAGTTTCAACTGCTCTGCCTGCGGCTATGGAACCCTGACCTGTTCACCGGACAGGCTACCTTGTCCCAGACCTGCTGTTTTCGACTCTCTCTCTGTCTACCGCACCTGCTGTCTCGAACTCTGAATGATCGGCTATGAAAAGCCAACTGACATTTACTCCTTAGAGGAGTAAATGTTGCACCCTCTAATGTAACCTGTTGCACCCTCTACAACCACTGTGATTATTATTATTTGAACCTGCTGGTCATCTATGAATGTTTGAAGATCTTGGCCATGTACTGGGAGTTTTCTAGGGAGTTTTTCCTAGCCACCGTGCTTCTACATCTGCATTGCTTGCTGTTTGGGGTTTTAGGCTGGGTTTCTGTATAGCACTTTTATACACACGTGTTGAGCGTGAAAAACACAGTAGTGTTGCAGTTACCGACACAAAACGGATTTCCGAAGCCTGGCACCTACTAACATACCCTGTTCAAAGGAACTTAAATATTCTGTCTTGCCTATTCACCCTCTGAATGGCACACATACACAATCCATGTCTCAATTGCCTCAAGGCTTAAAAATCCTTATTTGACCTGTCTCCTCCCTTTCATCTACACTGATTGAAGTGGATTTAAAAAGTGACATCAATAAGGGCCATAGCTTTCACCTGGTCAGTCTATGAATTTGGAAAGAGCAGGTATTCTTAATGTTTTGTACACTCAGTGTAGTTCACAGTGGCCCCATGGTGACTTAATCAAATTGAAAGCACCTCTGATATCATTATGCATGGCTTTATTAAAGATGATTGACAATGGCAGCATAACAAACAGAATATTTGCATTGACACTTGGTTCTTTCAGACGCATTGGAAATATCAGGCAGTCCACAGACAGATGGTCACAGAGCACGTCAGTGTCATGTTTATTAAAATTATATCATCCAGAGACTCCACACCTGCCATAAATGAACTGCTCAATTCACGAGACAGCAATGTGCAAACAGCCAGTGGGAAACAGATGGTAGTGTACGGAGCAACATCTGAAGCTGAAAAGGGAGGGAGGAAACTAAAGCCTGACTAATTTAAAGCAGACCCTTGGATAACCGATGGAGCCTTTAAGAAACAAAACAAGAGACAAAGCTGAAGTGTACTACTAGGCTAAGTCAACCTACATTTCTGATTTAAACTGTTGCTATATGTGACTGCTTCAGAGCACTGTATGGATGCTTAACAAATCTGCTGTCTGTCAATAGGAAGGAAGAGTCAGCCTAGGCTGTGGCATGTGACACCTTGATGTAACCCAGAGAGAGAGGGCCCTGGTGGGCTTACGTGTTACCACTGCCCTCTAGTGCAGTAAGACAGAACACTGTGACAAAGAGATTGAAGGGTGTAAGATTTGTCATCAGCCTCTGACAATGAGAGCGCCTTCCTTTGCCCTCTACACCTTTCTGCAAGACAGTGATTAAATAACAGGACCTTAATTACCTTCTACAGGAAATCTTGCTTAAACACCCAGCAGCCCCTCGTCAGGCTAACACAATTAACAGCTGCCACACTGCTACCTCTCCAGTTCAATTCTCTAGGCATTCACAGAACCAAACGGAATCCTCCCTTTTTATTACATTTTAGTCACTTAGCAGATGTTCTTATCCAGAGCGACTTACAGGAGCAATTAGGGTTAAGTGCCGGCTCGGGGATTCAAACCAGCGACCTATCGGTTAACACGCCTAATGCTAGGATACCTGCCTCTGTCACCCCGATTTCTTTGCATGTGTTGGGTATCGTTTAAAATACTTTTGGACGGGAATGACACATTGGATTGGCTTTTAAAGACCCTGTACTGTTTAATACTGTTAAACTTTCTGGTTATAACCTTTTTCGGCAAGACAGATCTTCCAAAGGTGGGGGAGTGGCAATCTTTTATTTTTTTTGTACAATATATTTATTGCATTTCTTTTTTTACAATTTAACAAATCATCAAAATATGACAGATAATGCCCCGTTATTCCATCCACCTACACAAAACACCATGCTACATGGGGGCACATAGTGCAAAACCCTTCCCTCCCCAACACAGGAACCCTCCCCCCTCTACCGGTATTAGCTTCACTGATTAACAACAACAAAAGAAACAGAATGACCTTCACATTCCATGCTAGAAATTAAATTATTCAACACAAAAACAAATAATAATAATAATAATACATTAATGAAGAAAGTAGTAATGAGGCAGCTAAGGTGACGTCTCTAGAAACTGCTGAAAGTCCCCCCAGACATCAGTAAATTCAAAGGGTTTATTACGTAAATTGTATGTTATTTTTTCAGATGGAATATAGGAAGATCGTTCTTTTAGCCACATCTGCTTGTTTGGTGGAGTGTCACTCTTCCATATAATAGCTGTGCATTTATTGGCTGCAATGACTGCCAATTTAATGAATCTAGTTTTGCTACAAATATTAACTGGTAGAACAGAATCATCTCCAAGAAGAATAAGGGAAGGATCTAGTGGTACCGTCGTATTAGTGACCTGTGATAAGATCTGAATAATGTCTTTCCAATAATTGCTTCGTTCAGGGCAGGACAAAAACATATGCATAAATGTGCCCACTCCCGTTTTACACCTTGGGCAAAATGTTGAATATTTAGAATTGATCTTGTATAGTCTCTCTGGTGTAAAGTAGACCCTATGTAAAATATTGAATTGCATCAACATGTGCCTTGTGTTAAATGAAAGACGCTGAGCATCTAAAAAGAGCTTTTCTCATTTCTCACCCTTAAAAATGAGACCAAGGTCATCATGCCACTTCATGCAAGCTTTCAGAGGTTCATCATTCCCCAACGGAGCTTGAAGACCAGAGTACATGTAGGAAATTAAACCTTTTACCCCTTTCCTTTCCAGCCACAGTTTATCAGTTTTAGGTTTACTCATGGGCTGAATCCTACCTCCCTGCTGAGTGGCAATATATTGCCTAACCTGTAAGTACTTGAAAAAATGAGTTTGAGGTAACTGAAGGGTGTTATATTCCAATCGCTTTGAGTCAAATTTTTGTAGAGTTGAGTCGTCAAATGTTACACTATGTTCATTTTCCAGATCTCTAATTTCATTCTCCAACAAATCTACTTGAGCCTTATACATCTTACGAACACCTGAACTAAAGGATATGATTTGCCCCCTCAGATATGCAGGAGAGCTTACCATAAAATTAGGGGGAGGCAGAATTGTTATTGGTGCTAAAAAAATATGTCTATATGAGTGTTCAGAAATGTTACAAATGTGGGATTATTTAGTAAGTATGTGCCAAACCTCCATCTTCTTGATGGTGGCTGTGCTCTACTGACTGGTACTGAAGCCAGCAGGGCAGAATGATCTGATGTTATTTGTTTTATTATTATTATAAAAAAATGTTTACCTTTATTTAACTAGGCAAGTCAGTTAAGAACAAACTCTTATCTTCAATGACGGCCTAGGAACAGTGGGTAAACTGCCTTGTTCAGTGGCAGAACGACAGATGTTTACCTTGTCTGCTCTGGGATTTGATCTTGCAACCTTCCGGTTACTAGTTCAACGCTATAACCACTAGGTTACATCTTGGTAAGTACTTACACCCAGTAGTTAAACTTCCCTTGGCTGCAGGAATAAGAAATAAGTCAATTCTAGAGTAACTGTTATGGACAGGGGAGTAAAATGAGTATTCTTTAACCTTTTGGTTGTGAAATCTACAAGTCCAAAGTGTTTCATTTCTGCTTTTAACATTTCAGCTGCCTGTGTGAGGTTGATACTATTAGAGGAAGATCTATCACTGGAAGGGTCCAGTACCAAGTTAAAATCCCCTGCCATTATTATCTCTGACGATGGGCACGTTAACTTCAAAAAGATGTCTTGGTAAAATGTAGGATCATCATGGTTAGGCCCATACACATTCACAATGGTAATGGGCTCAGTGTTAACGAAGCCTTGAATGATCACAAACCTACCCCCTTTGTCTTTAATCTGAGATCGTATCTGAAAGGGGCAATGCTTATTAATGAGTATGGCCACCCCTCTTGCCCGAGAGGTGAAAGATGAATAGCACACTTGACCGACCCACTCTCTTCAGTTTATCATGCTCAGAGTCAGTCAGGTGTGTCTCCTGAAGAAGAGCTATATCAACCTTATGCTGCTTTAGATAATTCAGAATGCGTTTGCGCTTGACTGGGCATTTAGTACCCCTAATGTTAAGTGTCATAAATGTACAGTTATTAGGTGCCGACATCTTTAAAGAAAATAAGAAATAGGGAAAAGGATAGAAACAAAATTGCGTTGAGTGTATACAACTTGTACAAAATGAAATGATGAAAGTATAAAGTAGTAAACATCTTGTGAGCTAATACCCTGACCCTACCACAAACCCAACCAACCCCCTCCCCAACTGAGGGAGTTAAAGAACCCATATCCTTAGACGCTAGTCTTTAAGCTAGATGTACCTGTTATGCATAGCATCGCTCGATTTAGGTTAACTCTAAATTATATGTACAGTGGGGAAAAAAAGTATTTAGTCAGCCACCAATTGTGCAAGTTCTCTCACTTAAAAAGATGAGAGAGGCCTGTAATTTTCATCATAGGTACACTTCAACTATGACAGACAAAATGAAGAAAAAAAATCCAGAAAATCACATTGTAGGATTTTTAATTAATTTATTTGCAAATTATGGTGGAAAATAAGTATTTGGTCA